>JANSVA010000217.1:21761143-21783946 GCA_025504915.1 Erythroxylum reticulatum
GTTTTAGAGGTTGAATGACCATGATAAGGAGTTTTGTATATGCTAGAATGTTGGTGAAGAAATGAACATATATATATATTGATGTTTTATTTCATATAAATGCTAAATAATGGGTTAGGAGTTGTTTCATAGATGATTGGTGTTGTATATGATGAGTAAAAGACTATGAGTTATGCTACCCATGTTTGTAAGATGGATTGGTTATGAAAACGATGTTTTAATGAGAATTGGAAGTTGATAAATAGGTACATGAATATATCTTGTTTTTGGGTTAATGATCAAATTTAGATCATGCTTTGTTGTTGAATGATATTCAGATGAAATAGAGTTTAAAATGAGGAATAAATGAAGTAGAAAATGGTGATCTTTGTACAAGTTATGTTAGGTGTAAAATCTGGAAAAATCTGAAGATGATTGGTTGGAAAATGTTCACTAAGTGTGCTTCAATCTTTTAGCTATAACTTTTTCTATAGTTATCCAAATGAGATGATTCTTAATTTTAATTAAACTATAGACATATAGTTACATTTTTAATGAGAAGTTGAATTCAAATTCTATCTAGAAGAGTCTCAAAATCTAACTTGAAGTTAAAAAACTGGGTATGCATCTGTGAAAGTTTTTCGCGGCAAACTCCTTGCTTCTCTGTGGCGAACCTAAAGGATTTAGCTAGGATTTCTTTCGGTTAAAGTTTTTCACAGCCAACTCTAGGTTTCGTCCAGCAAACTTGTGTAAATTTCGCAAGACTTCCTCTTTGGACGAGTTCGCCGCGGCGAACTTTTTTCTATACTGAACATATTTTGGTATTTTAGGCATATCTTGTTCTATAGTTATCCAAATGGAATAATTTTTTATTTGTAGTAAACTAGAGATATAGGGCTATAAATTATATGAAGAAATCAAATTCTAAATTGGACTTTAAGAATTTCAATTTCAGGGTGGAATTTTAGTATAGGGCACTATCGTATAATAAAAGCAGTCTAAAAATATTTGGAGTATAACTTTCACAATACTAAACCAAATTGAATGATTTTAGTGTCATTATAAAATTAAGAGATATAATGAAAATTATCAAAAATAAAGTGTTCCAAAATTTCTTCATTTTCATTATACAATTGATCATACATGGTAGACCCGAAGATGTGTTTCAGGAAAAATATGGATTTTGATCAAATGAGTTATGAATTGGGATTCTAAGGATCTTTATTGAGGTATAGACCATAAGTATACATGGTACTTATGTGAGTTAGTAATATGAATGTTTACGTGATGAGAATAATAGAGTGATACCTGGGATTGTCATACATTGTACATATTGCATATACTTACATGTGCATTATGAAATACTTACAATTGTGATATATGTATATTGCTTATTGTAGAGGAGCAATTGGAGCGTCAACCTCCAAATGTTGCCAGAACTTCTAGACATTAGCTTCAGGAACAACTTGTGAGTAACCTAGACAGTTTCTCTCAATTAATTGTTTGTCTTTAAAATATGTTTTAAATGATGATGTGAATGCAAATTGATTTTTGTGTTGATGCCGGACAATGAAGGTCTTAGATTTGATGCATGTATGTGATACTAAAGTGCTACTTGTATGTGAATTTAATGAAATACATGATACATGATTTGATTGTTAAATGTCGGACCTAGTTCCAAAGGAAACTGTGAATAGGCATATGAATGCAACAGATAGTCAGTATTATGTTGAATATGAGACCACGATCCAAAGATGAATGTGAAATTGAATGTGAATCCGAAAGCATGTGATGGACTAAAATTAAGTGAATGTGATGCATTTCATTACATGAATGTATGAAACATAAAGGCAGCTGTTACCGGAGTCGCTACCAAAAGGGAGCTTAAAGCTCAAAATGTGAAAAAGAGCCTAGAGCTCATAAAGTGTATAAGAGCCAAAGGCTCACTATGTAAAATGAGTCATATATTCCCAACAGATAAGGGACAGTTATAAATGAGCCCAGTATCCACAATGGATACGGAACAGTTAAGCACTCGGTCACAACAACGTAATAATTGGAAAAGAATCACATGAGCATTTTATATACATTTTAATAAGTATGTTTGATTGTTTAAAATGTGAAATTACCTTACTTGTAAGTGAGAATGTGACATGTGATGAATTATGCTAAATGCAAATATGGGAATTACATGTTATGTGTATTGATGTGTTGCATGAATTAAGTGAACCATCGATGATGGCTACTTTATTGAGTTCGCAAACTCACCCAAAATTTGTAATATTTTTTCAGGCTCTGAAGAGTTACCCCGTTAGATAAACGAGAGTACACACTGCAATTGAGTAAGAGATTAAGGTCGGGATCAGTTCATGTTGGCATTTGTTTTCTTTATTTTGTATCAAATAGAGTTTTCACAATTATTGTAACTTGTTTATTCAAGCATTTCTATTTTTGTAATAACTTTCCATGTTGGAGATGTTTGTAAATGATTTTGCAATGTACTGAAATTATGACTATAAGTATTCTACATTTATAATGAGTCTAAATGGATATTGAAATTTTGATGATTGTATTATTGTGGTTGAATAAGATTATGATTAAAATGGGCCATTTCGATTATTGATTTCCGCATATGTCTGTGTTAATTTTGAAAAAAAAATTGTACTGAGTTTCAAGCATTTGACTGACTGAGTGTGCTAGTATGCCACTCTCACGGTGCAGGGACTCAAATATCATTCAGGATGCCGAGTACGTGTGTTCCAAAAATGGGGTGCTACATATCCATTATTCTATATATAAGTTGATATTTGAGTTTAAGTTTATATGGATATTTACTTTACAAGTAAATCCTAGTTGAGGTTTATTTTACTTAAGAACAATATCAGTTAAGATTGGAAAAGGTTCCAATGTAGTAATAGTTGCTAATTAAGTCATAATATATTTTTATTTAGTGGAAATGATTAATTGGATCAATAAGTTTTTAGTGAACTTAATATAGTTCCTTGCATTGTTCAAGACAGCAATATACTATAATATATTAAAGCCATTGGGTATGTAGAAGGATTTGACGTCTCATTAAAGATCTAAAGATATATTTAGGCAAAATATTATTAATTATGATGTAAGACTTAAATAAGTGCTCACTATAAAGAATTTTGTAGAATTCTTTTATTAACTCACTGTCCTAGCAGTAGCATAATTATCATATGTTGATATAGTATGAGATACTTAAACAATTGGCTTAGTGCAAATGGGGGATTGTTAGTTTATGCCTACAACCAATCGATAGTTTAATGACAAAGTAATTAATAAAGGTATTTTTATCTTTATGAATTAAGTTAATTACATTTGATATTTTAATTATAACGAGTTTATAATTATAAGATTTAATTTAAATTTATGTATTATTCATAAATGTTCATAGTTTTAATTTTATCAAGATAGGATATTGATGAAACTGTAAAACTATCACACGTTATGTTTCTTTTTTATGAAGAAAGTAATTGATCTCATAAATTAAAGCATGGAGATACTTAAACTAATGTATGGGTGCTTATTAGAGAATGAGTTATTAAACTGACCCGACTATGAGGATCCCGAATAGAATGTTACTTATATGCTGTGAATTTCCTCATCATAATGGTTGTATAATTAATCCTTAGATTTGAGGTTATCTAAGTATTTTATGTGGGAATCACTATGTTTTGATACTACTTATAAACTGTCCTAGGATAATTTAGTCAATAGTACTTAGATGTAGTATAAATCTTATGAAGATAGTTGAGTAAGACAATAAAGAATTTGCCACTCTAAAGTAATTAGAAAGAATGTTATGTTTTTCTTGATTATTAGTGATTTTATGATTCATGTTTTATTATTCAAGTTATTTAATTACCGGGATTCGATCAAAAATCGTAAAATTTTTAATTTTTTGTTATGCTCATGATTTGTTCACAATTGGTTTCCAACACGTACTTAAACTAGCTTGGAATATAAAGAAGACCTTAAGACAAATCTTATGAATTTCGTTCCGTACCAACCGGTACCTAGTGGTACGTACCGAATTGGCCTGAGAACTATAGGAAATAAAAGTGTTAATGTAATATCGGTCGATACTGATCTGTTACATTTGGTACCGACTGGTATCTATAATATTGGCCATATACTGGCCAATATCGGAAATTTTGAAAAATATAGGGACTTATTAGCACAAGTTTCAAATTTTTTAAAAAATTACTCTCCCACCTCTCCCTCTCCCTCTCCCTTTTTTCAAAGTTTTTATAATTAATTATTTAGTTAAACTTTTATTGTGGTTTTTTAATTTTTAATTTTAAAATAAAATAAATATTTTTATTACTAATAATAATTATACATTAAATTAAACTTAAAATAAATAATTTTATTTATATTTATTTTAATCTTTTATGTAATATTCATTAATAAAGTATTAATAAAAATAATTTGTTTGTTAAAATAAATAATTCAAAATTATTATTTATAAACTAATATTTATTTATATATTTTTAATTGTTAAATCAAAATTTATTTTAAATTTATATTTTAAAAATAATTTTGAATTTAATCCAATTTATTAATAATTATTAAATTAAAATAAGATATTTATAATTTTATTAATAATTATTTTTAATTAATTAAATATATAATATATTTAATTGATAGTAAATTAAATAATATATGTTTTTGTCTCATGTTTCAATTCTACTTGGTTGTTTCCTTATCTCAAACTCTTGTTACAAATTATAATAATTTGAGAGTTAAGGATATTTATTGTTCTTTTTATTGGATGTTTTGATGTAATTATTATTTATTATCTAATGAAAATTGAAATTGTAATATTTTAAATACTTTGTATTGTTTTTAATTGTATATTTTTATGATGATGATTGTCTTTTTTCATAAAAATTGTGGTTATTATTTATATGTGAAATATTTGAAAATTATTATTATTTCATATTAATTGTAATTATTATTTATTATTATGGTTTTTGGAGATATGATTAAAAATACATAATACAACTGAACAAAATGATAGTGGACTATTTTACAATTTTTTAAAAAAATTTAGGGACTATTTTATAAATTTTAAAAATTACCTGAAACAGTATCTGGTATTGATAATGCCATACCAAAACTTAATTCAATACTAAGTTTGGTACGATATTCGCAACATTAAAAAAGAAAAGAAGAAGGTCCCATTTGACTTAGAGAGAAAAAAAAAGAAGAAAAGTAGGGTCCATAGAGTGACAACATGGTAGATTGTCGAGAAATCTAGTCTTCTTGAGACATTCAAACACGTGAATAGAAGTTCTGTGTAGTTTACGTAGGCAGTGATGTCATGTACGTGGGACTAGTTAGTTGACGTTTTCACTTTTTTTTTGCATAATCGAAAATTTATAGTACAAATTACTTAACTAGTCTAGGGAGGCTAATCCCAGCTATATCCTCGAGAAGGATCGCGAGACACCCTGAGGGTGCGTTTACAAAAGTGGTAATCCCTAAGTCAAAATTAACAGCAAAATTGGCGAGCCAGTCGGCACTCCTATTCCCTTCCCTGTATGCATGGCGGGGTAGGACTACCTAGCTGCGGTTGAGTAGCTCGTTGATGCCTATGATGATAGGATTGAGGGATGTTGTGCTCTTAGCGGAATCAGAAAGAATACTCGACACATCTTGAGAGTCCAGTTCTAATTCCACCCGACGATAGCCTAGAGGTCCCAAGCCAAATTCAGACGAAGAAAACACCCCACAGTTTAGCAGTTAACGAGGAGCACCATCCTAGATTCTGAACAAAACCTCCTAGCCACACACCAGCGCAATTGCGAATAAGACGCCCCGTTTGTGTTTAGTTTCACCCATCCAGGGGTCGGTTTACACCAACCAATAAGTTGCTCATGCCGGGGTCGGTAGCTAGGAATTGTTCTACCTTGCTAGATCGAAGCTTGTTGTATCTAATGGACAAAGTCAAGAATACTATAAGCTGGGGAAGTCGGCCAAGGGGCCTGGGCGTCAAAGAGTGCCCTGTTTCTCTAGGACCATAAGAACCAATGGGCGGTGCCAAAGATAATAGACCAATTGAGTCCGCGGACTAGTCGGTGCCATTGAAGATTTATGTGGAGCCAGTCATGGGCATTTAGAGTAAAATAGTTCGGAGAGACAGTGTGCAGAGGGAAGGATAGCCACAGAGTACGCACTCGGGGGTAGTCTTCCCTTATATACAGTAAGGACTCTTCTACTCGGCAGTGATGACACCCAGTTGTCGTGGTCAGACGTCTGCGCATTCTTTGTTGATTAGATAATAGATAGTCTTGAGCTAGGAGCCAGAGAAAGAATTGGATACATTGAAGGTCGACCCAGCGCTATATGATCTTCCAAGATTCACTAGTGTCCTGGTGGCCATGGTCTATTATCATCGAATACGCTGAAGCGGTAGTGAACTGGCTAGTACCCAACGTCCGCCAGATCATTTTATCAAGCCCTAAGTGTGGCTTGGGTGGTAGAATACCTGCAATGAACATGCAAATAGAGTGAGGAAGTAAAAACTAGAATTCATTCCATAGCCAATTACCTTAATGGTCCACATAGTGTTAAACGCATCGACCAAGGACTGAGGGGGGGATGGAGACAAGCATATGGGAGATGAGGGGGGACAAATCCTCTACCCAAGGGTCCAATCAGAAACAAACCTTTTAGCCATCGCATATCACCCATTTCATGCCACAAATCACATTGTGCCATATAGTTGTTATGCTCCGACAGCCTCGAGGGAAGTTGGCAGGTTGTTGACATTAAGATTGTATTTCACAGACAAAATTTACACCCATAGCGCGTTTGGCTTCGAGATTAGGGCCCTCCCTAGTTTAGTAAGTAAAGCATCTTTTTATGAATTTTGTGAATTTCTAGACCACCCATTTCTTTAGGTTGGCAAACTTTGTCCCAGTCGACGAGGTGTAGCTTTCTATTACCCGGAGAAGAACCCATAAGAAATTGCATATAATTTTTTCCAGGTTATTGCAGAGGCGTCTAGGGAGACGAACCATTTGCATTGTATAGGTAAGGAGGGTAGAGATGACGGATTGGATCAAAGTTGTTTGCCCTACAAATGATAAAAGATGTTCAGACCAGCCCGAGAGGTATTGTTGGACCTTATTAAGAATAAATTAATACGTTCTTTTGTGGACTCGTTCATGCAACAATAGGACTCCAAGATAGCGTCCTAAATCTATTGTCGTCTTGAAATCTAATTCTCTGCCTAAACATTGTACCATGGATTGGGGAACATTTTTAAAATAAAAGCAACAAGATTTTTCTTGACTAATCCATTAGCCAGAAGCTGTGCAAAAAAAATTTAAGGTCTCTCGAATGGCTTGAGCTTGATTGGTAGAAGCTTCGAAAAATAAAACGAGATCATCGACAAAAAATAGGTGGGATAAAGGGGGACCTCTTCTACTAAGTTTAATGGGCTTCCATTGGCCTTGAGAAACAGAGTGGTTGATTAGGTGACTAGACGCTCCATGTATAGTACGAAAAGATAAGGTGATAATGGGTCACCCTGACGGATGCCTCGGGAAAGGGTGAAAGCATCACTGAGTTCCCCTCCTGAATTAACTTGCATGGAAACTGAGGAGACACACTTTATGATGAGAGAGATTAATGATCCAGGAAGCCCAATATCGATGAGGATATCGTTGATGAAGTCCCAGAAGAGTCGATCGTAGGCCTTTTCGAGATCCACCTTTATAGCTAGGATTCCCTTCTTTTCAGATTTTCTTCTCATAGTATGAATAATTTCTTGGGTGATGATGGTGTTGTCAACAAACAAAACTGCATTGAGTAGGAGCAACAAGATCATCTAGAAAGGATTTCAGCATGTTAACAATGATCTTTGTGAGGGCTTTGTAAAGCACTAAGCACAAGGCGATTGGTTGAAATTGTGTGACCGACGTTGGGGAGGGAATTTTGGGTATAAGGACCATAATGGTGCGGTTCAGTTTGGCCTCCCAAACTTCGTGTTGAAAGTTTTGTTGGATGAAATTGATCAAGGAAGGCCCTAAGGTATCCCATTGGGATTAGAAGAATAAAGCAGTAAACCCATCAAATCCTGGGCCCTTATTTGGTTCCATGTCAAAAAGGTTGTTTAGACCTCTTTGGGTAGGATTGGATGTACCAAATCTTGTGTAGCTCTGTGAGAGAGGGTGGGAAAATAGCCTTTGAGTTGAAGTTGAGCAGGAGTTGAAGGTTCGATTGTGTAAAACTTTTCCAGGAAGAGTTTGGCTGTATTTCTAATGTCAGTTGGATCAGAACTAGAATTTTTGGAATCGTCATGTAAAAAGATAATGTGCATCTTTCGTCTTTTAGCTGTAGTGACGACATGATAGTATGTGGAATTCCTATCTTCCTGGCTCAGCCACTAACATCTTGATTGCTGGTGCCAGTAGAGTTCCTCTTGTAAGAGGACTTGTTCTAACTCATTATGAAAATAGGTTTCCAACTCTTGTAGAGAATCAAAATTCATCTCTTCTAGTGATTTTTGAATACCCATGCCGTGCCATGATTCTCTTTTTATGGAAAAAAATATTACCAAAAGTTGAGTAATTCCAGCGTTGAAAATTTTCTCCCAGGTTTCCAATTGCCCCACAAAAAGTGGGTGTTTGAGGGTGCCAATGATCTTCCATAGTTTGGGTAAAGCAGTTATGAGTCAACCAAGCAGATTAAAAACGGAAAGGCTGAGAAGAAGTAGACTTGTGGGTTATTTGAGGAAAAGTCACCAACAGGGGGCGATAGTCGGATTTGAGAAAGGGCAGGTGGGTTCTAATGTGAGGGAATGAGGTGATCCAGGAATGTGAACAAAAAGCTCTATCTAGTATAGCGAGATTTTGGCCACATCGCCATGTGAACTGAGGCCCGGTAAAGCCAAGGTCCTGTAGGTGGCAACATTATACACAACCTCAAAATTGGGGACTAACGATCGAATGGTTTCTAGCGCCTCCTCATTTGTCAGTCCATTCTAGCTTGGCATTGAAATCTCCCCCTACGAGCCAAGGGAGAGAGGTGACCCTACTAATATTCCTCAAATGATTCCAAAGGAAGTGTTGGAGGGAATATGTAGGATTAACGTATATAGTCGTGAAATCAAAAAGAGTGTGCACCCATTCAATATTGACATGGATAAACTGATGATAAGCAAGAAGAATTTTAATAGTAATATCTGCTCTCCATGAAAGCCTAATGCCTCTAGAAAAACCGTTTGCTTCCACCCGATAGGAGTTTGGCAAGTTCAAAGTTTAGATAACCTTCTGGGCCCGTTCTTTGCTAATTTTAGTCTCAACTAGCACTACGAGCATAGGGTTGTGGATTTGAATGAAATTCTTGAGAATTGGCCTAAACTTCTTACCTCCAGCCCCTTGACAATTCCAAAGGAAGATGGACATAAAGATATGGATTGAAAGGAAAGGAGACTATTCTAGTCTTGAGTGGATTCAAGATCTCAATCGGCTCAGCATGAGTTTTCATCTGAGGGTGTTGCGGATGTTCACCCATCGGAGAGTCTATTATGCCCATGACGTCGATAGTCAAGTTTACGCTCTTTTTAGGGTTCGTTGGTTTGGAGGGAGGTAGGATATGTTGGGAGGTAGGCGATGGATGAAGCGGGACGTTTGTAGTCATGTCTTCATCCATGGCGCCTTCGATCAAATTGTCATTCACGGCTGGGGCTAATAAAGGATCCTGAATTATCAACTCTTTGTGTGAAGGAATGAGAATGGCTTTATGATAGGTATTTGGATTATATGGACCGATTATCATCTGCCTATGAGGAGGGGGGAACTAAAGTGGGCGTTTTGGGCTGGTGGATGTTAGGGAGAGTGGGTTAGGGTGTTGGAGGGGCGGGCCTTGGAGGGATTCTCCTCAGGCCCGCTTGAGGAAGGCCCTTGTAGGCGTGTGACTCGGCCTGTCTTAAATGGATTGGAGTGCGTTTGGGAAGAACTGTAGAAGGTTCTAGTTTGCACCGCCTGTTGCTAGCTTGCGTGGAAAGTAGTTAGCGTTGGCTGGGATGTGTCGAGGGAATCGTTGTCTGTCAATTTTGGAACCTAGAGCCCCGAGAAACGTCTGAAGAGTTGAGTCCTTGTCTGTCATTTCTTGTGGCCCTTGCTGTGGGAGGGGTCGACAACCTCTGCGTTGGACTTGGAGCCAAGGACTGTACGTCGCCTGTTGTTTATCCATTGCTGGTGTTTTCGAGCTACGGTTTGGAGGGAGCACCATTAGCGTGGCTTCGAAGTTAACATTGGTGGTCGGAGAAGAAATAGTCCGCGATGGGCAACCTACAACACTGTGGCCGACACAACCACAAGAGAAGCAAATTTGCGAGAGGCCTTCGTAGGCCACTTTGATATGCTCTCCGTCTAATTCAACAATGGATCGCAGGAGATGGCTGATATTGATGTCCACCGCCACTATGGAGAATCTTCCCCACTGGGACTGCTGGGTGTTGGCATCAATTTTTACTGTTCGTCCGACGAGGATGCCTAGTGCAATGAGGATGGATGGGTTGGTAGCGAGCGATCGAAAGTTCGGGAAATCAAACCCATAAGACAACGTGGGAGACTTGGTCGGAAGAAGGACGGAATGAAAGGGTCCATAGTTGCACGAAGAGGGCATGTCCGAGGAGCACCCAAGGTCCTTGAGTGAAGGCGTTGATGTAGTCCTCAATCTCCAGGAAGTTGATTTGAAAAAATCATTGTCGATGTCTACAATTTTCATCGGTCTAGTCAAATTTCACATTGAGGTCAGTCAATTTTTTAGCAATGTGTACCTAATTCGTCGTCCCATAAGCTTAACCACAATCGCTTGTTCACATTGCTTGTTAAGTCTGCGTTTGAAGGAATTCGATAATTCGATGCCTAGTCCGAATTCTCCAGGGACTATGTTCATGTCTCCTTCTTCAATTTCGACAGGGTCTTCGATGGGCCACTCGGGTTTGCTTGGATCAGGATTCAATTGGCCAGTGACCGCTGCACGATAATTGGGCAGTACTAGTTGTGGAGAATTTGGAAGGGGAGGTGGATCTTCTTCTCGTTTGCGAATGCAAACATTTTTTGTTGTGTGTCCAGCATGATCAGTAGGAGGAGGTTCTGTCATGGACAGAAGGAGGATTCTGCAGTTGCTTGTGTAATTATAGGAAATTTTGATTGTGAACAGTAGAGTGTTTTCAGAGTGTTCTTGTCTTCTCTTTGACATTTTCACTTTTCATTGAAGAAACGATACAGTTCTGATGTGGTCGTGTCCTAATTATGATCAATTAAGATGATTGGTAGATTTTGAGTGCCGACACCATACGAGTACAAAGTTTTTTCTTTTATTTCTCTAATTAAAAATGCATTGTGAAGAAGAATAAGCTCAAAACCTCTTAATTGTAAATTAAAGTATTCATGTTATGAGTTAAATAAAATTTTTATATGTATAATGTGTTGCTATTCTTTGGCTGAGGCAAAGGTATCCTTGTAGTTTAGGTTTGAGGAATTAGTTTCACTTTCCACGAGAAGGTTTGATTTTCTTGAATTTTCAATGGAGGAAGAATTATTAGGTAGCATTTATTTTCTTGGGATATAGAAGTGTAGAAATAAAGTTTAGATTGACGTGAAAAGAGACGAACGTGATTAATTTGATCGGAAGTAGCAGCAGAGTGACAATGCAGGCGAGTTGTACGAATGGATGGCATAGGTTTTTGTACAACTATTCAAAGCATTGCCGTTGAGTGAGAATTTCTAGTCTTTCGTTAGCTTAGTCGAGAGTTGTAAACGCTAGCGGATTGGATCTAATGAGGCCTCTTAATTCTCTATATTGGTATGAACATTTTTCTTTAAAAAATTAACGGATGTACATGCAAATTCAGTTAAACAATAAAGAATAAAAAACAAATGATGTGATGCAATTTATCATAAGGTAAACTGGATCAAATGTGCTCTAATTAATTTGAAATGCAATATATTTATATATGCCATTTTTTAAATGATAACATTACTATTTTTATTTCATTAGAAAGTATAACTATTTTAAGATATGCACTATGATATTGGTTTTTTTTTTTTAAATTCTGTATTCTTATAATTTTTAAGAGTATAAATAGTTGCAATTACAGAATGGTACACCGTAAAACGCCAAAAACTATGGAAAGTTGCATCCAGATCCCCACCATAGGTTCTAATGATGTTTGGGTTGATTGTTTAAATATGGAAACATCATCCAATAAGCTGTGCACATTTAAGGAATAAATTCACAATATAGAACTCTATTCTCCGCTACAAACTATGACCCAACCTGACTTGCTAGAAGAATGAGTCAACTTTCTTCTGGCACTCGTAAAAAATTCCACCACCAATCATAACCTCTCACATACCAAAACAGGTTCGAGCAAAAAATGAAAAACGAAGTTTGGCAAAAAATGTGGCAGGAACATATTTTTGTAGTTCATATTCCAGCTAACTTGAAGCTATATTGATTACTTAGTTCTTCTCTCTACTACATAAAGAGCTTCATCTTCAATTATAGATTGTACAGAATTAAGAGCTGAATTTGAAATTGTGTAGTTGATGTTGTAGCTAATATATGTAACTTAACAAGTATATCAACCCCTTAAAATAAAAACAGTAAGAGCACATCTTCTCCTTAAAGATTATATTGCTGTTTATATCTTACAAATAATCCATTGATTGTATATTTGTTATGTAATTAAATAACGATATTTTTTATCTTATACATGTTTGTTTAATAAAATAACATATTGGATAAAGTTTGTGAAATAAATATGCTTTAAAAATAAAATTATGATGAAATTATAATTATGATATTCATATTATAATTGTATATTATCTCTAAATTATTCTTAATTGTTGCTTTATTATCACTATAAATTAATAGAGTAATAAGACTAGCATGTGTTATATTTTTTTTCTTATGAAAGAAGTAGTCAATATAATAAACTAAGAAGATATTTAAACAAATATATGGATATTTGCTAGAGAATAAGTTCACTAAATTAACCCGATATCAGAATTTCATATAGAACATTACTTGTGTGTACAGCAGTTCTTATTGTGATAATTATATAAGTAATTCTTAGCTTGAGATCTCTTAGGAATCTTATATATGGATTGCTATATTTTGGATATTATTTACTACCTATTCTAGTCAATAATAACTCGTTAGGTAGTCACTATATATAGTAGCATCATCTACATGGAGATAGATGAGTGATTAATTTACTGTTCTTCATGCTAAAGTAATTAGGAAAAATATTTTACTATTCACAATTAATATTGATTTGAAAAATATTTTGATAAAGTAGAATGACACTTTCAAAATAATTTTCAAATATTATTAAAAAAAGTAAGTTATTAATGTTGGAGAACTAATACAATTAGATTCAAATAAAGTAGACAATAATTTTATATTCTACGTTTAATCAGAATATTTCAGTTGAGATTTGTAATTAAAAAATTGAAAATAAAAATATATTTGAATGAGATTTGTTGAAAACAAAAATAGTTTGATTTCATTATCTTTTTTTCTCATTATACTCTTAACTATTAATAATACTATTAAATTATAATTTAATTTATTTCTCAACAAATCAAATTTATATTTAAATTAATTAATGATCGTAAATGTTAAAAATAAAAAAGTTATGAATATTAATATAATTAAAGAAAATTATTAATAAGTTTTATATAAGAGTCCAATATAAAATATAAAAATTACGCATTAATTAATGCAATAATAGCGCAAAAGTTTTTGATACCTATAAAACTGTTTATTCTTGACTAGGATTCAAACTCGTTTGTCATTCAATAAATTTGATATTCATTTTCTACTAAAAAATTCATAAATATTTTATACATGCTTATTGGAAGCATACAAATTAGTGAAATGGTAACAATTTCTCTTTTTTATTTTTTGCATTTAGTATATGCCCTTCACTTCGCTGTGCTTCTTAGAGTGCAAATGCTTCTGTGACAATCTTCAAAGATAAGTCAATCTTCGAATTGTGATATTATATAGAGGCATAACTGTAAAGCCCCTTCAAACCTATTTAATGTATTTTCTAGTTTATGTATCACTCTCATCCCTCAAACTTTTCAATTCTTTTCACATACTTGAATTGTAAAAATATGGTTAGATGTAAACACTAGATAAATTCTAACCAGTATGTTTAACCTTCCAGCCAATAAGACTTCTTGGTCAAAAAGACAGTAAAAATTGGTTTAAAAAACACATATCAAATTTAGGTAAGAATTAAATAAAATTTTCTTGTCTTTTTTTAGTTATTCAATTATTTTTTAACTTTTAACCATTGTTTCTTCAACATCTTTTTCAAGGATCTAGCTATGAATATTTGATAAATCTTCTATGGTAACTAGTAAGCCCCATCAACCCTCTTAGCTAGTTCTTCAGGTTTGTTTCCACTCCTCGAGCTAAATCGAATGACCTAGGTAATCTATTTATCTTGCTTTGAAGATGCATTTGAACTCTTTAATGAAAAGCTAACTAGTTTAAAGTGTTTGTATTGTCTTCTGGAGTAGTTTCATATGTTGTTGAAAAGAGTTGTTGTAGATTAAGATGTCATTAAAGAAGACCAAATGAAATTTCCTTAAGAAGGGTTTCAATATCTCAATCATAAGGCTTTGAAAATTAGTCCGGGTATTGTTAAGCCATAACAAAAAATTCAGTGTCCTTGAATGAGGAAATTTTTTAATATAAATTAATTAAATAATTGAGTAAAAGAGGATAAGGAAGAGAGAATGCACATCAATTATAGTACTTGACAAACAACTATTGCCTACATCCACTCCCGACACTCTTCTTGGAATTCCACTGTAATTTTTCTTTTAAGGCAAAGAGTAACCTTTTTACAATTTTCTCGCTAAAGAGGAACCCTTTTTACAATATTCTTTAAAGGACAAGAGGAAGATCAATCCCATTTAGAACACTCCCAAGTACAATATCCAACATCAAATGAAAGTATTACAATAAAAAATATATCATTTATTCACTTGATAAGTTTAAAAAGGCTCATTCACATAGACACAATGATACCCAAATGTTTGAAAATAACTTACAAATGCATGTAAAATACACCCATAATGTTCTTGATGCTAAAACCAATAAGAAAACAACAATTTACAGTGTTTTAGGACCCTTCTTAGCCACCGAGGCCAAGAACTAGCCATTATAACTATTATATGCATAGGCTTATTATTTTGTCTTTTTTGTACTTTTTGCACTTTATGTTATATTCTTGAGTGAATTTATGTAGACTTTAACTTTCCTTTATCAACTTTTTAATCAATTTTTTAAGTTTATGACTTTATTTTGTCATATATTGCTTTTCATCAAAATAATAAACTCATTAGTAGTAATTATGTTTTCTTATTATCAAAGCACCAATTGAAACCTCCCTTAGTTTAAAAATCTCCCCCTTTTTATGATGACAAAATATTTGTGATATTAAAGAATAATAAAATTAAATATACAAATAAATATCTAGATCATGATTACCTTCACCTTAATTATGCATAAAAAATTAATATTAAGGGCATAATTTAATATAAAAAAGATATTCAAGATAAAAAATATCCATATATGAAGATAACATAAATTCACTCAAGAATATAAAAAAAGTGCAAAAAGTATAAAAATGACAAAATAATAAAAAACAATCGTGGCCTATGTCGGGCAGCCGCGTAGACACTTACAAACTTTACGTTTTGAGGGACTTTTTGGACCTTTTAGACCCCAAAAAAGTCCTAAGGTTACCCAAAAAATAAAAGATTATTTAAAGAACAACAAGAGAAGAAAAGGGAGCTTTTTTGTGTAGCCACTTTTGGAAACCCTAAAAGAGAAAGAGGAAGAGAAAGAGAGGAAGAAGAGGAAGAAAAAAGAAAAAGAAGCAATATCAACATACTTCCCAAATCAGGAGGTTTTTCAACACTACTGCCTTCCTAGATTATCTATTCTAAGTTTCTATTTCCTTTTCGTTTCAATTTTATTCATGTATAAAGTTGGGATGGATTGTATGATGATAAATGGTAGAATGCTGATGATGTTCTAACTCTTCATCGGGATTTTATTTTGATTTAATGATAATTTAGTCGATTGTGTTTACTGGATGAATGTTGTGATTTGATTGCGTTCTTACATAATTTGGCAATAAACTAAGAGGGTGAACTGAATGAAAAACGATTAAATCGGATTAATGAGAGTTAGACAATTTAATAGAAATCGTGACAAATCATATTGGTAATTATAAGGAAAGAGATCCCGTGTTATGGTTTAATGGTTATAACTCGAGAGAGAGTAATCAACCCTAGGATTGTCTAGAATTGACACCCTATTAACACATAATTAGCTAGGTTAGCATTAATGATAGGTAAAATCTCATTTCTCATAACTTGGTAAATTCTTTGGTTGATTTCCATTGTGCATGCTTGTTGCTCAATTGTTAATTCCTTTGTGTTTAACTTCTGATTTAATTGGTTGAATTTAATTCTCGTATTTACTTCCTATTGCATTGTTTATTTTTTAGTTTCATATATTTTCAGCCTTAGAATTTTAGGATTAGATTAATCTCCCTCCTTATGGGATCGACACCTCTCATACTATAGTCGTAATTCATGTGCTTGCAGTATTTGAGGGCTTATAAATTTTAAAACCGGAACAACACGATCATACGTTTTGAATAAAGGATTACATTTCCCTACCTGATGCCTAGACCCCTCAACCCCCCCACAAAATTTAAATTATTCTTGATGAAGTTGAAATCTCCTACCATTAACTAAGAGTCTGAAACGTTGTTTTCCAACTATTGCAAAGAATTCCATAGCAAGTTTCTTTGAAATTGGAAATTGGAAGCATATATAATGGAGATGTAAAACCTTGTAATGGAATGAATAAAAGCACAAGATAAATGCAAGTGTTGATCACTCTCCCCTTGCTTATGAACTGAGACTCTTTTCGTATGGTAAAAAGAAAGAATTCTGCAATTGTATTGAGAAGACAAGTTTGTAAGAATATCCCAATCAACACCTAAAAGTTTGGAAACTTCAATAAGATGTGAGGCTCTTATTTTAGTTTCTATTAGACCAACTATACAAGGCCTTCTGTCAAAAACATCTTTAACTTTTGTGAGGTTCATTAGGCCCTCTAGCATTCCATATAAGCAACATCAAGGTAGGGGAGTCCCCTCTAGCATTGAGTTCGTTCTTCTTCCTTGCGGATCTTTTTCTTGCATTACTGTTAGAGTTCAAAATAGAGGTAGAAGTTTTGCGTTGATCCTTTTAACTCGCAGTCCAACCCTGCTATTGTTGAGAGTTTGACTCTATTTGTTAAGTTGTCATTTTGGGCTTATTTTCTATTTAAGTCTCTTTAATGTGTAGAAATTATGATCCAAAATTAATGGAATTGTCTCTTAATTGTTTTCAGGTGATTTTCAGCACTTTAGAGATGGAATTGAATCAAAAGATGCAAAAGAAACAAAGAAAATTTGAAAATTCCAGATTGATAGCAAAATTCAGTGATTAAGCGTGGGCACGTGCAAGGATGAAAATTACCTGTAGATCTGTTTTTAAAATTTAAATCTGAGATTTTTCATACTCTTTGAAGATCATATTGTTATCTTATCAATGGAGATCAGCATCTTGAAGTGGGGATAAGGACTATCTACTGAAGATCAGAAAGATAGAAGAGAAGAGCGATTGGAAAAGTATAAAAGGAGAAGAAATTTACTATTCACGTCAGCTTTTGTCTTAAAATAGTTTTACAATTTCTGCAGATTTTTCATTAGTTAGTTTTACATTTCTACCTTATTTTTCTAAGTATTTTTGGATTTTCTAGAAAGACCAGGGATGGAGACTATGTGTTTTGTTATTTCTTTGATTTTTACTTTCATTATGAGTAGCTAAATTTCTTTTCTTGGTTGAGGGGAACCATGTTAGAGGGAGATTTGAGAGAAACACTTTCACCTTAAACAATTGAGTGTGAGAGAGAAATATGTCAGAAGAATTCACTTTGGTTTCATACTTACCTTTAGGCAAAAATGTCTTTATTTGTATCGGTGAAAAGTGATCATGATGTATGTTGCAATTTAAGTCTTGCTAGCCCAAGTTAATGGATTGTGTGTACTTAATCTTATGAAGGATGAATTGATGGAGTATAGTGGTTTGACATGTTTGCTTGAGGGCAAGCAAAGGTTTGGTGTGGGGGAATTTGTTAAGTTGTCATTTTGCAATTATTTTCTATTTAATGCTCTTTAAAGTGTGGAAATTATGATCCAAAATTAATGGAATTGTCTCTTAATTGTTTTCAGGTAATTTTCAACACACTAGAAATGGAATTGAATCAAAAGAGGCAAAAGAAACAAAGAAAATTCGAAAATTCCAGATTGGTAGCAAAATTTAGTGACTAAGCGTGGGCACGTGCAATGATGGAAATTATTTGCAAATCTTTCATAATCTTTGAAGATCATATTGCTATCTTATCAATGGAGAATATCACGAAAAAAAGAAGAGAAGAGGGATCAAAAAGGTATAAAAGGAGAAGAAAGTTACAGTTCACGTCAGCTTTTGTCTTAGAATAGTTTTACAATTTCTGTAGATTTTTCATTACTTTAGTTTTACGTTTCTGCCTTATTTTTCTAAGTATTTTCGGATTTTCTAGAAAGACTAGGGATGGAGACTATGTGTTTTGTTATTTCTTTGATTTTTACTTTCATTATGAGTAGCTAAATTTCTTTTCTTAGCCGAGGGGAATCATGTTATCATCTATTATGTGTGAGATGTCTCAATAAAGTTTGTTTTGTTAATGATCATTAAGTGTCTTTCGAGTTATTTCTTCTAATTGAATTGATTGATTTCTAGGTGCGCAACTAGGAATTGATTCGTTTAATAGCTAGATTAATGAAATATAACGTTCAGTTTTGTTAATCACAAGTAGCAATTAGGATTACCTTCTTTATGTTAGAGTAGGGAATTCTAAGAAGATATTCATCTTAATTAAATGCATCTCATACATGTGTTATCTTGTTCATTGGTTTCTTGGTTCTTAACGTTATTATTCAATTGTACCTACGATCGTATCTAGGTTGTTGATTAATAAAAATGCTTAGAATACATGTTTCTAATCATTTACATTTAAGAAAAAACATCCCCTAATGAATGTTTATTGATGAACTGAATTTTATATCAAGGATCCATATTAGTATGATAACGTCGGTGACCCAAAACTAAGGTTTGTTTACTGAATTTCCAAATCTGAATATTTTCGTTTAATTTTAGTTTTTGTTATTTCTAATTTCTTAAATTACGTGAACCAAACCCCCCCATTTGTTTTAGTTTTAAACTTATTAACCTTTACTGTTCAAAATTCCTCGTGGGAACAATCCCTAGTTTCCACTACTACATTAATTTGTATTGTAGGAAGTTAGTTTCTTTTTAAATTTAGTTGCAGGAGACAACAGTACCACCACTTCAGGGGTTGTTGCAGATACAACTGATAAATTGTAAGATTTTATATCACAACTGATCTGCACATCCATATTAGACAGTTCCATTATTGAGGGTTCATTTGTTCAGGATTATTAGCAGGCTCCTAGATGCAACTACCTATTACATTTGATTATTCAGCTAAGATCTCTTGAGAATTAGCCACTTCAGTATTACTGATAGGTTTACCTGGCACAGATGGACCTATTACTTCATGATCATTGTTGGTTAGGTTAGAAACCAAGTTTAGCTTCTCAGCTTCAGCAACAGTATCTAGCTCAAGCAATTCATCATGCCATGTAGTTTTAAAAAAATTTATGATTACTCCCAATTGTTTCTTAACAGGATTAGGTTTCTAGGGGTAAGAGATATGAACCTCAACTCACTGCATTTCTCTAAATTCATCAAGCTTGAGTATAGGAAGCTTTTCTAGCAATTTAGACTTTTTGTCAACTTATATACAAATTGTTGCATAACAAATCCCCTTCATATTAGTAGTTTGAGAGTCCATGCAAATTAGTTTGCCTAAGGCATTAGCTAGAAAACTTAGGCCTTCAATTGTCCAAAATTCCAGAGGAATGCTACTAAAATGGACCCAAATAGGGGGGGCATCAATGCTACTCCTATCACAATCCAATCTAGGTTTCCACTTTTGTAAAAACATAAGTTGGCCACCTTTGTACAATCTTTCTCGATAAAGAGGTACCTTTTTTACAATCTTCTTCTAAGATGAAAAGGAACCTTAATCCCATTTATAACACTACCAATTACAATATCCAACACCCTAACAAAAGACTATAACTTAAAAATATCTCACTTATTCTCTTGATAGCTCCAAAAAGACACACAAATATGAAACAATGATTCTCAAATTATTGAAAATCATTTAGAAATGCATGTCAAATACACTCAAAAACTTATTAATGCTAAAACCAATGAAAAACACCTATTTGTAATATTTTGGGACCCTTCCTAACTATTGGAGCTAAGAACTAGCCATTATGATGATTATATGTAGTGCAATGGTCAATTAGTATAGCTGCTTGACCAATATGCATTAAAAGCTCTAAATTCATTAGTCGTTGGAACATCGGTTGACTAGTAGGCATACCAGTACATTAACTAATGTTACAAAAAACTCATCATACATCAAATTTAACATATATTGGTTGACCACTAACCTATATAAGTCAAATACTCACCCAAAAAATATGACTTTAATAAACTTAAATGGTTAGAATCAGTTTATTTAGTTTAATTATGATTTAAACACCTCCCAAAATGTTTTCTTAAATTTTTTAGAAAGATTAAGAGGTTTTTCTTTGAAAATGAAAATTTTCAATGCCCATTAATGAATGTAAAGACTCATGCAATAAAGTGAAGTAAAAATTTTATTTGTGGTGTACCTTTTAGAGCATCAAATTAACAAAGTGATATTACAATTAATATTACAATCCAAAGAATACCTTAATAAACCTTGATCTTCTTTTGTTTTTGATTTGATCTTCATTTTGATGGTTATAAACTTTATCTTCTCTTTTATCAACTTTATAAGTTATCTTCTTATCAAAAGTACATTTTGAACCTTAACATTTACAATAAAATACAATTTGAGCCCTATTGTTTTGAAGTGTTCAAATTGAACCCTAGCACTTTCAAAATATTCAGAACAGACCCTAAATGGATGAAAAATTTGAAAGAGTTAGCTTTTCAATAGTTAAATTTCATGTCAATACAAATATGACATTATTTTTATATTTTTAAATAAAAATAGGTCCCACTGCCATATAATTATTTTTTAATTAATCAAAAAGTAGGTCTCAATTCCACATGACAGTGGGCCTACTGTTATACATTTTAGATAGTGGGTCTCACTTTGAGACCCATCGTTATAGATTTCAGACAGTGGGTCCCACTTTCATATGGGTAGTGCAACCCTTTTTTAAAAAAATTAAAATGATAGGAAGTTAAACCCTTAAATTTTCCATCCACTTAGGATTTGTTTTGAATGTTTTAAAAATGTTGGGGTTTGATTCAAATGCTTTGAAAGATATAGAGTATGTTCTATATTTTGTTCTAAACATTAAGGTTCAAAATGCACTTTTAGCCAAATAATAAACTCATTAGTAGTAATTATATTTTGTTATCATCAGAACATTGATTGGAACCTTCTTTGGTTTAAGATGATAATATCTTGACCTCGACTTTAGTTTGTAATGCCAACTTCACCTGTGTAGCTCATCAATCAATTCCTTAATTAGAGGTATAAGGAACTTATATTTTATTATATTTTATTGATTTCTCCATAATCGATGCATATTCTCTATAAATTGTCCTTCTTTTTAACTAAAACTAATAGCAAAGCATAAGGGCTAATGTTATGCTCGATAAACCCTCACTTCACTAGCTTGTATATCACTATTTCTATGACATCCATTTTCTCCCCATAACACATATAGGGTCTGATGTTGATGGTTTCTAACACTTTCCTTTAATCTAAATTATGTAGTCATGAGTTATACTAAGGATAATTGGTTAAGTTCCTTAAACACATCTCCAAACTCAACCATCAAACCATTCAACTTATCAAACTTACTTAGCTATTCCTCTAATGTATGTTGTTGCATTAGAAACTCAATTAGGTATGCAAGTTGTAGTTTATATAAGCCACCACATTTATAATTCTTAAGCATCCTATTAAATATCGTGCCAAAAACTACCATAGCCTTTTTTTAGAGTTGCTTATTAATTTCACCAAGCGATCCTCCTAATTGTACCTCATGATGTGAGTTCTAAAATTATGTAACACCCTACTCAATGCAACTAGCCAGTTCACTCTAAGAATTGGGCATTGTGGTGAATTATTGGCCTTGGATACTCCATATCAATCCTCATAACATTAAACACCTCCCTTACTATGATTTAAAAAGGAGATATGTCCTTAATTTTTCCAATACCATTCTTAATGATTGATATATTGAAGAAATTATGGGTACTTTCATTATCAATGAAGATGTGAAGAGGCTTCTTGTGATGGAATATCATAACTTCAATATGGTTGTTGTAACATCCCCTTACCTATGTTAAGGCTAAAACAGTAAATGTGAGAGATTACTGAGAGATTAGAAAATACATTTCATACTCATGCATTTCATGATATGCACATACACGTGAATATTGAATCTTTGTACATAAAAATAATTGTACATGCATTCATTGACAATTTCTGGGTATAATTGTTTATATATGTGAGTATATTGAGAAATGTGGTTTT
>JANSVA010000217.1:21784046-21798118 GCA_025504915.1 Erythroxylum reticulatum
CAATAACTGTATAACACAAAAATTTTGGTATTGAGGTTACAAAGCTTAGTGCAATGATAAGAATGTTGAGATGAATGTTGGGCAAATCAAAGTACTCTTAGCTATTGAATTTAAGATCGATTTTATATGAAAAGATTAGTAAAGCGCAAATTGAGGATTCGGAAAGAATCCAAAATTAAGTTTGAATTGGGAAATGATATTTGGTGACTGAATCAAAAAGGATGTGTACCCAATAAAGATGATTGAACAAAGAGATTACTATAGAAAGCACAAATAATAACCTAAGCTATACATCCAAACAGGAATGTGCCAAAATGACATTTATCGGCTAAGAATGTAGAACCAAGTGACTAAATATTTGAATTACCAATAGTCCTAACTGCTGGGGATACGCTTAAAGCCTATATTTTGGAGTTCATAGGAATATAAGATTGATGTATAGTCTTAATTGACTACAGGCATAACGATCATTATCATAGTGACATCATTAGAATACTATATGAGGCGTTATATGACAAAAAGGAGTCGTTCTCCCCTACATCGAAATGAAGAGAGCCTCAAGATGGCAAAATACCATAATTGATTCAAGATACTGTGGATGAGTGAAATGAATATGTAATAGAAATGAAGTAATTCAAGAAAGATGAACGAGTTAAATGGATCATCATCAAGGTTATGGAATATCGTGAAATAGACATAAGAATTAAGTGGATTAACACTAAAGAGATGTCAAATATCAAACGAAAGATGAACTACTTCTAAGTTAAGCTTAGATAAAGATCAAGATGTGCCCAAATTTGGAAAAAAGGATAAACTAAGCTCGAATTGTATTGATCCACATGAAGTTATTGAGAGCATAGGACCAATAACTTATGATTTGTATTATCAATAAAGATGTCTCAGAATTATAATGTGTGATATGTGAGTATGTTAAGAAATAATGATATGATTTGACAGAGATGTATTAACAGTTTACGAAGTGAAAATTTGTGAGTAATCTAAAATATATTGATGAAATAGTTAAGATAGTGTGATATCTAAACAAGTGATTGAGAGAGCTATTGAGTCTATCAACTGTGGTGATTTGGAAGAAAGTATTCAAGTAGTGAAGTTATATAGGAAATGGGGGAGCATACGGGGAAAAAAATTACCCTTGCCTCATTGATCAATCAGATATTAATTTCGAGGACAAAATTTTTTTAGGATGGGAGAATTGTAACATCCTGTTACCTATGTTAAGGCTAAAACAGTAAATGTGAGAGATTACTAAGATATTAGAAAATACATTTCATACTCATGCATTACATGATATGCACATACACGTGAATATTGAATTCTTACTCATAAAAATAATTGTACATACATTCATTGACAATTTTCGGGTATAATTGTTTATATATGTGAGTATATTGAGAAATATGGTTTTTATATGATGAAAATTTATTTGGGGAGTGTCTAATTTGATTTAGAATTTTTGAAAATTTTGGAGAAATTTATGGAAATTGTTGGCATTTTTGAACTAAGAAAATTGCCAAGTGAAAAAGTAATTGTTAAATGGTACTAGAAATTACTGTCCAATGACAATGGAAATTTTGATAAATGACTTTAGGATTTATTGACAAGTGCCACTGAAAATTGAGGGACAATTAGAGTAGAAATTAAAATTGATCGGACTAGTTAAATGAAAGAACCTAGTCTAATGCTTTGGAAATTGGACATGTGGCAAGTGACAAATATCACTTGCCAAACAATGCCTTAAGTCCACTAACCCTTAAATTTTAAAGACCACCCCTTTCTGGCTTTGTCTCACAATACTTTTATAAGAGAAGACCACGTAAGTGTTTATTTTTATTCTCTTCTCCTCTCCATTTTCATAGCTTCTCTTCTCCTTCTCTTCTTCATGAGTTTTAACCCTTTAAATCTCCATTCATGCTAAACCTAACCCTCTCATCTTTCATGCTACTCTTACACCTTGCTCTCTCCTTCATTCTCACTAAAAGACCCAACCTATTCCTCCATGAAAGTTGATGATCGTGGAGATGAAAGAGTTAGGGTTTAATGATGATTTTGAAAATTTGCAAGTTAAATCAAGTAAGTCATGTTTTAATTTTATGGGTTTAGTTAAATGAAGCAATTGTGATGATAGTTAGAATTTAATTACATGAAATGGTGCTTTGCGTATGTGGGTTTCGTGAATGGTAAAGAGTGTGTAAATTTCATGCTTTTATTAATGAGTAATGATTTATAGAAATGTTTTGGAGGTTGAATGATCATGGCAAGGAGTTTTGTATATGTTAGAATGTTGATGAAGAAATTAACATATATATGTATATATATTGATGTTTTATTTCATATAAATTCTAAATAATAGGTTAGGAGTTGTTTTATGGATGATTGATGCTGTATATAATGAGTAATAGACTATGGGTTATGTTACCCACGTTTTTAAGATGGATTGGTTGTGAAAAGGATGTTTTATTAACAATTGGAAGTTGATGAATAGGTATATGAACATGTCTTGTTTTTGGATGAATGATCAAATGTAGATCATTCTTTATTGGTGAATGATATTGAGATGAAATGGAGTGGAAAATGAGGAGTAAATGAAGTAGAAAATGGTGATCTTTTTGTAAGATATGTTAGGTGTAAAATCTGGAAAAATTGAAGATGATTGGCTGGAAAATGATCACTAAGTATGATTCAATATTTTAGCTATAACTTTTTCTCTAGTTATCCAATTGAGATTATTCTTAATTGGAATTAAACTATAGACATATAGCTACATTTGTTATGAAGAAATCAAATTCAAATTCCATTTAAAAGAGTCCCAAAATCTGACTTGAAGTTGGAAAACTAGGTATATGTCTGTGGAAGTTTGCCGCGGCAAACTCCTTGCTTCGCCGCAGCTAACTTGTGAAAATTTCTTGAGAATTCCTCTCCAGAGGAGTTCATCGTGGCGAAGTCAAAGAAGTTTTTCGCCGCGAACTTTTCTCTACACTGAACATATTTCGGTATTTTGGGCGAACTAATTTTTGATTTGGAGTAAACTAAAGACGGAGGGATACAAATTATCTGAAGAAATAAAATTCTGAATAAGACTCTAAGAATTTCAATTTCTATGTGGAAGTTGAGTATAGGACACTGTCTCATAGTAAAAGCACTCTGAAAATATTTGGAATATAACTTTGATACTACTGAACCCAATTGAATAATTTTGGTGTCATTAGAAACTTATAAGATAGAAGGAAATTTCTTAAAAGGAAAGTGTTACCAAATTACTTCATTTTCATTTTCTAAATGATCACAAATAGTAGAGCCGAAAGTCAGTGTTTAGAGAAAAATCTAAAATGATTCATTTGGTTATGAAATTAGATTCAAAGTGTTTATTTGAGGCATAAACCCTAAGTACAAATTTTACGTAGGTGAGTTTTGATATAAGACTGATAATGCGATGAGAATAATGGAAAGATACCCGGGACTGTCATGAACCTGTATTGTACATATTCCATATACATACATCTGCATAAATGAATGTTTTTAATTGTCCAATGTTATTAATGTGTGTGCAACGTGTGTATTGCATAATTTCGATGTACAGGATAAACATCCGCATCCAGACGCTTCCAAATCAAGGAAGCAAATGTTAATCTGGAACGCACTATGAGTAACTTAGACAGTTTCTCTCAATTAATTGTTTGCTTTTAAAAAAATGTTTTAAATGATGATATGAATGCGAATTGATTTTTTGTTGATGCCGGACAATGAAAGTCCAAGATTTTATGCATGTATGTGATGCTGAAGTACTACTTGTATGTGAATTTTATGAAATACGTGATACATGATTTGATTGGTAAATTTCGGACCTAGTTCCGGAAGAAAACTGTGAATATGCATATGAATGCAAAAGTGATACTCAACATTATGTTGAATGCCAGACCAAGGATCGAAGATGAATGTGAAATTGAATGTGAATCCGAAAGCATGTGATAGACTAAAATTAGATGAATATGATGCATTCTATTACATGAATGCATAAAACATAAAGGCAGTTGTGACCGGAGTCACCACTGAAAAGAAGCTTAAAGCTTAGAATGTAAATAAGAGCCTAGAGTTCAGAAAGTGTATAACAGTCAAAGGCTCACTATGTAAAATGAGTCATGTATCTCCAACGGATAAGGGACAATTATAAGTGAGCCCAGTATCCACAATGAATATGGGACAGTTAGGCACTTGGTTACAACAACGTAATAATTAGAAAAGAGTCACATGAGCATTTCGTATACATTTTAATAAGTATGTTTGATTGTTTGAAATGCGAAATTACCTTACTTGTAAGTGAGAATGTGACATGTGATGAATTATGCTAAATGCACAAATGTGAATTATATGTTATGTGTATTGATGTATTGCATGAATTGATCCATCGATGATGGTTACCTCATTGAATTCTCAAAACTCACCCAAAATTTGCAATATTTTTCAGGCTCTGAAGAGTTACCCCGTTAGACAAACAGGAGTATACACTGCAATCGAGTAAGAGATTGAGGTCGGAATCAATTCGCATCTACATTTGTTTTCTTGATTTTGTATCAAATAGAGTCTTCCGCAATTATTGTAACTTGTGTATTCGAGCATTTCTGTTTTGTAATAACTTTCCAAATTAGAGAGGTTTGTAAATGATTTTGCAATATAATGAAATTACAACTAAAAGTATTCTGTATTTGTAATGAGCTCAAATGGCTGTTGAAATTCTGATGATTGTATTACTGTGATTGAAAAAGTTTATGATATAAATGGGCCATTTCAATTATTGATTTCGGCATACGCGTGTATTAATTTTGAAAATTTTGTACTGAGTTTCAAGAGTTTGACTGACTGAATGTGCTAGTACACTACCCTTGTGGGGCAAGGACTCGGATATCACTAAGGATGTTGGATACGTGTCTGGCGAGAGTGGGGTGCTACACTTGTACTCCTCATTTATCCCTATTATTGCTTGAAGAGATATATTAGGTATTTTTTGTTTGTAATTACATTCACTCATTGATTCCTCATCTTCCACCTCAATTATATCTTCTCCCTCTATCATATACAACTGAAATTGTTTCATTTTATTGTATATTGATCATCATACCAAAAGCGCAACTCTTTTCCTCTTTTTCTCATTAAAATCTCTCCTGCTAAAAGTCCTCTAGCATATGTTATTTTTAGTATAATTAGTTCTGATGAAACATCTTTTATTTATGAGGTTAGGCAAAATCCCAAATTTTGGGTTAGATTTGATCATAGGCTGAGGTTTGTGTTATTCTCGTCATCACCATTCACCCACCTAAATTCCCTAGCTTAGGAAGTGATTTAGTACTCCCCTTAAATTGATTTAAATTGGTACTAGTTATAACCATGCCCTCTTATTTTCTTGTAAGAATACAGCTATTGGAGACTATAAGAATCGAGCAATTTGAGAGTGAGCTCTAATAAACATTTTTTGTGATTATCTAGGAGTGACAACTTATTGAAGTGTCCATTAAACTGAGCATAGTACTCTTGCATTGACCACGCCTGTTTTAATTCTTCAAGATCACTCAAATTGTTTTCAAATATTTCCTCATCAAACCTTTAGTTGAGGATGGGTACGAACTGCTCCCACTTTATTGGTTCCTATCAAATTCTATTTTTTAGGACCATCTTGGGCTTTCCTTTCTTTTAAGTGTATATCATTTATTAAGTTTTTTTAGGAGTAGAGTATTATGTAGTATGAAAAATTACTAACAATCCTTGAACATCACTTCTCCCAAATATGGAAAAATCAAAATCAATTTTGATATAATACTTATGTTCTCCTTCCTTGCGGATTATCAGTAATTGTTCCTGGTGGAACATCAATTTTAAATCACTTTTTATTTCCTTTTCTTGTTTGTTAATTCTATTTTGATTCCTATCATCGGCTTTTTGTGTTTTTACTGAGCTTCTAAAAGGCTCCTCACACTCTCCTATATCCTCCGTAGAGTCATACCTCTAATTCCTTTATCAAGTTGTTACAAGACTTTTTTTTAATGGGAAATACTAACAAGTCACAGTATGAAAAAGGAGGAGGAGAAGAAGATTTCTACAAAAAAAGAGTATAGAAGAAAAAAAATGAGCTGAATATTTGTTTGTTATATGGCTAAATAACTGATCACTTACCCACCCTAAATATAAGAAACGTGTTGGAAAATTTTCCTGAAATTAAACCTTACTTATAAACTAACCACATTTCTAATAATATAAAGCGACATTGTTTACTTAACTCTCCTTATTGATTTCCACCTTTGATCTTCACTCCATTCTTCTTAACAACTATCTGTCCAAACTCCAAACAAATTAAAGGGGTCTTTCTAAAATAAATTTGTCATCATAAATCAACTTTTTTAAGTCAACATGGGCAAATAACTTGCAAATGCTTCTATTTTCTGATTACTTCATGTCATCTTATCATTAGCTCATAAACGGAAGCTTATTTCACAATTTGTCATTATCTTACACATTTTAAGAAATCCAACTCACCATAATCATAATATTTGCGTAAAAGTAGTATTTTCCACAACACCCCAACTGAAATAATTAAATAAGATTATATAAGAGAAAATAAACAATTTGATTATTCAGCAGTAAGACAAATGTAGGGAGAAATTGGTCAAGAGAAGGATTGTGAGTTGTAATAAAACTAATTGACATTTAGGAAAAAGAGACATGTGCAATTCAACTATTAACCTTAGAATGTTCCAAAGAAAAGAAAATTAAACTTCATTTATGAATAAAAATGAATATATTTCAACAGGGTGGGGTACGTAAATTAAAAGGAAGTCGAATTCTTTTTCACTTAAAGAACCAAAATGGATAAGTGGGTATCAGTAATACTATCTAATCATAGAAAATGATGAAAGAAAAGAGAAGAGAGAAAATTCATGTTTGGGTCGCTTGGAACTCCTTCGAGGAACAACATCATAATCAGAGAAAATTCATGTTTGGGTCGCTTGGAACTCCTTCGAGGACCAACATCATAATCAAGTGATCGCCGGTGTCCATATTCCTTCTTTAACCCGCAAAAAATAAGACTAAAATAAGAAAAAACTGGGTGTCAACTTTTCCATTATTTTAGAAATTCTCAAAACTTGTGAAGAGCCAACAAAAGTTGTCTTTTTTTCTTTTTATTGGTTACTAGATTTTCCTTTTTTTTTTTATTCACGTTGGAAGGGGATAATATTAGAGGAGTTATAGGCAGGCTTGGGTGATAATGCAGGAGAGTTGAGTGGATAAGAAGATTCAACTAAAAAAAGACAAAAGGACGTAGGATTATGAAATTAGACATAGCTTTCTAAGCAGCAAATGTATTGTTGTTGGAATAAATGTTTGGTTGGGTGAACTAGAACTACCGATTGTTATCCAGCAAATCAAGTTATAGGATGGGAAGTTTTTTTTTACCTGCGGATATAGGATGGAGGCGACATAGTTGAAAGACGATACCACCGCAGGGACAAATAATAATTAAAAAAATGTTTAAACTTGGACAAAATGCAAGTGGATTCGTCCCTTTGTTTATCAGAAGATCAATGAAAATATGAAAGAGAAAGAAAGGCATGGAGTACATACAATATCTCTATTCTGATTTTCAATAATTCACTTCACAAGACATCTAACTGTGGTAAAAGTTAAGAAGAAAATCCTCCTAATAACAAAACAGTATCTCTGTTTCCCCAAAAATGTTAAAAAGAGTGCTAGTGTTGGCTTCATCATCGCACAGGATTGGAGAAGAAAATTACGACAAAATATACAAAAAAGCCAGCCAGAAGAATCCCGCCATACATGTATGTTTGTGAGGAGTGCACAGGATATTTGTACTCAATGTTGCAGCATCTCATTTTCTCTCTCTCTGAAGCCAAAACGTGATCTACATATCTGGAGTTGTATATTTCAAAATTAAGCATGTTCAATATCTAACGATTCCAAAGTTTAGACAAATAAATTGCTAAGTCAGAGATAATTTCGGACTGCGTATATCGCTTACTGTTGTGTGAACATAGAGCTTTGAAGTATCTCTGAGCTGTTTAAATGTGCATCCTGTAGCCGGTGATCATACAGTAAAGAAGATAGATCGACAAGCTGTTCTTCAAGGTTCTGTCATTCAATCCAACAGAAAGACACCCTTTATAAACTTTGAAATGGTCGCACAGTTACACGGTGATATTCAAACATGTGTGACTTACGTCTAGGTACTTCTCCAGCCGTTCAACCAATTCATGTGGAAAAGGTTCAGGCAAGTTGGTAGTTTTCTTGTAGAACTTCTCTAGCCATAGTTTAGCAGTGGTCTTGTTCTTCTTCCCTTTCACAGGTTCACCAAGAGGAGTTTTCAAATAATCTGCAGCAAAAGCTTGTACAGCCTACACCATAGACAGACAAATTAAGCATATACCATTACACAACTTGTGATGATTTTCATATGTATGATAGAAGAGTACCAAATTACCTCTGATGTATCACGAATTCTATGAAGTGCGGCATCAACTCTTGCATATATTGTGTTCCTCTGCCATAACATAAACAAATGACAGCAAGCGATTCAAGTAATAGCTATGCTTTCAATATGTAGAGAGGATACTGTACGACATTGTTCAAGAAGGTAATGCTGAAAATTTTCTATGATTGGGATATGATAATCAAGAAGTCACCTATGACGTTGTGCTAAAGAAAATTGGCTTACCAAGGCAACATCTTGTAGCAATTTACTGATTTTCGAGGTGTTAGAGAATGGTCCAAATGGATGACAACCCCCTGCCCATAACCAATTTATGATTGGTCTTTCATGTATGTGAGATGCTTTCTCATATGGTGCACTCAATCCACCTATTGTGGAAGCAAGCCCCGCCAAGATGTGTTGCTGGGCTGCATAAGGAAAAGCATGTCTTCTTTCTGTTTCTGAAACGTAACTGTCCCAACAAGGATTATTGCAAAGTGATAGTTGGTACAGTACAGAATAAAAGATGATGAAATTTCAATATGGATACAGAAAAGAGATTCAGGGTCTCAGAACAGTCATGGCATCATAGATCATGTTAGATGGGCCACACGTAGTTTGGAATATAACAGGGAGACATCCTTTGCCACCATAGAAGTTAAAACTAATATGCTACTTACCTCAGAGGTATCTTTGCACTTTGATGTTCAAGTACAATGACTACATCACTGCTTGTCCAAACAAGACTTTCGTCTTCCATCATAAGTTGTGGATCAACATCAGCCAATGATAGCACAAAGCTACAACAAAGATCAGTGATCAAAGCTCAATGTTTCAAGTTCATAAAGTAATCATATCACCTGCCATAGCTATCCTACAGGCTTTCTAAACAATAACAGGTATCATAAAACTTAACGATTCAACAGCTAAAATGGTGCATCTGCGGCGCTAACATGCAGTTTCCAAGTCTGATTGCCCGTCTAGCTCTAGAGAAGTAACTTATGTGTGTATCCAGATGAGAATGTCTTTGTGTGTGGCATGTAGAGGTTTAATATACACACAAGTCACATAATTTTGTATGTTTCTTGCCACAAATGATGAATAATGCAATGGTCTTTGGAACATGATTTTAAAACCAGTCTATTCTGTTGGTCGAAAAAACAAAAACTTGTCAAATAAAATCATACAGTAGTCTTTAGATTGTGGTTGAAATACCAAAAACCACAGGATGTTAAGTTTTTGCAGTAAATATAAGGTTAGTTATGCGCTCACACTGGAACAACTCTTGTCCCATAAGTCCGGAACAAATTCCCTTCTTTTCTTTGGGTTTTCTTTTTCTTATTCTTCTTCTGCTTCCCATGGATTGATTGATAGCTAGCCCATATAGGTTTATGCTTAAGAATAGAATCACTTGGAACATCAGGCTCGTCCATCCAGTGCTGGACAGAAGAAATTAAATTTTGTCAAATACAGAATGCAGAATCACAGCCAGAAAAAAAGGATTCATTTCAATATGAAATAGTACACAGATTCTATCTAAATCGATATTCTGCAAAGAATATTTTGAGAGACATAATACTTATAGAAAATGTCCACATTTAAGACCCCTAATTATCCCTTGGTATTAATTATAAGGGTACCTGGCGGAGGAAAAACTTATTTGACAGAGATGGATCAGCAAGCTCAACTAAACCAGCAGCAAGCACATCAGCAGAACGCTCCATCTCCTATAATAAGCAAATTAAAGCAAAATGATTCAGTGCTATGGGGCAGAAAAATCACACAAAAATATTCCAACCAATAATTATCCTCATAAGGGAACTTATATAAGTGGAAGGAAATCACAAAAAACCAGCAGGTTGCCAAAGTTTCATGGCTAAATAGAAATTAGAGTTCAGAAAATGCAGTGATAAAGTCTACAAGAAACACACGTGCACACATTAGTCAAGGTGATCCGAGCAATGCATTTGGGGCGTGAAGTAAATTGCTTATTGCTCGCTTAGAGGCATATGCCAAAGGGGGGACAAAAAAAAAAAAAAAGTACCTCCATGTAGTCAAAAGAGCTAGTCGCAACCATGTTTTCACCAACAAATACTCAAAATCACATCATCAATAGCAGCTCAAAGACTAAACAAAAAACGAATCCATAAAATAGTATAATTTTTACCTCTTTCAGTATAGCACCATCCAAATATATCTTGGTATGAACATGGAAACGCCCATCATTTTTAGTTTCCTGCAGGGAATGGCCACGCATTGCCTTTGAAAGAGCAATTGACAACTTCTCATGATGATGCAATGCATGTGACCCTCCAACAATTACAACTTCTTGCCCGTCATGAACCATCTTCTTGACCTGAAAAAGGAAACATATGCAGCATTCCACTTTTATATCACAAATATCAGGTCATTTGCTTACATATGACCTTTGGTTCTCTCCTAACAGCATTGATCATTTATTTACATAATAAACTTTCAGGTCAAGATAGCAACTATTTTACCAGTTACATAAACCTATAAAGGTTTCCTTCAAATACTTTCTTGCAATAGAAGCACTCACGAATTTTGTGGATTAAAGAAAATGGCACAAATGATGATCTATCTGCTTATATATTCATCACTTTGAAGCTTTAGTAAAATCATGCTCTGTAAAATATTTCTTGACAGCATAATAATTTAGGACAAGTATATGTTGGGTCCAGTTAACTACTTTAGTTTTGCATCCAGTGTTTCATTAGCTTCATATTCTAGATGAGAAAAGAAATGAGGTGACATATAAGTAATTCAGAGAAAAAAGTACGAGAGTGCTGAAGGAACTCCCTGAAGAAGACTTGCCTCTGACTCAATTTCTTCTATGTTTATGCTGTAGTTGTGCCCCTTCTCCAGAATATTATAGCGATTGTGGTTTTGAAGTACAATGATTGGTATAAGGATCCTTGTAGTCAAATCAACAATCTCAAACCTGCATCAACAAGTTAATTTAACAGATTTTGCAAAAGGTACAAAATATAGAATTTAAATCCTAGGGGCAAGGTTCCTCAACCAAAATACTAGAAAACCAAGCTACTGGCTAGTTTCATGGATGGAGTACTGATAGTGATTTTGTGAGAAACTATAAATAATAATAAAAGAAAAAAGTGAAAGCATGCAAGAAGCTATCATCCATAAGAAATAGTTTATGTTATCAATTATTACCTTACATCTGGAGCTATTAGATGCTCAACTGTGGTTGATATCAAAGAGGCAAGTTGTCCAACAAAAATATCACGAGTGGAATGATCAATAAAGGAGCCTATGCCTCCTGGAAAAATCATAGTTCGCAACCGTGGCAATGTCCTAGGACTGATACTTCCCTCTTCAGTTTCAATCTTTCCATATGTGCAAGGTCCTGCAGAGAGGTCGATCACAACGAATCTGAATTGTATGAAGACAATGTTAGACCCACAAAGAGCATGTGTTTCAATTGATTATAATGTCCACAATACCATACATGCATTCAACAAATCAAGTTTAAAACACAGTTAAGAACATCAATTGAAAATTTCATATACATGAGAATTTTAAACGATAGGCACAACTTGAGTTGGTACCTGTCTGAGCTCAGCCAAACTTGAGTTGCTCCTCCTCCATTGTATCTATATCGATAAATGTAGTCTCCCTCTTGCTTCTTCATATCTTCTTCACTCAAATGGCTGATTCTACCATACATTAAACTGTCAAGGTCAACTTCCTTATTTCGAGGATCCATCCTCACCTGTGTAAAAGGAGAGAAAACCAAGCCCACCAATTTTCATTTTGGTTAAAACAGAAGTTAAAGAGAAACAAGAAAGAAAGAAACAACACCCAGTGATACTTCTACAAGATCAAATGAAGGTTTTGATTACTTGGAGAAGTAAACACACCTTATCAAAATTGACAACAAATATTGCATTAGGTACAGGCCTATCATTCTCGGCAGCAGAGTACACTGTACCATCCATGTCAAACACATAGGAATATAATTTATGAAATATTGGCTCCACAACTGTTGCCTCCACCTCAAACAACGGGACTTCCCTCCCAAATTCACTCTACAAAATTGTGCACAAAATTCAAATAACAAAACAAAACTATAATACAACAGATAACTCCATAATGCAAAACTAGCTCCTTAATGGCTAAACCACCTAATGCAGCTCACCTCCCTTGTGGTTCCGGCGGGAACCATAGCCTCTTTCAGTGCCTTCTCAAGTTCAATCAGTTCCGGCTGCCCTGCCTGTTGCAATAACGAGAGCACACAAGCCATAAATCAACAAACCAACACAATTACACTTTTTAAAGTAATCATTATATGACAAAGATAACAACTCTAAACTACTCTTGCTTAGCCATAAAAAATAATCAATTACAGATGATTATTGAGCAAATCCTTACAGGGAACGAATTGAAGACGACATGATGTTCAATGTCCAACGGCTCGCCAGTCTCCAGACACGCCGGTCTGTGAGTTGAGAAGCTTGTTCTCATAAACTCTTCCAATTTGTGCGCATCCAAAGAGTACCTGTAACCGCCGTCGCCGTTAAATCCAACAAGCACCACATTCACTTCCAACGGAACTTGAAACGGAACCTGCGATCCACACAAATTTCATTCAGAAAGTATTGATGGCGCGAAAGCTAAGGACTATTTACAGCTTAGAAAGTTTAAGAGACATCAAATTAACACAAAAAACGAATGAAGTAACACAAAACGAATGAAGTAATCGGAGAGTTACGATAGAGTACCTCGGCGCGAGTGTGGAGCATGCGGCGGACATCGGATCGGACGCTGTCTCTGACGTCTTGAAAAGCTCCGTGATGCCACTGCGGGTGGCCGGGGTCTCTCCGGAAGGCTTGAGACGCTGACTCGGATGGAGTTGCGAGTAGACTCAGAGTCAAAATCAAAACACCATAACTCAATAACCGTGAAACCGAATGCAAGACCATTGTCAACAACTATAACACAGTTTTAGAGAACAGTACGAATTTACATTTCTATGCTTAGTCGCGACGGAAAAGAGATGAAGCTGAAGGACTACACGGGACTGGTCACGGAATTGAAATTCCTTTAATACCCTCTCCGTTTCCTGATAATAACGTCTCACTTTGGAGTTTGGACAAACGATGCCTAGCGACGTAGGTGGTGATATATTTATTTTAAAAAACTTGAACATAAATATTTGAATAATAATTGTAAAATAATACATTATTAAGTTACGAGAATATCTCTCATATTTTATTTAAATAAAATATATTTTGTATTTTTATAATGATATAAAATAATAATATTAAGAGTTTTTATTAAAAAAACTCAATCAATTCAACCTATTCAATCATAAAAATTTTAAACATTTTTTAAAGTTTGAAAGGATTCAGTTTTGCAAAAATTCTAGTTGAGCTGCAGTTGTTTCTAGCACAAACGAAAATACATAAATTAAACGCAAAATAAATAAATCAAAACCTAAGATTTGATAACGCAGTTCGACTCATCTTGTCACGTTTGCAGGGTCTATAAGAAAATGTGATTCTTTATATTTTCATATTGTGGCTTGCATCTTTATATA
>JANSVA010000217.1:21798218-21810061 GCA_025504915.1 Erythroxylum reticulatum
ATTGGAGGTGCTGGACCCACCGGGAAGAGAGAGAGAAGATGAATAAGTAGTTGAAGCCATGAGAGAATAGGAAGATGATTGCAGAAGAGATAGAGAAACTTGGAAAGAAGATACTGAACCCTCTCACAAGCTCTGATACCATGTAAGAAAATGTGATTCTTGATATTTTCATATTGTGGCTTGCATCTTTATATATACAGATGGTGTATCTCCAGAGTTACGTTACACGATATAGGGTCATCACCCAACTTAATCACTTTCACCTGACGATAATAGTTTTATATAAGGCTTTATTGAGCCGACTCACTCAACCTTTGACGCTAACTCTCATTCTCACATCTAACGAAAGTAAATCACTCTTAACAATATAATCACCTTGTACTAACCTTAACAGAGGATTTTCACAACAATGTTTAATAATAAAAATGAGGATTGAACAACTTAAGTGATCAAACCAATAAAAACATAAACATAGAGAAACACTTGGGATTTAAAAAAAACACTCCTTTAAATATGTAGTTTCATAAGCCGAAAGTGTGGAAAGTAGTAGAACAATATCTGTCATGAACTATTGAGAAGAATCACAATCAGGCTACACACAGCAACATCAAAATAACATCAATCGAACAAATATTTCATTATCGAAATGTCACCAAAAATATAACTACAATACTATACCTACAATGGATGTTTTTCTCACAAAAACAATATTTGGACAGCTCAAATCATCAATCAAACCAGCAACCCCAAATCAACAAAAATGCAACTACAAAAACTTAACAAAACAACAAATGTTTCATCACCGAAACTATTGGTGCCTTTATTTTCTATCTTTCTGTGTGTTAATTTTCTTTGCTTTTGAGGTTTGAAGTTATAATTAATGGAAATTAATCTTATTTTATGTCAAGGTGTATTTTGGAACTAAACAGAAAGAATTGTATACATTATGGGACAAAAAAATAGCTTAACCAAGCGTTGAACCTAACTAAACATAGCCTTGTGCAGTGATACCTAGGTGGGCAGATCAACGTAAAACACAGTGCATCACGAGGTCATGTCAAGTTTTTAATTAAAGAAGCGTGAATAAAAAGAAATAAAAGAGTAGCGTGAAATGATAGCACAGATGAAGAAAACACAAGGCACCAAAACGCACAATCCAAAAGAAAGGAACGTAAACGTAGCAAAAATGTAGGGTTATTAAGGGGGTGTGAATAGGAAAGTGGACTTAAGGTTTAATTGTCCCATCAAAGCTACAGTAACTAAGAGAGAAGAATAGAGGGCTTGCGATAAAATCAAGAGGAATGGCGGCTCATGAAACAAAAAAAGAAGAAGAACAACACCCAACAGAAGAAGAGAAAAATCAAACAATAAGAATGCTTGTGACAGTCCCAAACAGTTAGGAAAAATTGTGAGGTTGGGTAATTTAAACTCTTATTTCTTAGTTTACAGAATCATAGTTTTTGATTTCTAAATATTGTGAGACTTTCGTTCTTTATTTGAATCGATTTATTAGTCAAGTATTAATTATTTTTCTGAGTTATTATTTGATTGTTTGATTTTATAGCTAGGTGTGCAATTATTCAATCAATTGCTAGATTAAACAAGTTGATGTTCAATTCTTTTAATCAAAAGTAACGACTATAATTTTTGTCTACTACATTAGGGACATGATTATAGGAAAAATAAGTATCTAGGCTAAATACAAATTGTATTTATGTTGTCTAGTTTGTCGATTTTCTTAATTCATAAAGCTATTAATTAATTAAATCTGAGATCATATTCAGATTATTGATTAATAAGGGTTAATTCAAATACATGTTTCGGTTAACTAAACATAAGAGAAAATAGGTAAAGAAATTTACCAAGATGAATGCTTAACTAATAAATTGATTATTTTTAATGTCGATGATCAACGAAAGGTCAATAATAAAGGAGATCAGAAACTAAGATTTATTCCTATTGATTGTTAAATTCTTATTGTTTTACTATTAGTTATTTTTCAATTTCGTATTCCAATTAAATTTTGTTTAATTCACAATTTAAAACCTTCTTTTTTATTGCGTAACTACTAACATCTGAATTCATTGTGAGAACGATTCTTACTTTTCACTACTACATTAATTTGTGTTGCAAGAGGTTGGTTTCTTTTTATATTTAGTTACAGGTGACAACATTCACCAGAAACATTAAACCAATGGAGTTGTAACTGCCACAACAACTGCTGGAGTTTTTCAAATAAACAACATTGCAAAGACATCTAGAAAATCAGGCAAACTCCATAGAAAAATCAGTTGCCAAAATCCACATATTGAACTTCAAATAAGCTCTCAATTAGTCATTCAAAAAGAAACAAAGAACACAACACAAAGTCACACGCAATCAACAATCTTTTATCCCCCAAAAGCATGTTATCCTTGATAGCAAATTCAGCAACACATAAGGATAATATCCCTACAAAATCAACTGTAAAATATCATCTAAGATAGCACAAAAATCTAAACTACCAAGTCAGCATATGTCCATCATTCCTCCATATAAAAATGGCACTACTTTAGCCCACATCATGTAAAAGACAGCGAAAGACAGTTACAATGGTCGAAACAAATCTTCAAAGATATTGCTACCTTAGATAGCCATTATCCCCAAAACAGGATATACATTAAATATCTTCTTGATTAGGATTTTAAACTTAATCAACGTTATCTTGAAAGATTCCCACTTAATTATTTGTCACATATCAAAACTCCCACTAAAGAAGAAAATTAGACACATAATATCAAGTGCACAAAACATATGGGAACTCCCCCTTAATTAAATATCAAGTTCTAAAGAACATCCATCAAGTTCACATAAGCAAAATATCCAAGTATCTAAATAAACATATATTCAATCATCCAAATTCCTCCCTCTTAGGCCAAAAAGATGCCAAAAAGCAAACATATACCTTGAAATCTCCCCTTAAATGGAATAATCATTAAAAACAATATGATATCTTCCCTTTGGGACAAATAATGTCAAAACTAAGAATGCCTTCAATGTGATCAACCTCAACGAATAAGGAAGCATAAAAATCATCATCAAGTGCAGCGGAAAATTCATAAGCATGCCAAGATGACAATTTACCACCAATCAAAACACTAGCCAATATATCATTACTTATATCAAAGCCATCTGTATACAACTGAATAAATTCATAAACCCCAAAAATGCATTCAGTGAATCATACTAAAACTTAATCAATCTTCTTCTCCTATAAACCATATGAAAGCATATTTCCCAAACTCATATAGTCCGTAATGTAGAGAGAAATCAAGATAAAACTTGAAAAAACCAACTTGTAGAAAACTCGAATCTGCCTATAGATCTCCAATTAAGCATCAATATATTTTTGACATAACTCCATAAATCAACATCCAAAAGTAGAATTCTCAAATCCTTAATCAGAGCCTCATTCTCATATCAAATATACTATTCAATAAGTAAGGAAATGTCAGACAAACACCAATAACCTAAATCTTAAAAAACATATAAATTAAAAACTTAAAAAGTTTAGACGATAACTCGTTTAAACCCTTTTTTATTTTTTAATAAACAACTTCAATATACTTAAAAAATGTAAAGTATGAAGTCTTTATGCACCTCGAAAAAATTCAAACCTGGGCTTATTCCTCATCACATTAACTTTGTCATCAGATGTTTGGTTTGTTTCTCCTTTAAAAGTAATTAATAGATCATTTGTCTGTCCAGTTTCTTTAACAGCAGTAACTAACTATGAATCTAGACAATTTCTTATTTTTCCTTCACTATATTTCTGTATTTTTACTTGACCCTTTCTAACCCGAATATGTTTTGGTAATATGGGCTACTGCTGGAAATTTAATGGAGAGGTCTAGTTTTTTTGTTTTGACCCCTTTGAAGTATCATTTGTAATAACTTGTGACAATTCGACTGTATGTGCCCGATAACCCCACAAAAGTGACATATGGGTATCAATTTTCATTTCTTCCTCGAAGTTTCTCCTTGGATAGATCTGGCCGCACTATTTTTCTCATCATTCGACTTAAAACATTCACCTTTATAGCCAATGCCTTTAAGGTCTCTTTTAATCTTACAAATTTTTAGTAACTTTTTTAACTTATCGATACCTCTATTTAACATTATTATCTCTTTTTTCGTACTGACCAGCTTCAACTTTGTTTCATCAAGCTCATCTGTTGTAAATAACAACTTCTTTTCTAAATCTAAATGATGTTCTTTATAGAAGAGTTTTCCTTTTTTAGTTTTTCATTTTTCTTATATGTTTGCACCCATTTTGCATACAATAACTCATAAGCTTTGTAGATATCCTCACGTTTATCATTTGAATCATTATCATCACTGTCATAATCTAAAATTAAACTTTAGAGTGATTTATTTATATTTTTCTCAAAATTTTGGACTGATTTATACAATTTCATCATCAGTTTCTTCCTTTTTGGTTGTTATTAAGCAAACAATAGGACTTTTGCTGTATAAAGCAACTGATGCAGCATTACTGCTCACAAATTCCTCTTCATTATCGTACTCACTTCTAAATTCATTCTCACTCCAAGGACTCATATAAGACTACCCTTTTTCTCTTCTTCAAAGTGTTAGCATATTTCAATTGTACATGTCTAAAGCTTTGATATTCATATTGAATTTTCTTCACTTTTCTTTCACCCTTTTCAGTTTTGGCTTATAGTTTGAAATTACTATTTGATGAGATTCCACCGTTTTTCATAAAATAAAATCTATCCTTCTTCACTTTTTTTATCCACTTGCTGAAATTTCTTGTCAATAACTCTGTATCGTCATTCTTATCAAATCCATCTCCTAAGTCATTCACGGTTTTTCCAACCTCAGTTTACAATGCCAATCCTTTGTTATTCTCTTGTTCAACTGTAAGAATTCCAATTACCTTATCCAAAGACAATTCAGTGATATAGGTTTCTTTGATAGTTGCAATTTTTGGTATGAACTCTGGAGAAAGTGATCTCAAAGTTTTCTTGATAAGTTTCAAATTCGAATACTACTTCCTAAGTGGATATGCTTGGTTGGCTATGTCACACAACCTCTCATGGAAGTCTTTAATAGTATTACTTTCATCCATCTTAAGCTCTTTGAATCTAATAGCTAATATCTAAAGTTTCTAAGCTATCACATATTTTGATCCCTCATGTATGGTTTGCAAAATGTCCCATGTTTCTTTTATCAATTTACAGGCTAATATCATAGCAAAGCGACCTTCATCAACTGCACTGAAGATGATGTGCAGGGCTTAAGAATTTCCAAGTGCTCTCTCTTCTTTAACCCTTATACACTCAGATGCATCTTTAGGCACTGTTTATCCCTTTTCATTAGTCGTCATTGGATGTGTCTATCCATTTAAAATCTAGTTTTATGCTTTTGTTTCTTGGACTTGAATGAATACTCTCATTCGTGATTTCCAAGTAAGATAATTTGAACCACCTAACAATGGTGGCTTGATGATTGATGCCTCTTCTTTTATAGCTATAATCACAAAACACAGATCTACACCAACTTGATGTACTAAGTTCTGATTCAATGACTTGCTCTAATACCAATTGAAAATTCAAAAGGATTCATTTTCACAAAAATTCTAATTCAGTTGCATTTGTTTCTAGCACAAACAAAAACATAAAAATTAAACGTAAAATAAACAAATCAACAACTGAGAATTGGTAATGTAGTTCGACATACCTTGCCTACGTCTACGAGGCCCTTACCTAGCTTAATCACTTTCACCTGACGACAATAGTTTTATGCAAGATTTTACTAAACCAACTCACTCATCCCTTGACACTAGCCCTCATCCTTAGACCTTGTGAAAATAAATCACTCCCAATAATACGACCATCTCGTGCTAACTTCAACAGAGGATTTTTATAACAATGTTTGATAATAAAATGAGAATCGAACAACTTAAGTGATTAAACCAATAAATACATAAATAAAGAGAAAACATTTGAGATAAAAAACACTCCCCTAAATATGTAATTTCATCAACCAAAAGTGTGGAAAGTGGTAGAACCATATCTACAGTGAACTATTAAGAAGAATCATGATTAGTTTATGGACAATATCATCAAAATAACATCAATTAAGTAAATGTTTCATTACTGAAATGATACCAAAAATACAGTTGCACGCCACGCCTATACTGGATGTTTTTCACACAAAAATAATATATGGATAGCTCCAAATCATCAATCAAAACAGCAACCCCAAATCAACAAAAATGCAGCCACGAAAACTTAACAAAACAACAATTATTTCATCACCAAAATGTTAAACCAATGAAGCTTCAACTCCTACGACATCTGCTAGGGTTTTTCATATAAACAACACTACAAAGACAACCTAAAAAATCATGTGAATACCATAGAAAAACCAGCTACCAAAATCCATACACTGAACTTCAAAGAAGCTCTCAATTAGTCGTTCAAAAAGCAACAGAGAACACAACACAAAGTCATGCGCAATTAACAATCTTTTAGCCCCCAAAATCATGTTATCCTTGACAGCAAATTGAGCAACAGATAAGGATAATATTCACTCAAAATCAGCTGCAAAATATCATCTAAGATAGCACAAAAATCTCAACTGCCAAGTCACCATATGCCCATTGTTTCTCCACATAAAAATGACACTACTTCATCCCACACATCACGTAAAACACAGTCAAAGGCAACTACAATGATCAAAACAAATCTCCAAAGGCATTGCTACCTTAGATAGTCATCATTCCTAAAATAGGCTATACATTAAATCCCATCTTGAATAGGATTTTAAACTTAATCAATCTTATCTTGAAAGATTCCCACTTACGTCCAATTTCAAATAATGCCAAAATTTAAATAATAAGATATCATGACATATATCTTAACAATTTCAACTTTTTGATTCAGTTTTTAACTTTTTGCTTCGATTTATTTTAATAAATTTTGTTAAAAATTGATCAATTTATTGATTAATTGATCAATTTTGTAAATTAATATGTTTTTATAAACAAAAAAATTATTAATTTTATCTATTAATTTTTTAATTAATTTCAATTTTTTCTTTCAATCATATTTTAAAAATTAAATTTTTATTTAATCTTTTAAACCTTAACTTTCTTATTTTAATAGTTTAACTTTCAATTAGTTTCTAAAACATGATTCACAATTAGGGAATGAGATTATAGGAGTGTTTTTTTTTAAAATGTTTAGGACTTTGGTTTACAATTTGTGAATGGGAGTATGGACCTATGAAAATATAAAACGTAACGTAACAGTGTGGCCAACGTTTGACAGGTGAAAATGGGCCATTCGATTAGAGGGAAACCTTTTTGTATGGACGGCTAATTTTGAGCTTCTTACAACCCGATGGGGGCCGTTGGTTGGGGAGAGAGAGAGAGAGAAAGTAAAAAGCTGCTTTGGTCTTTGTTCATGTTTTTGTCTGTCCATACACCATTTTCAAACGTTGTCGCTCTGTCTCTCCTTTTGTTTTCTTCACTTCAGTTCCAAGGGACATCTCATTCTCAGGATAAAACCGAATTCGGGTATGTTCTTACAGCCAATTATCTAGTTTCCATACTTGGGTTCTTTGTTCTAACATGTTTTGTCATTTACATGAATAGATTTTCACCAAAGTTGCTTCTTTCTGAGCTCATTTGCATTATGATAGATGATTATGTTGTTCTGTACATTTGTTGGCGTAACTGGTGAAAAGGGGATGTTAACAATTGTTAGGAAAATGGGTCTTCTTTGAGTTGTTGAGTCTACTTCTTGCTATAGTCAGTACCCCGTATTAATATTATCAAGTGTCTAGCAATGTGTATTTTGTTATCGTGGAAGCTAGTATGTTCATCTTTTTGATATTGTCTGTGCATTTTTCTTAAGATTCCTATGCGATATTAAATGTTTAGCTTATCTTGTTTCCTTGCAAGATGGTGTTAGATCCTGCTTGGTTATAAGAATAACAAAATTTCCTTTTTGGATTTACTTTGACTAGGATGAGTATTCTTGAGGAGATATTTGGAACCCGTGTATCAGATCCTTTAAACAGTTCATGGGGTGCCGAGAGTTTAATTGCTGCCACCAGTATTAGTCGTGAACGGAACAGATTTGGTGAAGTTTTTGATTCCAGTGGGCCCCCTTGGCTGAAATTGCCTTGTACTGGCGTAAGAGATGTTGGGAAAGGAAGTTGGGAAGAATTTACACTGACGGAGAAAGCTCCATGGAACACAAATTATATATTGAGGGAACAATCTAGTTTTATACATCAAGGCGTTCACATGCATAACTTTGTGGGGTTCTCTGATGAGGAAGAGTACAATCAACACTTATATGTAATGAGCTGGCAAGAACTTCCGCAGATGGTTTCTCCTTATAGGCCTTTTACATTAGAAAGACAACTAGAGAAGAGTTTTCCCATCACTCTTGTTCTTGATCTAGATGGTAGGTTTTATCACACCAGTCATACACTTGCATAGATGCATCCATGAACCCGCATACCCCTCCACATAAACGTGCGTGTTGTAGTTGACAATATCTAAGCATTAATATCATGGTTGCTTTGTTTGGAAAACTTAAAAAAGAGTACATGGCAGAGAACGTGGTGAAGCCCGCTCTTTCATTCTGACGGCACTGGTCGACCAGGTTGTGCCAAAATGCCAAATTACAACAGCATTAATAGCCAAACGTGAAACATTATATTGTCATATTAATTTGGCTTGTTTTCGCCTTTGATCCAGGTGATCTAGTGTAAAATGTGTACGCCGATGTTTTTTTATAGTTCCAGTATTTTTCGAATGCTTTATTCATTTTCTATGAACTCTTCTTACAGAAACATTAGTACATTCCTCTTTTGATATCTGTGAAGATGCGGATTTCAGTTTTCAAATTCATTCCAAGATGCAAGTGCAGACTGTGTTCGTTCGCCAGAGACCATACCTGCAGATGTTCCTAGAGGCAGTGTCAAGCATGTTTGACATTGTAATTTTTACAGCTGGTCAAAGTAACTATGCAGAACAATTGCTGGACATAATAGACCCAAATCGAACACTCATTTGTCAGCGGGTTTATCGTGATTCATGTGTGTTCGTAAATGGTGGATACTTGAAGGATCTAACCATACTTGGCTGTGACCTGGCAAGGATTATGATAGTGGACAACACACCTCAGGTTTGTACTTTCATAGGAATGTCTATTTATGTATCTCATTAGCGACAATGTGAGATAGATGTGTCTTGATCTTATTTATGAATATTTTCTCTTAACATTACGTTTACTTGCATCTCTAAAACATGGCTGGTACATGTGTTTGTGTCTGTTGATGGACAAGCTTATAGTGTGGCATTGTATTCTGAAGGCTGATTATCATCATTTTTAACATGCAGGTTTTTCAGTTGCAAGTTGAGAATGGGATCCCTATAGACAGTTGGTTTGGTGATCCAGAGGACAGTGCCTTGCTGTCCTTACTATTATTCTTGGAAACTTTAGTAGGTGCTGATGATGTCCGTCCACTTATCAGGAAGAAATATGGGCAACAGCAATAACATAGTTAAAGGATCAAGTAGAAAGTTAGTCTGAAATCTTGTAACTAATGAGATAGTGTGAGGATAGATTCTCTTATCACAGTTTTCTAACTGAATAAGTAGCGTCCTGACTTGGAATTCCTTGCTTGTAACGTGAATTCTTGTTAAGAGGAGAAGCAAGACTATAGTTTTGTGAACAAAGAACTACTCTTGTAGATGCTATACAGGATGTTTTATGAACATAAGGTAGTTACTGAGACTTATCTTTGATCAGATCCTCACATCAGTCAGGTTGCTTTTCGACAAATGTTCTCCAAGGAACAACCTGCGGCAATTTTAATTTTCCTATGAATGACTAGTAAAAAGTTCAGGTTCTTTGACTCAAAAACATTGTCCCTGAAAATTTCTTTTACATGGCTAAAACTTGCCTGTCGTGAACCTGAAGAAATGAAAATTGGTGCAAAGCCAGCACAACATTTCTTGATAATAGAGGAATAGAATTGGTGTGTAAAAGTATTGTTTTCCTTGTTCATTGATGAATAGCTTTATACTGGATGTATACAAGTTTTGTGATGCTTGAGGTGTTGAGATAATAACAGATATGATACAGAGAATAAATTCAAATGAGATACAGAAAGATGAAATAAAATACATGATAAAGTAAATCATAATAATGCTTGTTGAGATTGTACAAGATCTGCAAATGTTGAACATGTTTATCAGCTCCCCTCAAGTGCACGGTGAGTCATCACAGTGAGCATGTCATGAAGACTGTGAAAGGTAGAAGAAGATAATGCCTTGGTTATGATGTCTGCAATTTGATCACAGGAAGATAGATGCTGAATAGTAAGCTCCTTGTTGGTAATCAAATCTCTGAAAAAATGAATATCAATCTTGATGTGTTTTATACGAGTGTGAGTCATGGGATTGGTTGCAAGAAACGTTGCACCTAGATTGTCACACCAAAGAGTGGGTGTGTTATGAGAGAAACCAATTTCATGAAGAAGAGACTTAATCTAACAAATTTCTATAGCAGCATTAGCGATACTGCGATACTCAGCTTCAATGTTGGATCTGGTAACAGTGGGTTGTTTCTTTACACTCTAAGAGATAGAGTTTGGGCCCAGAAAAATACAGTAACTAGAGGTGGAATGACCGTCATCAGGACCCCCATCCCAGTCTGCATCACAGTAGGCTTGAATAAAGAGAGAAGTTTGTCAGATTAAATGGATACTAGAATTTGATGTGGAGTGAAGGTAACGAATGATTCTTTTAACAGCAGTCCAGTGAATATCAGTGGGACAATGAAGAAATTGAGAGGCTTTATTTACTGCAAACTGAATGTCAGGACGGGTAAGACACAGATACTGGAGAGCACCAACATTGTTTCGATATTTAGAAGGATCAGGGAGAAGAATGCTAGGATTTTTGGAGAGTGGAAGAGTTGGGGTGATAGGTGTAATGGTAGGTTTAGATTGGGCAAGTCCTGTACTGTTGGCCCCCAAAATTTTTTTCTTGATAAATAAGTATAATTTACATCAATTATAAGATTTTTATGAAAGTTATGGAGTTAATTATTATGTTGATATTAGAAAGATTATATGATATGGGTTGATTGAATTAAAGTGTTAAGGTTATAAGGATGTTTAAGGGTGCTTTTGGCAAGACAATTAAGAATAAAAAACATATGACATACAAGGAAGGGTAAAATGGACATTGTGTCATCGTTAAGGGTATAAAAGGGGAGAAGATTTGTTGTCTTGCATTTTCAGAAGAAGCTGGATGCGTGGATGAAAAAAAGAGAGAAGAGAGAGAAGCACAACAAAGAGAAGAGAGAGAGAAAGAGGAGAAAACATGTTAGAGTTTCAATTTTCTAAGCCTTCAAGAGAGATTTTGAAGTTTTTCAAGAAGTGGAAAAGGTAGAGGAAGAGAAGATCTTCCATTTGAGCCAAGGATCTCTTCACTTGGTGAAGAATCAAGGAAATCAATAAAGACAAAAGAAGCAAGGGATCAAGAGAGGCAAGAGAAACAAGAGAAGAAGCATTTTTGAGCAACTCTCTAAGCAAGGAAATCAAGGTGGGTACATGTTTATAATAGAGTAAATAAGCCACTACTGCTTTTCTTTAAATCAAAAAAGTTGCTGATTTCAATTGCATCATAAGTTTTATATTCATTATTCTTGAATGATTTGTGAAATTGTTATCCGTTGCTACATGAATTATATTGAGGTTTGATGAAAAGACTTTGCAAATGATTTCTGAAAAGATACATGTTTATGAAA
>JANSVA010000217.1:21810161-21823173 GCA_025504915.1 Erythroxylum reticulatum
AAATACTATTTAATAGTTCGCAGAGGTCCATTTATAAGATCACATATGAACTTGTTCTTTATTGGATTTTCTAAGGCCTACATAAAAGAAATTATCATATTAAACAGTATAATAATGTCACTTGAACACTTAAATCTTATAATTCAATCATTTCAATATTTGTAAGTGAAAACTTACATATTTCTCTAACCATCGAGGAAAATGTCTTCCAACTTCTTTATTGATATCATTCTATATTTTTTTCGGCATTAGCTACATAACAATTCCTCGTATAATCTAAAAATATTATTATGTATTTTAGTTATGAATAATACAAAATTTCAAAACCCAAATAATCAATTTCAACTTACTGCAAGAAAGGTTAAACCTCTTGACAGTTCAATAAAATGTAACCATGAATAATCTCAATTTCTTCCTTTGTTAACATTCTTCTTGTTGAACGTCTATATGTTCGTCCAGGATATGTGAAAATAGATAAGTTACCATCAACATCACTCATTCCTCCCCCATCATCATTATAAGGAACTTTTCTTTCTCTTATGTGAACATGCAACTCAAAATAATGTGAACAAAATGTATTAGCTTCCTCCACTAAATAAGCATTACATATCGAAAAAATCTAGCCCTGTTTTTGACATTTTTCTTCAAGTGATGCAAATACCTATAATAGTAAATAGGGTTACAATTTAGTTGTTAAAACATTTTATTCCTTTAATTACAATCACTTTTGTTGAATTAACTCTCAAATAGATACATTCATCGATATTGAACTGGACTGGCTAGTTTTGCCTCGTATGCTAAATGCATAGGTAGATGCTCCGTATAGTTAAAGAAGCTTGGAGGAAAAATTCCTTCTAACTTACACAAAATTACTGGAATTTCCCTTTCTAGTTTTTCCATTTTAGCCAACTTGATTTCAGATGATGTTAAACTTTTGAAAAACAATCTTAATTCAGTTATTACTTCCCTCTGTTAAACTTTTGAAAAATAAGTTCACTTTTTTGTTAATATGTCTTTAAGGAACTTTACGGACTTAGGCATATGTTCCAATGCATCCATAAATGATAAATTAATTTGCAAAGTTTTCAACTTCTCTATGAACTTTAAAAAATATGCATTTACTTTGTTCTATATCTGCTTAGGGAAATAGAATATTGGGTGGATATGGTAGAGGGCCAATGTAAAAAGGATACTCTCTTATGTCTGCATCCTTCTTCTTTTCTTGGTCTTCTTCTAAGTGGGTTTCAAATTGTTTCTCCCTTGATTTCTCAAACTCTTTCCCATTTATGAATGTGCTTGCCTTAAGTTGCTTCCATGGGTTTGCTTCAGTATTGCTCGGAAGACTCCTCACACTTCTTATAAATAACACATTTTCCAGCTGGTTCACTTAGACCTTTAAGTTATGAATAAACAAGGCATAGTTTTTTTAGTTACTTGTTTGAACTTCCCTTCCAGCCGCTTCTGGGCCTTATCCATGCTTATGATCTTTCCTTTTAACCTCTTATGATCTTTATCTATGCTCATAAGCTTGTCCATGATCTTTTACAATTTAGAGTCATTAGCATTGGAATTATTTTGTTGAAATCCCAATGACCCTTAATTCTGTAGTTGGTTACCTGCATTATTTAACCAAGAAAATTTTGGGTGATTCCTTAACCCACGAATGTAAGTGTTAAAGTAAATTTTATTTCCTCCTTCTCGATCTAATTGTTTTTCCATATAATTGAGTTACCCTATATTATTATTTTGCATTAAAAACAATTAGCGATAATATGATTAACTTGTCCACATAACTCACATCCATGCTGAATTGCTTTAACTGGAGTGGATGAAGAGGCTTGCAAGTAATTCAATTTTCTTATTAAGTTATCAATTTTAGCCTGCATTGCTATCATTGAATATACAACAATGACTCCCTTATGAACTTGAAAAGTTTGCATTTCTATCATTGAATATATAACAATGACTTCCTTATGAACTCAAAAAGTTAATTGCTATCTACTTCTGTCAAAATTCAAAGACAGTTATTGTTCTCCATTTCTTCTAGCAAGTCCTCTGCTTACTTAATTGTTTTCTACATAAGATATCCTTTATAAATTGAACATATGGTGCCCTTTGTGGTTGGATTAACTCTATCATAGAATGTTTGCAAGAGAAATTCCTTTGGTAGATCACGGTGAGGAAATCTCCTTTGTAAGTCCTTATAATGCTCCCACGCTTCATCTAGTGAATCCTTGTAGTTTTTTTGAAGATTCATAATCCTATTTATCATCCTCATTATCTTTGAAAGAGTGAAGTAATTGTCTAAAAATGCACTTAGCAACTGCTCCCATGTTGTGATATTCATAGGGTTTAGAGAGTAATACCACGCTTTGGCTCTATCCTTTACTATAAAAGGAAATAGTCTCATCCTAATGACATCTTTCGACATTCCATTATATCGAAAAGTATCACATGTTTCTAGAAAATTCACCAAATGGGCGTTAGGATCTTGATTAGCTAACCTATAAAATTGCACATTGGTTTGTAGCATGTTCAACAAAGCTGGCTTGATCTCAAATGAAGTTGCTTGCATCGATGGTTGAGTGATACCTTGATGTGTAAAGTTAAACCCCGATCTCATAAAATCCATATGAACCACTAGTGTCTTTAATTGAATTCTTCCACCATTGTCCGATTGATCTCCTCTTAGCATTTCACTCTTCGAATTACGTGTTCTTGTCTTGTTATATCAAATGCTGGAGTTTCTTCGATCTTACTTGAACTCCAAGTAAATTCCTTAGAACAAGAAAGGAAAAAAAATTCCTTAGAACACAAGAATTCTACTAGTCCTAAAGTACTTCCCCAACAACAATTCCAAAAACTTGTTGAGCAAGTTTTACCTATAATAAAACCTTTAAAATTTGAAAGTATATAAAGTGTAAATTTGTAGTATCAAAGATGTTGATCTACAAGGAACTAGTTAAAACTAAGTTAACCCAACTTTATATAAGGTATTAAATTATGAATTAAATGAAAGTAAATAACATAAATTAAAGCAATCAAATAAAATTAAGCAAGTATCAAACAAACAATTGAGCTACCATAATTATGCAAGGATAATTAAGGATGAAGCTTACGATTCATTCTATTGTTATTTTGTTCCCTTAACCACTATTGATTCAATTATGTATCGATCCTAGATTTTCAAATGACTAATCTCTCTTAAGACCAAAAAATTAACCCTAATTGATTACAAAATCCAAATTTTGCGGTCTCTAGATTCACAAAATCTGCCTAACATTTTCAACTAGATCTTAAGTGATCTATTGAATAATTAAGTTTTCACATAAGATCTCTCTTTGTATGATTATTAATCTAATATTTGCTTGACTTATTAAGTCACCAACTCTTGTTGTCTAACCTAATTTGATTACTTTTGACTCACTTGCTCGATTTATTGTCAAAGTATTAAGATACAGAAATATCAATAATCAAGTCACAAAACAACTCAACAACAAATCCTAACATGGAAATTTAGAACATCATAAAGGTGAATAACATCTTTAAATACAAGTTACATATCCACTTTAATGAAGATATCAAAAGGAAAAAAATTGACTTGGAACTGAATATGGAAATTTAGAAATTATCCAATGCTCTTATTGATCCTCCTTGCTTGATCGAATTTAGTAAGAAGGTGGCTTTTTTTGTGTCTTTCACGTTCTTAAATAGTAATTTAAGCTTTTAGGGTTATTTATAGGGTTTTCCCACTTAATTTGGTTTCCAAAATAGCCCAAAATGTTAAGAGTCCAAAGATGCTCTCATGCTGGAAAGTTGAAATTTGCTTGAATTGCTATCTGGCAAATGCACGGTATAATGCACAGTCGTGCATCGAACTATACATCACCAAAAGTGTTGAAAGTCACAAATTTACATGACCTAAGAGACATCCATGGGATGATGCACTACCTTACATCTGATATGTGCTTTAAATCTTCATTTTACGCCACGTTTCATTCAAATTATTGTCCTTTCTCCAATTTCCTATTTCCGTACACTCACAAACACGTCAAACATCTTATGAAACATAAAATTAAGATACATATCTTGCTCTAAATCAAACAAACACTTAAAATATAATGAACACACACATTAACATAATTCTAAGCCCATACATGCAACAATCATCTAAAAATCATCTATAAATGCACTCAAACACCTATCAAAACATAGTCTAAACTACGCCTATCAACATCTTAGTTGGCTCCTACTTAATCTTTAATTCTTAAATGATTAAGGATTGAAATCCGACATCTCAATCTTGTTCATCCTTATTGATGGATTTTCTAGAACTTGACTAACACTAATACCACTCACTATTTTCTAAAGTAACACACAAAGTTTAAACTTTTAAAGCTTTACTAATTTTATAACACTAATTACTAGTAAAGTAATACTCAAGACTTTAATACCCTAAGTTTTGATAATTTTAATGTGATGTCAATCTATAGCAACAAAAGTATTGATCCAAATATTGCCTCACCAACATCATGGTCCCAAGTGTTTAATGTTCCAATAACATCATATAACCTTTAGGAATGATTGATTAGCATGGATCCAAAGCAACAAGGTGATTAGATTTTGATAATATATAAAAGTAACTAATGAAGGAACTAGTTCAAGGGTTGCTTAGAAATTTAGTATGCATTAGCTTTGTCCCTATTATAGCAACAAGAATATGACTATTATTTTTAATAGTTGACAGAAAGGCTACAAATGTTGGGTATGTACGAAATGGTTATATAAAAATATAAAAAGAGCATATTGTACTATAAAATTCTCAAAAGTACATTTATGCTAAAAGTTAACTTAAACCTTAATTAAAAATTTAACTTTCAACCCCGATTTTTGCTATTTAGGGTTTGAAGATTGAGTTGGAAGCTAAATAAGATGCCATAGTACTGGTGTCACACAACCAACCTAAACCAATAACTGGGCTTGTGGTAGATTGCCATCTAATTGCAAGGCCTAAACACTCATTCATCACCATTGTACTAAGACTTATAATATTCTAAACTCACGTAATTTAATGAAAATAACTTAATTAATATAATCATCTATCTATCTAAAAGCGTTTCTCAACCTAACCTTTCAAAACTAAAATCAAGACTCGTTTAGGTTCCCATACTTTTATTGCACACTCTGATTCTTAAAAGTACATAAAGTTGGATAGTAAATACCAAATAGGTAAAATTCATAATAAAATAAATATTAAATTACCCTCTTTTTAATTATTTTATATGCCAAAAATTTGTAGAACTGTACTTATATAGTATAATTAAAATGTTTAGAATGCCTAGTAGCATTGTTTCAGAATAATATCAAGAATGTAGCAAAAAGTAGTTCTAACTAAACTGTAAATTCCTTATGGTAAACTTAAGGTAAAGGTTGAATAATTCACACTAACCAATGGGCTCGTAACATATAAATTTAGTAAAGAAAATCTGCCTCAAGCAAGAATTTAGCTTTAGATAATATGACTCATGCAATAGAATGTTACATGCCCTATTTCAGACGTAGTCATTTGTCCTAAACAATAGATAGGGCAGGTTAATAGGTCTGGACCAACCATCACACTCCATATGGCATAACAAGCACATACATGTGCCTCAATAAGTGCCTTTTATCACATTCTAACATGCATAAATAAATCATGTATCACATCATATTACAATGCAACAGTCTAAACTCTCTTGGGAAACTACTGCTTTTTTATGCTTAATTAGCTTCATATTAGGCAATTAGCAATTTTTTTTAAAGGAAAGACAACAAATCAATTAAAAAAAACACCCTAGCTAATGTAGGGATCTGCGGTATAATACTACGTGTTGATCACGCTGTAGCTGAGCTATGAGAGAAGCTGGAGGCTCCTGTAGGATTTTGACATCGGGATTTGAGATTACTGCGATGGAGGCTAGGTGGATTACACACTGGTTTCCTTTACGATACACATGTTGCAATTTCACATCCCATGGACGGTGGAGTAGCCACGAGTACCTGTTACCAAAAAAGAGTATTCAGTCGAGGGAATAGGAGAAGAGGAAAGAATATTGATCACCTTAAGTGAATCAACTTCAACGATTACACGTCGATATCCGAACTCCCAAGCTAGGTTGAGTCCAGAGTGGGCTCCCGAAAGTTCTGTAGTAAGCGGCGAAGCTTGTCCAATGTGATGGGGAAATCTCGCGCACCACTGACCATGCCAATTCCTAATCAATCCACCAGCAGTAGCAGTATTATGCCCCTGTTTAACCGCTCTATCAGTATTTAACTTGACCCAGCCTTCCAACGGTTGGGTCCAACCCGTAGTGTGACCTACAGGAAGTCCCTGATCTCGGTAGACATAGCGTTCCACTTCTCTTGCGCTAAGGATCCATGTGGCATAGTCCATAACTGCCCTAAACCTGTCTACTGGCCACGTAAAGTCATCTTCAAAAATACATTTGTTGCGCCTTGTCCACGCAAACTAGCATGTAACTCCATAAATGAAGGCCCAAGGAATTTGGTGGAGTTGAGAGTGCTTAAGCAAATTGGATGTAACCTAACTCTCTATATTTTGATGATGGAAAAACTCTGAATTAACCACCTCAGGAGGAAAATTACACCAAAAGTCTTGCACAATCTGGCAGTCTCGAAGGGCATGTAAAATGGACTCGTCAGACCCATAAGCATAGTAGCTGCTATCCATAGTGAGGTGTCAAAGAACTCGCTGCTGATTGGTCAGTAGCTTTTGGTTCGTCATAAGCCAAAGAAATGTCCTAATCCGTTGGGGGCCTGCCCACTTCCAGATTAACTCCCAACAGTTATCGAACATAGGTGTGGTATGACCTTCGATTAAATCATAAGCAGATGCTGTTGTGAATCGACCATGAGTGGTTGGGCCCCAACTAATGGTATCCTCCGCAGTAGTGGCTAGAGATACATGAATCTCCTCAATTTCCAAACAGAATGTGGGAGGTACTGCTGAAACAGATGCCATTACCAGTGGCCACTTGCAGTCGTGTACGCTACAACCGTAGCATAAAGCATGCTATTAGGGAGAGGGGTTGTCGCTATAGAAATGAGGGGACCCCAATCATGAATCCAATTATCTAACCAGAAAAGAGCTTTCCTCCCATTGCCTAGCTTCCATCTTATTCCCTGTTTGACAAACTTCCAGATAGCAGAAATGCCTCTCCAAGTAGCTGAAGCTCCTGGCTTATCTAAAGTGAGAGGGGTAAAGTGGAGGCCTAGACGATATTTAGCACTTAAAATCCAGGCCTATAATGCTGTGGGTTGCATAAGCAAGGCCCAACCGAGTTTGGTCAAGAGAGCGTCATTGGTCGAGCGAATATGCTTTAATCCAAGACCCCATGATTTCTTGGGTCTGCAGACGGCCTCCCAGTTGACCAAATGTACCTTCCTTTAGGCTTCCGTGAATCCCCAAATAAAATCTAGCATAAGGCGCTCCAATTCATCGCATAGTTATCTTAGGAGCCGCACGGTTTGCATAGTAAATACAAGTAGGGCCAAAAGAACCGATTGGGTTAAGGTAACTCTCCAAACAAGGGACAAGACTTTTTCACTCTAACCCGAAAGTTTCGTTCGAGCATGATCCAGGATATGTTGGTACGTATGCCTCGTGGTACGCTCATGAAGCAGCGGGACTCCTAGATACTTCCCAAGGTTATGGGTCTTAGTGATGTTAAAGTAGTGGCTAATCCTATGTGCCAGAGTTGGGGAGACATTCGTGGAGAAAAAGATACGAGTCTTATCCAAATTGATTCTTTGCCTAGAAGATCGGCAGAACACCTCCAGAGTACGAGCAATGATACTAGTTTGGGCCTCCGTGGCTTCCTCAAAGAATACCAAATCATCAGCAAAAAAGAGGTGAGAGAGAGGCGGGCCGGATGGGCCCAGCTTGATTGGATGCTAGATACCTTGATCCACTGCTTGAGGAATGAGGTGGCCTAGCCTTTCCATGCAAAGGACAAAGCGGTAGGGTGAGAGCGAGTCGTCTTGGCGAATACCCTGGAAGGGCGGAAAAGGAGTCGTACAGGTACCTTGCCAATCAACTTGCAGGGTGACGGTCGTAACACATTGCATAATAACTCGAAGGAACTAGTCCGGGATGCCAATGTCTAGAAAAGTATGGTGGATGAAATCCCAACGAAGCCTGTCATAAGCTTTTTCCAAATCGACCTTGATAGCAAAATAGCCTTTCTTCCCTTTTTTCTTGTGCATCGAACGGATGACTTCCTGGGCCATGATGATATTATCTGTGATGTGACGTCCAGGAATAAAACTACACTGAGTCTTCTGCACAAGGTGAGGCATATGAGGTTTTAGTCGATTCACAATGATTTTAATAATGATCTTATAGAGAATAGTGCATAGGCTAATCGGACGGAACTGTGATATAGTAGAAGGGGAGGGGATTTTCAAGATCAGGACCAGGATGATATGATTTAAATCCTCTTCCCACTGTCCGTGGGTAAAAATCTCCTTGATAAAGTCCACCACTTTGGGACCAACCGTATCCCACTGCTTTTGGAAAAATAGTGCATTGAAACCATCTACCCCCGGAGCTTTATTAGGGTTCATATCGAAGACCGTCTTTTTCACATGTGGGGGCATTTTTTCCTAGCCCGAAACAACGTGTTTCTGTAAGTTAAAATTCTCATGCTCTAATAATCTTGGCAATAATAATGCGGGGTTGATATTGTTTCAGCAAAACCTTAACACTGTGTTTGCTTTGTGAGAAACGAAACCAGGGAATGAAAGATTTAAGTTTTTTAGCTTGATGACCTAAAAAACAGAGAAAATTTTCTGTGGTAGATTATTTATCTTATTTTTATTAATTACCTATTTTGCATGGTTTAAGGATTGTACAGTCATTAACAAGTACCAAGTTGTTTGCCTTCTTCCTTGGCTTCCACTGAAATAAGATGTTCTGAGCTTATCCCGACAACTCGTCACTTAGAATGTAACAAACTGTTGGAACCGTTGAAAAGAAAGACATTCCCTTTTCTATCTTTGTGGGATATATTGCTTTTTGTTATAAATTTTTGGTTCTGCTCCTCACAAACCAAACAACCAGAGAAACAAAAAAGGCATATGAACCACACAAGAACATTTATTTTTTAGGCCCTCCAAATAAAGCTGAATCCAATTCCCCTAAAAAAAACTCCACCAAATTGTATCATAAACCTCAGCCTTTCCTATTCATTTCCCACCAACCCAGGATTCAATCCTCTGTTTCAAACATGGTTTTGTTACCTTTTTCTGGTCTTATGCTTCCCAAACCAATCCTTGTCTGCGCAACCCTTTTAGTTACTTTCATCTCTTTTTCGACCCACGTCGTTGCGTTCACCGAGCTACCTGTTATAGACTCCCCATTATTGACGCAAAAAGTTAGGACTAACACGACCTTCATAGTGGACATTAATGGTGATGGAGCATTCACGTCTGTTCAAGAAGCCATAAATGCGGTTCCTAAAGGAAACTCTGATTGGGTTATCATCCATATCAGGAAAGGAGTTTACAGGTACTTAAACAAAATCAATCATAGGCAGGTTATTTTTATTAAGGTGATGGTATAGGTAATTACAGTGTGTTTAAAATCATGGTTTGTAGAGAGAAAATACACATCCCAAAGAACAAGCCACATATTTTTATGCGAGGGAATGGAAGAGGAAGGACAGCCATTGTCTGGTCCATGAGCTCTGTTGATAATAAGGCCTCAGCAACATTTACCGTGGAAGCACCTCATTTCGTTGCTTTTGGCATTAGCTTCAAGGTAACGAGTGTTTGTCCTATATAAGTTTGTGTAAAACAAAATGATCTCGGAAATCCTCTTCTGGTCATTATCTACTTTTGCGTCTTAATTATATAAAGCAATTGAGTTGTTTAAATCATCCACACTAATCCAATTTCTCATGTGTCTAAATTAATAAATGCATGGACGATATCAGAAAATCACATCATACTTGTGTTCATGGAGAATTCAATCACACGATGTTACGATTTTTCTAAACTTGAAATCCTCAGAGCGATCGACATGAAGGATTAATCGTTTTCATTTGTGGCCATCAATTGCAGAACGAGGCTCCAACTGGGGTTGCTTTTACCTCACAGAATCAGTCTGTAGCAGTTTTTGCGGGTGCAGACATGAATGCATTTTACCACTGTTCATTTTACAGCAGCCACAATACTCTGTTTGACTACAAAGGCAGACATTACTACCACAAATGCTACATACAGGGCTCAATTGACTTCATCTTTGGTCGTGCAAGATCCATTTTTCATGTAAGTGATAAAAAAGCTTTCAAGTTTGGATGGCACTTCAAGTTTAAAGTCTAATGAGATACCAGGATTTGAATTGCAGAACTGTGAGATATTTGTTATTGACGACATGAGGGTCTCGATATCAGGCTCCATCACAGCACATAACAGGGAAAGTGACGATGATAGCGGAATAGTTTTTGTCAAAGGTAAAGTGTATGGCGTAGGTGGTGTGTACCTGGGAAGAGCCAAAGGTGCCTATTCCCGAGTGATTTTTGCCAAGACATATCTTTCGAAAACAGTAGTTCCAGAAGGATGGACTAATTGGAGTTATGTTGGCAGTACGGAGTAAGTAACTTTCATTTCCCACTGTCACGTAACTATTGAAGAGATTTGCTTCGCTTATTTTTGACAAAATCTGGTGTTTATCTTTTGGAATTGGAACAGTAATCTTTTCCAAGCAGAGTACGATTGTTATGGACCAGGAGCTGAAACAGACAAGAGAGCACCTTGGTCGAAACAATTGACTGAAAAAGAAGCTGAACCGTTCATGTCCGTTGATTTCATAGATGGCAAACAATGGCTACCAGCATGGTTATAAGCTTTTATAACCTGTAACTATTCAATAATGAATGGTTATGGTGTTTAGATTAGTTGTCTGTCTTCAGCCAATCTAGAGAACTTCCATTCATAAACATGTGGGCAGTCCACCTATTTGTATACTTGATTATTTATAATTTATACTTGCCGCCAAGCTAATGTGGATGTAACCACACATTTAACAGACATCATACATCTTTTTGCTTAAAACAGGACCCGATTCTATTCTTCATTTTTTGACGGAAATGATTAGAGCATGTTGGCACCGGCTGTGGTCCGCCCCTGAGTGATACATGCTCTTCTTATTTTTAACAATTCCTAATCATTACAAATCCGTTAAAGCGGACTAGAAATCACCTCCAATGCCAATGCCATCACGCTCACCAACTCCACCGCCTCCACTAATACTTCTGCTAGCGAAAATAACATCAATAAATAAATCAAAATAATTTATCTTAAGTACAAAGCGTCATAAAAAATTGCTGTCGTAAGTTAGAAAATTTTCCATCTACAGTGCAGCAAGAGAATGAGATCTGATCTCAAGGTTAATGCCTCTGCCAACTTTGGTGCACTTCAAAGAGTATAGTAGGAACTATCTCCATGACTGAAGAAAAGACAAAACAGAAGAAGCAGAATGCAACATATAGATGTGCATCATATGGAGCAAAACAAGACATGTATGTGAGAAGCAAGAAAAACATAAGAGATGGGTAAGATGTTGTATCTAGAGAAAATGAAAAGCACGATAGATAGAGAAGAGAAAAAAAACCAGAAAAACATATAAGTGTATCGTATGTATAAAAGGAGAGGAGAGCTTCATACGTTTATTGGTAATAAAGACATTAAAATATATTAACGTATTACAACGAACGTTGCATAATAATGGAGGTAATAACATTATGAAAGTTAATGATAATGAAAGGTAAAACATTATGAACGTTAATAATAATAAATGGATGAACGTTATAGTAGCTGACAAGCAAATGTTTTAAGTTTTGGAACAACACCAACAATCCCACACTTGGGCCAAAGCTTGAGATATAAACTGTAATAATTTAGGAGAAAGATAGGCGACCAACCAGATGAATTAAGTCTTGAACTTAGTGTCTAAGAAATTTTAGAGATAGAACCTGCTAGAGAAATAAATAGCGTAAAAATGCCTAAGTTTCATGATCGCTCTAGAGAGATAGCCCCAAAAGCTTTCATAAGAGGGTAGTTAGCCCCTCACAATCACATAGGTGAGTCCATCAAATATTTACTATTCACACCACCCAAACTTAGGCTATAGAATTCATTAAGGATTAAACTATCCAATCTCATAAAACGCAGTAAAGTCATGCTAGGAATGCAATTCAACAATTGAATGTATCTCGATATTATTCCATAAACAATGTACAAGTGGTCTCCATATATCTTCGTTTTGATCCATTAAACTTGGTTTTCCAAGACAGGTGTCCATCACGAGGTTAATACAAAATTGGGCTCAAATCCATCCCTTTAGCATGCTCCGAAACTAGTTTCCTACTCAAAGCTTTTGTAAACGGAATTACTAAGTTTCTTTCTAACTTGACATATTGTAGAGAGATTACATCATATCTAATTAGAGTACAGGCAATTTTATATCTCAATCTGATATGTCTACTTTTGTCATTATATGCCTTGCTCTTGGTAACATGAATGGCAACTTGTGAATTGCAATGGAGGAACCCAGAAGGAATTGGTTTTTCCCAAAGTGGGATATCCACTAAGAGATTCCTTAGTCACTCAGCTTCTCGTCCTGCCTATTCCAAAGCCATAAAATCAACCTCATTGTTGAACTCACAATACACGTTTGCTTGGATGATTTACAAGACACAACAACTCCTGCTAAGGTAAAAATATAACCACTAGTAGAGTATATATCATCACTCTCTGTAACCCAGTTAACATCAGAATACCCCTCCAATACAAGAAGATGACCACCAAAAGATAATCCATAATGCATAGTACCTTTCAAATATCTCAATAAATGAATCAATGCATTCTAGTGTTCTTGATTAGAATTATGAGTATACCTACTAAGTCTACTCACACAGTATGTAATATCAGGATAAGAATAGTTCATCAA
>JANSVA010000217.1:21840321-21851507 GCA_025504915.1 Erythroxylum reticulatum
ATATATATATATATATATGTCCGTGTCCACCAAATTTTAGAAGTTGGTGCGTCCCTGTGCCTGTGTCCGAGTCCGTACTCGTGCTTCTTAGCTCTTTGCTAGGTTAATTACTAAACCTAACATTTCTCCAAATTTCTTTAGAAAGGATATCAAGACCTTAATTAGAGCTGGATGTGCCTTGCAAAAGAGTAACAAGTCGTTAGCAAAACAGAGATTGAGTAGAGATACCATCTTGCATTTGTTATGAAACTTGAATCCCTTTTCCTTCTCTATATTATGCTTCGATAATGCTTCGATAAACTTGTATGACAATTTCACTTGATGATCAGCTTTTCAGAGCCTTCTTTCTCCTTTAAATAATCTAGTTGGTACTCCATTTACTAGCACCGAATAGGAAAAGGTGGTCATACATGCCTCTATCCATTTAATTAATGTAGAAGGGAATCCAATCACCTCCATCACTGTAAGTATAAACCTCCATTCCACACAATCAAAGGCCTTCTTGATGTCAATTTTAAGAGTACAGTTTAGCGGAGAATTCCTTTTTTGGTAACCCTTAATAAACTCTTGAATAATGGAGATGTTTTCCCCTATCATCCTTCCTTGTATGAATGCATTTTTTTTATTATTACCAACATCCCCAAAATTGCCTTGAGCTTATTTTTTACAATTTTAAAGATTGCATTGTAAAGAAAATTAAAACAAGCAATAGACCTAAACTCTTCCAAGGAATTAGGGTTATTTGTATTGGTAATTAAGAATAGGAAGGTTTTATTAATCTCCTTTAACAATAAACCAGTAGAGAAGAATTCATTCACAACTTGCTTAACCATCCTTCCAATCTCACCCTAATTTTTCTGAAAGAAAATCCTATTTAGGCCATTAAGACTTGGAGCTTTATTTGGACTCATTTAGGAGATCATTTCTTCAATCGCTCTATCTTATATAGGTCTGACTAAATTAAGAGCCTCTTTTTGAGATAGCTTCTTTAAGATAAAGGAGTGTAACAATTGTGAGGTAACTAAAATCCTTGTAGATTAACCATAAAATCTAATAAAAATTTTCCCTAGTTCTTCTAAGATTTGAACCTAATGTTTGAGTAACATGCCATCTTTAGCCTTGATTAAACAAATTCTACGTAGTTCATCTTTTCCACGAATAAGTTCAAGAAGAATTTAGAAAATTTATCAGCTTCCTACAACCATTTGACCCTTGCTCTCTGCTCTATCAGACTTTCATGATTCTTAATAGTCGAGTGATAGTTGTTCAATTTTTCTTTCTCCAGTGACAAAAGTGGAGGGCCCATAGGGTTACTAGAAAGTTAACCTTGAATTATAAAAAGTTCCCTCTTAAATCTTTCAAAAGCATCAACAGTGGAACTTCCCCTTTTAGCATTTAGTTTTTCATTTCATCTTTGGCTGCTTTGAGCCTCTGAACACATAAACTTTTTAGTTCTATACACTTCCTTCAACATTCCTACCTAACCAACCTCTTAAAAACCTTCCATATTTGACAAAACGTTATTAAATCTAAAAGGAAATTTAGTGTTTTGTTTTAGGAACATACCCTCTATCCTAGCAGGGGAGTGGTCAGAGAAAAGAGGATCTAGAAAGGAGGCAAAACTCATAGGAAAATGAAGTAACCAACTTTGATTTACCACCCAATCCAACCTTTTCCTTATAGACCAATCCTTTGCTGGTTTATTACTCCAAGTAAACATGTGAACCTGATATTTGAGATCGATTAGGCCTATTGTCTATACATAATCCCTGAAGTCTGATGTGTAGTTCCTTATAAGAGCTTTTCCTTCAGCTTCAGTTCTATACAGAGTAGAGTTGAAATCTCCACTAATAACTTGGGGCTAACCACTTTATTTTAGAAATCTAGCAAACTCTTCCATAGCTCCTTCTTTTAGAAGGCATAATTAGAGCCATATACGGTAGAGAGAAAATATACACATCCTTTACTTTGAAATGCCATCTTATGTGCATCGCTTGCATTTCCACTTCCAAGACATCTACCTACACAATTTATGGATTAAAACCAATAATTATTCTTCCCAAAGCATGCTTCTAATGATTAGTAACAAATTTCTAATTATTACCCAATTTATTCAGCTTCATAATATTATCAACTATAAACTTTGTTTTCAAAAGAGCAATTAAACATGGCTTTTCTTGATAGAAAAATCCCTTAAAGCTAAAAGCTTTTTAGGGTAGTTAATACCTCTAACATTCCATGTAAATCAAGTCATTAAGAGGACCTAATTGATTTAGAGCCTTTCTTTTTACTCCTAGTTGCTCTCCTTATAACTACAGTCTCAAAAGATGTTCCCAGATCATCTCCCATTATAGAGGAGGAGGAGGTTTCTAGTGATCCACTTTTATTTAGCCTTGTTGTATAGTTTAATTGTTCTAATTCCTCTTTCTTTTCCCCATTCTTATCTAAAGTGTCGATTTGAATCTTGACATTTACAGAGATAGTAGTTACCACCTGTGCATTACTCATTGATTATGTGTTTGCCATTTGCACAATCTCTTGCCTTGATTCTTTTTTAATGCACCTATGACCTATATGCTCATACAATCCCATAAGCTCCTCTTAAGAACTTCTTAGCTATAGGTCTCCACCTTTTTCCTTGAGATTTTAGTGATATATTCCAATGGCAATTAACATAGACATTGTCCTCAAATAAGGTTCCATTAGCTCCTAATCTCATAACTGGTGTACTTTTTATAATATTTTATACTGACTTCGGATTTATACACAGCCTTGCATATCAAACTCTTTTCCTTTGCATAGTATTTTCATCCATACAAAGAGGAATTCTTAAATAGCTTTCTATCATGCTAAAGCCTTTGGTAGTTTAATATTCAAGTGGGACATTGTGTAAATGCACCCATAAAGGAACATCTTGATGTTTAATAGAATATGCTTGAATCCTTGGTCTCCACGGCTGTAGAAATAAAACCTAGTTTAGGATACGCCAGGGACCCTTGTCCACCACTTTCATAGTTTCATCTTTACATGAGAAAGCAAATAATAGCATGTTTTCTTCTGCAATAAGCACTTCCAGTAAACCTCTATTCTTCCACATAGTTTGTGCCCATTTTTGAATAATTGGAAATGTAGGTCTCTTATCCCAAAAGAAGCCAATCAATAAAGTTTCCCAAGTTTCTGCACCAACTTAAAGAAAATCCAATTAAGGGGAAACCAACAATCTGCCATCTTCTTCTTTCGGAGGGCAATAGTGCAAGGTACAATCCTTCCCCTCCCCTATTATTTGTTTCTAGCATTTCCTAACTTATTGAAGAAATGTAAAAGCAACCATAGGAATATCTGGAGAAGGAAGAGAGGAACCCTCTACATCTTTTAGGGGAAAAGGAGGAAAGTCAGTAATGGATAAAGGAATTACTGACATTTCTGAAGAGTAGAAGACTAAATAAGGCAAAGGTCAAAGGGTCAGGGTAGGCTTTTTCAAAAAGTATTTTCCAGAATTAGGAAAGTGGGCAAAATAGGAAGGAAATGAAGAGGATGAAGACCAAATTGACGAGGGAGAAATGAAGTGTAAAGCAAAGCCACATCTAAGTAGGAATGAGGTTAAAGATTAAGGAAAGAAAGCTGAGGTGAGGTAGTTGAGGATAATGAAAGCTAGTCAGGTGAGAAGTGTTTCATTGCTCCTAAGTTCTTCTTCCAAGTATGATGAGCGTTAAGGTGACTAGAGAGAAGTGAGAGCAATAACTTTAGGCCTTGTTTTTGTAACAAAGGATGGAAAAATTTTCCTTTTTAGTATTTTAATGGGAAATCATTCTCAATATATTGGTACATTTTATTTTTGTTTTCACATATTTGGATGTTAACTAGGCAAAAGTTATCTTTGTTTTAAAGAGAAAGAATTAGTTGTTATCTTAACATCATTGTAAATGAACTGGAGGTAGATTTGTTTCCAAATTTCCATGTGCATATGTCCATACCTATACTTATTCTAATAATCTCTGGCCCTCAATTAGGGGTACAATTGGACAACGAGGTGGTGAAGAAAACCCTACAAGAGCACAGAGGTGAATGTGACGTTATTGCTGTCATTTTACATCTTCTTCGCTAAAAAAATAAAAACAATTACCATGAATTCTTCTTTGAGTATTTAAATAATGCCTCTAGGAACATAACAGAGTACCTTATTAGCATATCTTCAATGAGAAAAAGTTATGTTGTCATTGTGACCTTTAGTTTATTGGGAGCATACAAAAGCCAAGCCTTCACCAAAGCATATTTTTTCATTTCACTTATTTTTTTGTATTTTGGTTATTAAAGAACCTCAATCATTATTTTTATTTTTTGGAAGTATAAATTATTCTATTTGAAATTGAGGCGAGATCTGATCCCACATGCAACGAAATAGATACAAAACTTTTTTGTTTGAATTTTCAAGTCATTATTACTTTGAAATCTATAATATAATTAATGCATAAAACATAATAAATCATGAATCATAATTTTTATTCTATTATGAAAATTTATCATTTTTTATTGTTTCCCTCGAATTATTTTTAAAATTGACTCATCTCAGCTACCATAACTACACACGTATTTGACCAATAATAATATCTATAAAATGTGTTAAAAGAACTTTACAACTGTTGCAAAGAGATTTAAACAAGAAGTGATAACTCATTTGAAGTCTAAGCCTATTTATAGTAGAGTTTGGACTTTTTAGTAATTTAATTAAAATAAAATTTTAATTTTATATAAATTATAATTATAATTATAATTAATTTTAGTTAAATATTAATGGAGCCCAAATAAAATCAAATATCTCATATTAATCCTTATTAATTATATATCTCATATTTAATCTTAAAGTTTTTCAAGCTTTACAATCTAAGTCCAACTTAATTAAAATATTTCTTTCTCTCTTTAGTTTGTTATTTGTGTATGATATATTATTAGGTTCTCAAATCTGTTAACAATGAATATAAATTATAACTCTAATCGTATTTAGGATTAGATACATTGAAATCCTTTAATTCATATATAGTTTTCTAACTAAATAATTTATACCCATTCATTAATATTAAAGTTTAGCAGCGCATTATGATCACCTAAATATACAGGAATGTCAAAGTGATTTTGAATAATCTTTTCATACATAATTTTTCATATAATTCAATCTTTCATCATACAATGTTTAGAATATATATAAACATAAAATTAATCCTTATTATATTTGAGTCCAACCATGTAAGTTCTCTACCATTAATAATTAATTCTATTAATAATATTTGAAACATATTTTTAAAGCAATATTTGACCTTTACCAAAGATTTTTCGAATCAATATCAATTGAGAACAATAGAACATTCTCTTTAATCTCTTTACGGAATGTTTGATATAAGAGAATAACTATTCTATTCCCTTCCTGTTACTAACATAATATTAAACCTGTGTTTGGTATAACCAAACACAAAATAAGTAAGCCTATAGATTAGATATTCTTAAAATTTGGAGAATAGATAAAACTATATATTACCTAACTTTATCTATTCTACGAATATCCATTCTTCTCAGAGACAACTTTATCCTTCTGCCTTTATCCCTCTTCGATGTCTTCCACTTCGAGACTTCGTCCCAAAGCTTATTTTCTAATGTCATGGGTTAGGTTGGGTTCTTCGGTGTGTAGCTGCTAGCTATGTGCTTCCCTCTCCGTCTCTTCTTCGTACTCGTTTGTTTCTGCCATGATTGAGTGATGCAGGGACGGTGGTTTGATGAAATCTTTTGGATCTTACCAGTTTTTTTTTTTGTTGGGTTGAATTTGTGATTATGGTTTGGATTAGGCATGCTTGGTGGTTGTAGAAATTTCTGTTTGTTCAAACTATGCTTTTGCTGGTCTGTGCTTAAATCTCTCAATTACCCAAAATAAAAAATAAAAACACTTACTTAGCAGGGAACAATTTGCAATTAGTTGATCAAATGGTGGATTCTGTCATTCTTTTTCTTTTTATTCTCGGTGGTGTTGGCTGATCAATTCCTCTAGTAGTGCTTTTATTGATAGTTAGCAACTAAGGTGTGGTGTCCCCTGGTCAGATTCATGATATGTGAGAACACTGAGAGTGAGCATTGCAAATTGTGTTTAGACGTTGTTTCTTTGCGTGATAGGTGGATTCAACTATCAGAATTCAAATTGTTTGCTATTTTGAATGGATAAGTGTAGATTAATGACTTCGGGATAATGATGAGGGCGCTACAAGAATCTCTCTTTCCTTCAGACTGCTGTGGTTTTCCTCTCCTAATTGATGTCTGTATGCTTCTTCTATTTATTTTCTTTTCTGTGTCCTGAGTGCATTTCTAATTAGATTGTGAAGCAAGATCAGTCACCAAAACTTTATGTCTAGTTTTGTGTTGTGTTCATAAGAAGTTTCAGTGCCTAGAAATTTATAACGTTGTTCTATTCAAGCCTAGTTTATTGAAAAGGGAAATTTTAAGCTCCTGTTCACTAAACATTGGGACAATATATGAGTATGAAAATGGCATTGAAGAGGATGGCTACAAGGGGAGAGTTGGAGAGACATAATTCAGGAAGAAAGAATTACAAGAATTTTGTTTCATATGGCTTTAACGTTGCTTACATGGGATTTTTGTTTCATGTTTCCCACTTTGGAAGATTAAGTCCTGTACTTTCTGGAGAATGTTTAATTTTATGGATTACATTGAAATGTTTTCAAGTCATTTGCACGATAGTTACTATTTTTCCAATGCATATTATTCACAAAAATGTTTAGTTATGAAAATTGTATGCTTCTCCTTTGAGCAAATGGTAGCAATAAGTGTATATTGTGGCAGGTTTCATCCATACTTCAGATAGAAAATGTGGCTGGAAGTTACAGAAGGTAGAACAATTAAACCTGTAGGAGTTTTTATTCATCAATTTGCTTGTTTCAATCAAACATCATTTGGACAGCTGAGAAGGGTTGTGGCTTCTTATTCTTTGCTACAAATGTCGAATATCCTGTATAGATACCCATTCGATATTTCTGACTTATTTGATTCTCTGGTCTACGAGAATTGGCTTCACAATCTTCTTGAAGACATGAGCTATCTAAGTAGTCAAACACATATCACTTAGCTATAAATTGAAGCACAACAACTTTAGTAAAAGTGACTGGGGGCCTACTTTTGTTAGATTAAACCACATAAGTAACTCATTATCATGTTTGGCTTTAAGTTTTACATGCTCTTCAGGTAACAAATGGAGGCTTTGTCACTGGTTCTTAATAGCTGATATTGCCCTCTTGTTTCTTGGTAGGCTCATCAAGAATATGTTAGATCAAGCCCAATACTTAAAGAAAACACTTTTGAGTTGTGATGAGTCTTTATATGTAGAATGAAATTTTCTATTCTTGCCAATGTTTTTGTAAATATGGTTAAGATATTTACAAAAATTAAAGTTGTTTTTTTTATTTTACATGGTTCCTCTTACTACTTTTGCAGCTACTTTAAAACATGTTTTTCAGCTTTGGAGCCCTCAAATCAGCTACAAATGCTTGCGTTATTCACTCTTGCGTCTTCTCGAAGACTTGGGTGGGTGAGAAGGTTTCTTGCGACACATTGAATATTATGTTGAACTAGAAGTTATTTTGTCTAGTTATTTAAAATAAGGCTGAAATTTATTTTTTGTTCAACTAACTAACTTTTTAGTAATTTAAAGCCCTATGTTATATTTATATTCAATATCATTCCATTGTTATTTTATATTACAATTTGCGACTATATAATGAATGTTTACATGAGTCGAACCAGAAAAATTAATCATTGAAAAATGTTGGAAAGTCATATGATAAGAAGAAAATAAATACTAAAATGAAATTTATTAATAATAATAATAATAATAATAATAATAATAATAATAATCGTCATCATCATCCTCATATCGTCATCATCGTCATCATCACCACCACCACCACCACCATCACCACCACCACCACCACCATCATCATAATAATAATAATAAGGATATTTTGATCTTTTTGTCAGTTATTCCTTTGTCATTCCAAGTTTATATTTTCAAACCAAACATCGACATAAAAATTTCTTATCTATTTCATTCCTTGAACCAAACAAAGTAATACCTATTATATTTTATTCTACACAATTTTTATTCTTAAGAATAACTATTATATTCCTTATTTATTTCATTCTTTGAATCAAACAGGCCATTATGGTGGTGAATATTATATTGGTTACTTAACTACCTTCATATAGTTTATATTATATCTAATAACTATTGATTGAGCCACCATTAGTTAGAATAAGTCATAAATAGTATTAAAACATAAGAATTCCTACTTAAGATACTTTTGAGATCTCTAGTCAAAAGATTACTTATACACTTATTACAATAAGAATTTCCATAAACATGTAACTAATATTCCAATTAAAATTCTCATACAAGTTAGTTCAGTAAATTTATTCTGTAGTCACATCCACACATTTGTTTAAATACTTCTATGCTTTAATCTATAAGATCAACTACATCTTTTATAAAGAAAAATAGACGTGTGTACCTCTTGTTAGACCTTTTTGTCTACCTTATCCACATCTTTAACCTTCCTGCCACTTACCTTTTTTCCTTGCTCTCGTCCTTACACTCTCCTCCACTCAACACAAAACTAGTTTCTACTGTAAATTCAACCACTTCTTTTAGCTCTCCAACAATCCCCTTCTTCTTCTAGGGTGGATTTTTGTTGAGGGAGTTGAGGTCTTTTTGCCTCTTCACTTTCTTTCCTGCCTTTGGATTTTTCTTATTTTGATCCTGCTAACTGTATCTTAAAAGTAGTCACCTACTAACTCTAACCCCCTTTTCAGACACTATACATACCTTCAAACTAGTTATTCCATTTCCCTCTTGGGGAACAATGTAGGCTCCTTCATCCTCTTCCCAACACTTAACAAAAGAATCATTTAGAGAAAGGGAAACTTAGAAGTAAGTTGTTGGAGAAAATACTAATTTCTCGTTGTACTTTTGCCCTCTTAAGGTTAAAGATGGGAGAGCTGTTGTATCCCTTGATCTGGAAATTCTCCATAAGGGAGCTAAATTATAGGAGAACTCTATGATTATTATTATTTTGGATAAAAGACATGTTTTTCCTATTATATAAAGGTGGGCAATGTTAACATAGAAAAACAATTATATCATCTTTATCTTTTCCTCTAAAGCTCAAACATTAAAGATCATTGAGTAAGGGCCATGGCGTGACTCTAATCTCCATTTTTTTTATAGACTTGGCAACCTGGATTTTAGATCGAGTCAAATAAACATAGAATTATTCCATTGTGGGTGAACTTATACAATGTAACTCTTGAATACTGGACAACAAAAGGGTTTATTATGATTGCTAGTTTCCAAAGAAAACCATTTACTTTAGATGACAATATAGGTAAAAGGAAAAGGCTTGGATATGCTAAAATGTGTATCCATATAGAGCTCTCTAAAGACCTACCTGAAACCATCTTAATAATGAGATTGGGACTTAGTGGGGCCCTATATGAAGGAAATGTTATAGTCTACTATCAATGGAAGCCCTTTCTTGAAAAAGATAGATACCTACGAGTAGGGTGTTTCTAAAGGGAAATTTTAAGGAGCTAATGAAGAAGGTGAATGCTGAAAAAGGATAGGCAACAGGTGCCATCTTGGATGAATTAACTGCTTATTCTTTTACATAGGAGGCTTGTATAAGAAAAGATTTAGTTGTTGCTAAAAGGTTGATAAATATGGAACAATAGACAATTGCCAATGATCCTAACTAGATTGGCACTAATCCTTCCTCCTTTTTTGTGAGTAGCAAGGATAAGTCTTTAAGTTAGGAAATTTAGTAGGTAAGCAAAAGGAAATCCAACAAGAACAATGGTAAGGGATCTAAAACTAAACCTACTAATAAATGAAAATGATCACATGGAATGTAATGGGGATCAATTGCTTTAAAAAGCTATCAATTTTAAGGGATTGTTTTAATAATACAATGCCATCAATTTTTTTCTCTTTTGGAATCTAAAGTTAGATTTGAGAATATTAGGATTCTAAATAAATTTAGGCCTATGTGAAAATTTATTTCTAACAACCAAGCTCATGGTTTTGAAAGGATTATAATAGTCTATGATCATACTATTATGGATGTTGAAGCTTTTGAAGTGGAAATGCAAGTAATCCACTTGAGATGGAATTTTATTCAAGAAAAGGATGCAATTTTCTCCTTAGTGATCTATATTGCTAATTATGCTTTTCAAAGAAAGCATTTAGGGGATAGTTTGTTAGAATTTCAAAGGAAAGTTAATGAGCCTTCCTTACCTTATAAGGACTTTAATTATACTCTATATAGATCTAAATCTGATGGACATTTTAGTCTAAGAAACTTTTCAACTGATTTCAATAATTATGTGGAAAAATTAAGTGTTTTGATTTGATGTTTTAGGGCCACTTTTACACATGGAGTAACAAGCAATTTGACAGATGGGCTTTAAGAAAGAAATTAGACCATGCTTTCGTAAATTAGGACCAGATAGCCTAGTTTCTTGATATTTTGGCTTGTTTTTCAACCCACCATTTTCTACTCATTCACCAATTTAGGTGGAGAATCTTTTTCAGAAATAGGAAAGGAGGGGGCCCTTCGGGTTACTGAGAGATAACAGCTGTTGGTACTTATCAGTTTTTTTGTGTTCAGAAATTAAAGGCCATTAAGTATGAGATGAAAGGTATTATGGCTCAAAGAGGTTCCTGCACATAATAAGTTGTTAGTATAGCTAAAGAGGAGTTGGCTCTTATTCAATGGGAAATGTCTAAGGACCCTAGAAATACCCTGCTGCTAAATACTGAGTGGATAGTCCTAGGAGAATACTTGACTGCTATTAGAGACCACTCTATTCTTATAGAGTAGAGATCTAAAGCTAACTGGATAAAAGAAGGTGAACGGTCTACTAAAATTTTCTTTAATTTTATATTAGCTAGGAAAAATGCAAATAGAATATGATCCCTAACCTTACTTGTAATAGCATAATTACTAAAAAAAAAGATCTTATGGAATGTATGGTTACGTACCCTAGATGACCACCTTGGGGTAGGTTATTATCTTTTCTGTAGACCAGTTGGCGAGCTTGGTTTAATGTTTCTGTCTCTCTCTCTGAGTAGCAAACAA
>JANSVA010000217.1:21856736-21871958 GCA_025504915.1 Erythroxylum reticulatum
CCTTTATGAGATGAAATCTGACTCAACAACATGGGCTCTATCTCTTGAAGGTCTTGGATCAAACAATTCAATGCTTGATTTATGGCTTTGGCCCTAACTCGTCATTGGGCCTCCAACACCTTGTAATGGATCTTTAGGAACATTAGACTTGAATGTTGGGCTTTTGATATGAGAATTCCATTCATCCCCTTGCCTTGAACATTCAAACTTCAAATCTGATCCAATTTCAGCTCCTAAGCCTCTTTTTGCAAGCTCATGTCCATGCAAGTGATGTCCTAGGCTTCCTTGAGGCAAATCACACCATGGATGCTTCTCTTCTTATCTTTCATATGCCCATGGTTTTCCATCACTTCAACTAAGCATCACATCTTAAAATCATTAACTTTAACTCTTTTTAATTCTTACCATTCCATATCTAATATAAAATATTATTAATTGTTTTAATTGGAACTACTGATCTAAAAACCATTGTATTAGGCATAACTATAAAAGAAATAAAGATCACATCATACAATATCTCATATTGTCTTTTCCTCATTACACATATTCATACTATTATGGGAGTTATTTGTGAATGTATTTGCCAAAGAATTTCATTCCCTATAAATAACTAAGAAAATTTAAATATCACCACATTGATTTTATTGAGGTGCTTCAATATTCTCAATGCTTAATTTCTACTAGCATTTAAATAATTTGATCTTTTTAAAAATTTGAAATTAATATTTCATTTAATACATGTGATTACATCACATATAGTCATTATTAAATTTAATAAAATAGAAGTTTCATCATTTTATGAATTGTTATTACATCTAACACATTGGATGTATAAATTTTAATAATTCAATGTTATCATCATCCTCTAAACAAAGTTTGATTTATTCGTTTTTTAACCTAACAAGTCTCAAAAATTTCATATGATCCATAATTAAAAAGGACACATATATCCATATATGTAATTTTATGATTCTCATTATGTTGATTTAACTAATATGGAATAAAAGGATAGGTTAGATTATCTTATTTTTATTCTTACTACTTATATTAAGTAGAAGTCTCCCTTCATCCAACATATACAAACTACTTGTACAAACTTAGATAAATTACTTTTACTCTACAAATATATTTCTTATCATGCCTTAAATATTGGAAAATGTTGAATCCAAGTTTAGTATTAAATACTCAAAAGCATGAATTAAAAATATATATGATTTTTATGATATAATGTATTGGCAAGAAAAGACATACAACTAATTTTCCTTGTAATGACAACTATTATCATATCTAAGCTAATGTCTTCAATTATAATCCATATTTATGATTTTAGTAGGTTGAATTGAATGAAACAATTCCATTATAGTACTATTCCTTTTAGTTGTACTCTATACAACCTCTTGCATTATGCTATCATGATGTTGACCCATCTTATATGATATTAACCTACCTCCAAAATTTTATCACCAAATCTTTAACAGGGATTAATTGTACAACTGCATATTAGGCACACAAATTTTCTTTTTTTCATCTTTAAAAACTCTTCCAAACTTAACATATATCAAAAAATTTGGTTCATTGAAGCTTAGTTTTAATTGTACTAAACAAAGGTAATTTCAACTCATAACAAAATATAAATGTAAGAAAGGCAAGTAATTAGTTATATGTCATGACAATCAAATAATATTAGGACTTTAATCATACATTTGGTTACTTCCACTTTTTATTTGAAATAATAGCCCTCATTATTATTCCGAAAGATTACTCTAATCTCTCTAGTTGCTCGGATCATATTCAAGTTTAGTTGATTTTAAGTTTGCTTAAAAGATTAACTAAATTTAAATTAAGTAGATAACAATTTTATCAATCATATATCATATGGCTCTTAGATCCATTAGTTTACAACTCTTCCTAAAAGCTATCTTATATTTATTTCTAATCCTACCTCTAAATTTATGCGATCATGAGTTTGCCCATTTAGATCACACAAATTTAGTTAAACAAGACCCATTATTATAAAACTAAATATATCAAATTAAAGTAACCTTGAGTTTGTTCAATAGGTCTAATAATAAATAAAACCCTAGTTTATTCTTATAATAATGGAAGGCAACATTCATGTCTAAAAGATGCACTTAATATTTTAACAAGAGATTTAATATTAATAATCTCATCAAATACAAAATTACATGTAATAATATCATACATATAAAAAATGCAATCAATTATGCATCAAAATATGTCGAACATATACTAATATCATAAAATTTCTTATGCCAATATAATCAAATTATATGCATGAAATATCAAGTCTTGTTTGATTCTAATTATTGATCTTTATAATCTAAAATAGTATATCCAACTTTTTTGGAATATTAAATTAGATTAAACTTATTAATTCCTTGATGAATTAAATTTCTATTCCAGATAGAAATTTAATTTGATTTGAAAACAATTTTCTAATTCAATTGAAAACTATTTCCAATTATCTTGACTACTTTAATGAAAAATTTTCAACAAATTACTTTTTTTTACTTAATATAATTTAAAAATCTTTTTAAAGACTTAACAAGTAAAATATTTTAATGCAATTAGAAAACCATTTCTAATGTAATTAAAAGTAACTTTTTCTTAATTTAAAAACTATTTTCCAATATTAAAAAACACTTTCAAAATTAAATATAATATTTTTAAAACTAATTAAGAAAGTTCTTTATAATATTTATATAGAAACTAGTCTCTCAATTAATTAGAAAATTATTTTTAAAATAATAAAAAGCTCAATTTTCTTAATTAATAAAGGGACAACCAATCTTAAAGTGCCCAACCTTTTGAGATTTTTTTTTAATCTAGTGTTCAAGGTTTTGAATTTTTCAAATAAATGACCAACCTTTAAGACCTTAATAGTTAAGTTCAAAATGTTAGTTTTGTTAGTAATTTACTAATTAATTTGACTAATGAAATTTATATTCAAATTTTTTTAGGCGGATACCTATATATATCATGAACAACAAAAATTTCATTAGTCAAATCAATAAATCATTAACAAATTTAATGTTTTTAACTTAATTGTGAAGGTTTTAAAAGGTTAGTTATTAAATTCAAAATTTTAAAAACTTGGACACTAAGTTGAGAAAATCATAAAAAGTTGGAGATCTTGGGAATAGTTATCTCATTAACAAAATAAAAATACTTTTCAAATTTAACCAAGAAAAATATTTTTCTTAACAAATCTAAAGACTTATTATTGGTAAATATAGAAACAACTTTTATAACAATAGAATAATCATTCATTGAATAAATAAAATTATATATTTAGTTTATCTTAATCAAATTAAAATAAATGATTTTAATTAAGAAAAATTTTATTAATTACTTAAGAAAATGCTTTCTTAACTTTTAAGGGGTCTAATCAATTAATTCCAATCTAATTGAAATATAATATTTGTAAACAACATCACTGTTACTTAAGAGTAAGACCTTCTCAATCCCTGCATGTTAGCTGAATTTATATTGAGTGTTGTTGTCATTGTTAATTAAAATATAATCAAATTTAATTATAAAAATATTTTCTAAAATTTAGTTAACAATCAATATAATTATTAATTGTAATCACATTAAGAAAAATAATTGATTTAATTTTGAAATTGATTTGAAATTTTAAAACTCTTTTAAATTATATTTGAAAAATGAATTAAATAGAAATACATTATTTTATGTTTAAAATAACTTAATTTAATCGTAGAATTAGTTCAATCAAAAAGTTAAATAATTTTTTTATAGTTTAAGTCACGCTTAAACTCGTACCAAACAACCTTCATGTAGGATAGTCATATAACCTAATAATCTCTTCTTCATCTTATTGTCAAACCCTAGCTTCACAAAGCTATAAACCCTAGTTGTTAGCTACTCAAGTTGTCGTTGTCGGCAACGTGTCGAATGGTTACGATCTTCGTCGGTGGAGACAAATGACAAAACACAAAAATTATGTACCTTGCAATTTTTAGTTGCTGACCCAACTTATTTTTGTTCTGACTCAAGATGAAAAAAACTTAAATTTTTGTTCCTTCCAAAATTGAAGGATAAAATTTCTTATTCTTGTCTCTCAAACAAAACATATAAATAACTTCCAAAAATACTCCTCCTTCAACAAAATCACTCACTCGTCACTCTTCGTCATTATTAATTATTATTATAAATTTTCTACTTATTATTATTATTATTATTATTATTATTATTATTATTATTATTATAAATTTTATACTTATTATTATTATTTATTATTATTATTAGGGACTGTGATGGGGCTGACTTACCAAAGGATTCAAATCAAATTTATTCCTATAAAATTAACTTTTGCCAAAGGGATGCTCGAAATTTCTAAATTTCATGAACATATTTAGATTAATCTTAATGAATTTTTAAATTTTGATTTTTTGGTTTTCACTATAAATTTTTTAGTTTTATTCAAATCCAATTTGATTTTAGAATTAAGGTTCAAATTTGATCTCATTTTAAGACTTAAGGTTTGAAACTTTTGGATAATCAATTCTAAATTTTAATTGACATTAATTAAATTATGTACTAAAAGATTGTTCTAATCCGATCTTGCGCGAAATGTAGTTTTATAATAGGGTTTATATATCTTTTAATAATTTCATAGAAATAAAATTTTAATTTTAATTAATCTTAATATAATTTTAATTAAATAATAATTATGTCTAAATAAGATTCCATATTTCATATTGATCCTTAATTATGAAATTTCTCATATTAATCCTAAAGTTTTTCAAATTTTACAATAAAGTCCAACTTGATTAAAACACATTTTCTCTCTTCAAGTTGTTCTTTGTGTATGACCTTTTAGATTCTTAAAAATGTAGATAATGGATGTAAATTATAATCCTAAATTATTTTTAGTATTAGATACATCAAATTCCTTCAATTTATCTTTAATTTTCTAATTAAATAATTTATATCCATAGATCGGAGTTAACATCTAACAATGTATCATGATTATCTAAATATTTAAAAGTATCAAAGTAGTTTTAACTAACCTTTCTATGGATGATTTTTGTATAACTCAACCATTTCATCATATAATATTTCAATTAAACATAGAACATAAAATTAATTTATAATCTATTTGAATATAATCGAGTTAGTACTCTACCATTATTTATTAATTCTATTGATAACATTTTAAAACTATTTTTAAAATTTCATTCCATCTTGGTTAAAGTTTTCTTAAATAAATATTAATCGAGAAGAATGGAACATTCTCCTAATCATTTTAGGACGATGAATCTTATATTCACAGTTCAACTATTTTTTTATAGTTTATGTCATATCTAATTGCTACTGATTGTGTTATCCTTAATTAAAATAAGTCATAAGTAATATCAAAATATAACAATGAGATACTTTGGAGATCTATACAATTATCACCATAGACATACAAATAAATTTTCAAATGGAATTGTCTTATAGTGTTATTTCGGTGAACTTATTATTTAACAAGTACTCACACATTTGTTTAAATATCTTCATATTTTAGTCTATGAGATAAAATATTGCTTCCATATAGAAAAATATAACGTGTATTAGACTTTTTATGTTATATTAATATCTATTCTTACTAAAAAGTAATTAATAACAATTTATGGATGATATATAAATATAATGCGAACTTATAATTATTATTTCATCAAAATTTCATTTGTAATATATATTTATCGAATTTTATCACATATATCCTAATATGTATAAGATTAACAAACATATTTAAATAATTATATCATTAAATTATAACTAACCAATTAAAAGTGAGACATAAACTAATACAATCCAAATAAAAAATACCTTTAAATAATTATATTATTACATTATACAGTGAGCCAAAAATTCAAAGTTCAGAATATTGATGATCTCACGCATTTCTACACCTGCGCCAACCAGCCATAGTTTTGGGGACTTGTCCCAGAGATCCAATCTCGATCCAGGAATTTGAATCCCAAACCTGAGCTTGAAAACTCTTTGAGAAGTCGTCCTCCACCAATTAAACCTTTCCTAAAGGCTATATGCATTCACTTTACATATTCAATAGAAGTGTAAAACTGTGAGTTCAATAAGAGCTGTACTTAATTGGTGATTGGCCTGACATGATTTGAGTGCCCTCCGAAGCAATCCTCAAATGTCACCGTTCAGAGAGGTGTGTTTCAGAATGTAGTTGGACTTTCACTGGTCACAACACATCTATTGACGTTGAAAAAGTTCACTGGATGGAGGCTGATTTCGCAGCCAAACGTGTTATGGGTGTGAGTCCTCACTGCTAAATACAATTTTGATGCAGACCATCTCCTAACTTCCCTAAAAGCAGATGGTGGCTCGATGATCTGGAGGAGCATTAAAGTTATTTGGCCTAACATGCTTACATGCATGAAATGGGTAATCTGTGATGACTCCGAGGCCCGATTTAGGCTAGATCCTTGGGTGGAGGACGTAGGCCCACTCATATCACACGCCCTGACTCCTATACCTCAGGCAACTCTTGACTTGCGAGTTCAACACTTTGTGGATACTACAGGTAATTGGCGTTGAGATGAATCCTAATTTTTACTCATTATATTTGCTTGCTCATTGCAGGTACATTACCGCTCCAGTCTCACTTTGGGCCTGAAAAGAGGATCTGGGGGAAGTCAGATTCGGAACAGTTTCCCACCGCTTCAGCTTATTCTATGCTTATGGAACATCACACACACTTTTGATTCTAGCAAATTCTGGAAGATAATTTGGCACTGGAACGACCCCCAACGCATCAGATCCTTCCTTTGGCTGCTAGCGCAGGATCGATTACTTTCTAGTCAACAATGTCTTCACGGATGCCTGACTATGACTGTTGAGTGCTATCACTACCGGGCAGATGAGTCTTCTATTCATGTGGTGCGTGATTGCCCTAAAACGCGAAGCTTGTGGCTCCAATTCCCTCTACCAACCACCTCGTTCGATTTTTTTACTCTAAATGCTCAAGATTGGCTTCAGCGCAATCTTCAACAGCATCAACTGGTATTTGGACTGGATTGGTCCCTGATCTTTGGTACTGCTTGTTGATTCCTTTGGTCCCGGAAGAACAAGGCCCTTTTTGAAGACCAGTTTACTTGCCCAACTTCTCCAGCTCATCTTGTATTAGAATATGCCCACTAGATTCACCAACTTGCGATCTGGCATAACAGAGCATTTCCTGGCCGACGACCCAGATAAGAGCAATTAATTGGCTGGAGCAAACCTATTCCTGAATGGGTGAAATTGAACACTGAAGGGGCGTCTAAAAGCACAATACATTCGGCCACAGCGGGGGGATTTATTCGAGATAGCTTCGAGGCTTGGGTGGAAGGCTTCGTCCAGAATATTTGTTGGTGTTCCTCGGTTTCTGCTGAACTCTGATGTGTCTTCTCTAGACTTAATTAGGCATGGAACCTTGGATATCGCAAGATAGACTTAGAGCTGGATTCTCAAATAGTGATGAGCACTCTATCAAACTCCACCAAAAGAATGTCACTCAATCCTTTAATTATAGGCATAAACGAATTATTAAATCACAACTGGGTCGTAATTCCCTACCATATCTACCACAAAGGTAATAAGTGTAATGACGGGCTCACCAATTTTACTATTAATTTTGAATTAAAAATTACCACTTTTATAAATATACTCTCAGAGTTCTACTCGATCCTCCTAGAGAATACAGTTAAGATTAGTATCTCCCGCTGAGTCATGTAATTTGCCTTTATATCCAAAAAAAAGAGAGTTCATTAGCGGTCCGATTGGCTGACTTGAAATGTCAAAAATTAAGCGATCCAAATGCCCAATCGTATGTGCTACAAATCACGAGCGACTCACGGGTGCATAGGCTCTCTACAGAAAGGGCTTGAGACTCAGGCCATCGTCTGCTCTTGTAGAAGCTCAACTTAAAGGATATTCCTCTATAATCAATTGATAAATGTGTCTTCTATTCAACTTTCTTACTAGTGGTCCTAAGGCTTCTAATATTTTATTTCTCGTCATGGCTTTACACGAACCCCAACTAACTATTGCCAATCACACAACACTAGTGGTGGCTTTAGAAAATTTTAATGATGGTAAGCAAAAATAGCTTAAAGTCAAACAAACTGTCAACATCAAGCTCGGCAGCCCACAATGATTCCAACTACCCCCTTTTCTTTTGCCATTCTTTGTCTGGTTGTCAAGAGCTTTTATCGGCCACCACAAACTGTTTACTGCCAATTTGAGGGAAATTGTTGCAGCCACCTTTGCTCTGCAACTGTTTGCACACCAAACTTTGTTTCCCCCTGCGGCCATGTCACTCAGAATATCAAAAACGGTAGGGAAAACTTTTGGTCTATGATTCCTTTTGTGTGGTCTCTAAGGCTGCAGAACGAGAAGCTTGCAATTGAATGTTGTATTGTCTCTGCATATCTCTAAGCCTTTCAATGAGTTCCTGAAATGTTGGGCGGCTCTGTGGATCACTGTTTTACATAAACAGCCAACAGATTCACACGTTATCCAGGTTCAACAAAATATAGACATGAGAGCCGTAGAAATATGCATAAATCAAACATCAGCAAACTTAACCTGCAAATAGTAGTCCCTGTTACACCTAACAAATAACAACCTCACTTCTTACCAATATTTGTCACACTAAATTAGGATCTAAAAGATAAGCTTAAATTAATATGATATATCTGTAAAAAATGTCAACCTAAGCCAGTGATCTCAACCTCATAATACTTTATGCCCACAATAATGGCTAGATGAGTAATTTATTTATCTCCTTTCAGGTCCATAAGCCATATTTTATATTCTCGCACATATTTTATGATCGTACACATCTAAGATGATTTCGATTGCAGAAGGCCAACATCAGGAAGGATTAATAATGCAAGATAATTTAATAGAACAATCCATTTGATGGCATGTCCTAATCCTAACCTAAAAGACTTTTATAAATATATGTATATGTATACATTGTGGTAGGATATCATTATAATTAATGATTGTGGATGTCCAGTATGCTTCCTGATCAACCAATGAAGCTCTTTTCAGTATGGTCTAGTTCACTTATGGTAAAAGTCAAGTATCCCTTTTACTTTAGCAAAAACTAGAGCATGCATTAACTCGGTAATTCTGAAGAAACTATGCACCTTTGCCAGCAACTCTCAATAATAGACGCCCATTGTTGATCTACATCTTTTGGAATCTCTAATCGTTGGTTCATGAACCCTACAGCTCCAATCACCTTAAACATAGCAACCAGATTCAATTAGAAATGTAATATAACATGCCATTATTCTTAATTTGAAGCTTCACATAAATATCCACTACAGCTCTGACCAGCAGTGCGATGCACCAGGCAACAAATAACAGTAATCCTAGCAACTGTCAAAAGATTTGAGATTCTAAATACTTTGCTGATACATTTTCCAAGTTAAAACCTTTTTCTTTCCAAAACAGTTTGACAAGTGAAAACACTACCTGCATTGAGTTCAGATTGTCCCAAGGAATCTTCTCAGTAGAAAGTTCCCACAGTATCACTCCATAACTATATATATCAGACCTAAATGAAGCTCACAAATGAAGTAAGTATTGTCGCAACTACAGTAACCAGAAAGAAACTGATTCAAAAATACATTCATCAAGCTGCCAATCACCAGAGTAGTACATACTTCTCATCAGATGGTTCATTACGGAGAACTTCTGGTGCCATCCATTGAGGCTATGGGACAGGAATTTAGTAGACTAGGAATTAGGCCTTTAGTAGCTAAGAACAAAATTCATAAACTGAAAATAGTAAGACTATAGTTGTGAACATACCGTCCCCTTCCCAGTCTTAGTTGTCAGGAAAGTTTCATGCTTCAGACGTGATAGACCAAAATCACCAACCTGACAAATGCCAGACTAATTTCAGGTCTAAATGGTGAAGCGCCATGGGCAATTCAAGCAAAGAAATCCAAACAAAGAGATAAGAACACTGGATAAAACTTTCTTATCCTTTGTGACAAACCTTTACAGTCCAGTTTCTGTCAACTAAAAGATTTGAAGACTTCAAGTCACGATGAATGATTGGAGGGTTGCAATGATGAAGATAATTCATGCCTCGTGCCTGTATATTATCAAGTGATACAGGAGTAATAACAGCCAAAATTCATTAGGTCAATGGTACATACATAAGCAACACACTCAAAAATGCATCGCATCAGGGGACCTTCGTAATTAGAACGTGCTGCAGTACACATCAATGAACAAGACAATAATTCCCTCAGATTAACTTGATACTCACCACATCTAATGCCATATGGACACGCCGTCGCCAATCCAATTTGGTTGTGTTCCTCTGTAGTAAGCGAAACAAGCTTCCACTGCATCGATTGAAATACAAGAAAAGTTATGCTTCATCCTAACAAAACAATTATTTCATATTTAAGAGTAAGCTGTAAAGCACCATGAAGGAGATTAGTTTTCTGTAAGTGATATATCATGCAATAAGTCCGAATGTTCATCATTGAGTATTTTAAAAGAAATAGTGAAATTACCGTGGAAGGAACTCTGTGACAATGCAGAGCCGCTGAGGAGAAGTAACAGCACCCATGAAGAGTAAAACATTAGGATGTCGGAGTCTTTTCATCAGGGATACCTTCAAGTAAAACAACCTGACATCATTCTCAAACTAGAAGTGTTTCTGTTGGAATCTTGTCTTCAGTTCATCCAATTTTACTTTGTACCATAACTTCAAGGTGAAATGTGAAACAAAACTAAAAATCACAAAATCTGAAAATAAGAATTCAGGAGTAATTTCAGGAGACATTGTACCAAAATCTGAACTTGGCCTTTGAGGAGCATTGCACATTATTATATCTCTATCTCTGAGCTACTCAAACAAGATTGAGTACATGAGACTGCAGTTAAATTGTACGACTTTCTCTTTTTGGTCATAACAGTTCAAAAAGATGACAAAGCTTTTGTTTCAATGACATTAAAAGAATTCAGATGGTGTCAATATCATTAGATAAAGTAGAACAATGATCAATACTAGCAAATTTAACAATGTTAATTTGGTGCAAATAAAAAAAATAGGTTACATCATTATGGAGAATAGGATGAAATAAAAATATTTTTAAGACTATTGTCTTGGCCTAAAGTCACTTTTGAAACTTTCAACCTGGAGCAATATTTGTTTATGATAGAATATGCATTGTTTCACGCAAGATAACAAATCCATCACCAACTATATCGAAGTTACAGTTGCATTTTTGCAGTGAAATGAAATCTTTCAACTCACAGCCTTTGTTTGTAGTTTATTGCAGGTAAACAAAAGAAACAAAATGGAATAAGCTAGGACAGTTTGCACCAAGAAAGACACACAGAAAAATTCCACAATATTCAGGGTCGTTTAGATAAGTGAATATACCTCTTGTCTGAATGAGAATATTGCATCATCAGAATATTCTTGCTTGGATAATACCTTGACAGCAACATCCTAAAAAAGAAAGGATCTCGTTTAATCATCCAGCATTAGCACCATCATCAATGTACTTATGCTTCTTTCCTTGCTTCGTCTGATTTTCAAACATGTTATTGTCTTAAAGAGGTAAACTCACTGGCCCGATTAGTGTTCTGTTATGTAGCAATATGCAGAATGCAAGGATTTGTGTGATTTCAGAAGTTAATCAAAAGAATGAACATGCCAGTTTTAGGTTTATTACAAATTACTGATTGGAAATCATAGACTAGCAATCAAATCCAACCCTGTTGAGATGAGTGACAATCTACAGATGTCAAATTCTCATATACAGCACAATGCAACCAATGTGCATCTTATCTCAAATTACTCAATTACATCCTCATAAACTAACTCTATTATTAATCTCACGAATAAAGTTCTCAGAAGGAAGAGCAGAACATACTGATCCAAACCACAGGGCATGATAAACAGTCCCACAAGAACCTGCAGGAACGTAAGGTAAAACTCAAATAACAATTACAACATATAACAAGCCATGACAACCTAAACTTACAAACAAGTTAAACAAATGTCAGTGAGATGGGTGGATGAAATCTAAAGTTTTCCTCTAAAAGCAGTTTAGAGAGGAACCCCATAAAGGAAGTAGGAAAGGCAAAAACACAGATCATTAGTTCCACGTGGGCACATTCTAGGGATTACAATCTCAAATGAGTGAACTTAACAGTTAAAGAAGGCCAAAGTTGTGAATGACTATAACCACGGCTTCAAATGCTTTCTATTTAACTTTAAAGTTAATTACCTTGCCCAATTTGTTCCCCAAACGTCAAATCTTCCCATAAGATTTCATAGTCCAAGCAGTCAGTATCCATATCCAACTTATTAACAGCACTACTGCTGTTGCTTCCACAGCTGCTGGCGCTACTTGTGCTGTTAACATTAATAGAGGAAGACCAAGATCCAGATGCCTCATTATTAGTGGGCCGATTGCTTTCGATCACCAGCATTTCACTTTTCAGACTGGGAGGACTTCTGTGATGATTTGTCTCACCATCTTGATCACTGTGCAACCAAGGCCACCCGAGACGGGTGCTCCTTGCCTCTGAGCCATCCCTTTCATTTCCTTTCCATGGCCATGACAAACCCTTCTTACCAATTAGTGCTTCAGCTTTCGAGGCTATAATCTTGTGAATAGCAGGTTTTCCATCACTCTCGTCACTAGAATCCCTAGGTTTGACATGGGATTTGTCATCAACAGATGAGAACACACCAAAAGGCGAGAGATGTGCTTCTCCTCTGGGTGTGCTGGCTCCACTAGTATTTGTATCCTCCCTATGATCAGAACTGGCTGCATCTGAGAAGCCATGATCAGACTGATGACTGTCTCCACTTCCACCTTCATGTTCTATGCTGTTTTCTCCGGTTCGAATTTTAGACTTGACTTTGTTGGTCACCTTCGATGCCTGTTTTGATGGGTTCAACCAATCAAAGATGTGCTACACCACTTACTTTCTTAATTCACATTGAGGTATCACAAGAAATAAATAAAACTTACCAAATTTGATATTTTAGATGCAATTGCTGCTTGAAAAGGCTGTTGAGAATCAAGACCAAGTTTTGTTGTTAAACTTGTTCTTGGCCTACTAAAGCTTGAATCTATTTCAGGGATCCTAGAACCTGACATTTCAATTCTCATTTCTTGAAAGGGTCGTGAATCACTAGATACACAAATAATCCCAACCAAAGTTCCGTCATCATCATAGAATGGAGTATTGGTAGCAACAACTAAAAAGCTGTCTCCTATCTTATTCTTAGCCGGGAACTGCCCAGTCCAGCTCTCCCCCATAGTGACCCGACGAACTATGTCGTTCGCCATCAGATAATCCCGGGGATCTACAAGCAGCTCAATAGCATCCTTCCCAAGAGCTTCTGCAGCAGGATACCCATAAAGGTTCTCTGCAGTTCGGTTCCTGCAGAATTCAAGCATATTCCATATATACCAACTACGAAATTACATCAAAGACATCCAAATCCAACTCTAGAATCTGTAATAAGCAAAACAAAATTGTCGCATCATTAAAACCTATTCCAATTAAGGGTTTCTCGTAAGCACCAACCCGAACCAAAAATCAACATGCTTGTATAACTCCAACGAACATTAAAAACCAAAGAACCAACAAAACTAAAAAAACTCCTAATAAGCATAATAACAACATTGAAACCTGCAGAAAACAAGAACCGACAGAAAAAGGGACTCATATATTATACCAAAACTCTCAAATCAAGACTCACTCACCAATAAATGATGCGACCACCAAGATCGAAGATGTGAACGGACTGTCCCATAGACTGCAACATATTCAAATACTGTCTATCGGTGAACTTCACCGCCGACGGGCCACTACTCGCTCCTCCGCCGCCTCTCTCGGACGCATTACCACCACTGTTAGAGCTCTCCCGAGTTTCTCTCTGCAACGGCGACGCATGCCTAAACGAACTAGAACCTCGGTTCAACGAAGCAGAAGCAGCCGCCTCAAAACCAGAACCAACGGTAACTCTACGGCGGGGAGCAGACCGCTGGGGGGAGATTGAATGTGAGCGTTGATGGTGGTGGTGGTATGGATCGGTAGTGGTAGAAGAAGGAGAAGTAGAAGCCGAAGCAGAGAGCTTAAGCTTAGACATCTCTTGCCGGAGCTGTGCATGCCCTGCTTCAAGCTCCTGGATCTTTCTCAACAACTCTTCTGCTGGTGGCGTCTCCATTTTTTTCCGAATCCCCCTATACATGAAAGTTTTTAATAACAAAGATCCATGGAATGAAAGCTCCTTCTCTCTCTCTCTCTTGCTTATCTTCAGTAATTCAGTTTATGTATTTATGAATCCATCAATCTAAAGCAAGCATTTACTTTTTCTCCTTCTCCTTCTCCTTCTTGTGGCTGTGGCTAAATCAGCTAACAACTGGCTATGAGTTGAAATTTGGTTGAGGGAGATGTCCCTCTCTCTCTTCTTACTTTCTATATTGCTTCTCTCTAAGTCTTGTAGATTGTGAGGGGTCATCACTCATCAGCCATCGCTCTCTCTCCAACAATCTATAGTCTTTCGTCTTTAAACTAAGCAATATACAAAATTTGTGTTTTTTTAAAGAAAAGAAATTATTATTTAATAATTAAATTATTTTTAGTTCTAAACATTTTAACTAACGTAATTTCACCTAACTCTTAAATTGCAATTATTTTTCTTTTTTGACATAATTTCAGTCTTGCGTAGCCAACTCTTTAATTATTACATGAATCTAATTCTAGCCACTGAGACCAGGGTACGTTATTAAAAGGTTGGAAGCAACGCTCTTCTTATGCGCGTGGGTGCTTATGGCCTCGCCTCTTGAGGTGATACATTTTTAACTTTTCCTTTGAATGGACTTGCTTTTGCTTTTCCCCGCTAAAGGCCTTGCCCGAAACACTACTCAACTCTATTTCCACTCCTTCACTTTCTATGTATCCACGAGTTTGTTGTTGATTTAAAGCGGCAAAACATGTCCTTGGTAATTAAACTTAGAAGAATGACGCTTGTTGTGAATGTTGGAATTGCTTAAAATGTTTAAATTAATTAATAATACAGTATAAATTCTTAAAGTCAAAAGTCGAAAGTCGAAAGAAGGGCATTGATTCACTTGTCTTAATCATACAACAAAAGAACTTTTTAATTTTGATGTA
>JANSVA010000217.1:21877622-21898789 GCA_025504915.1 Erythroxylum reticulatum
TATACATGACACATATACATATGTGTACACTTGAATGTTTATGTAATTGTGCAATTAATATGTGTGTGCAATGTGCGCACTGTGAGTCAACCTAGATGGTCTTACTTTAAATGATTGCTCTGTTTAAATTTATGAAATGAATTATATGCAATGTGAATGTGTTGATTCCAGACATTGAATGTCCAAGGTGTTTGATGTATGAATATCATCTTGTAAGTGCTCCTTGTATGTAAATTTGATGAAATAAGTGATACTCAACTTGATTGTTGAATACCAGAACAAGTTTCGAAAAAATATGTGAATGTGCGTATGAATGAAATTAGTGATTCTCAATGTATATCTTGAATGCCGGACCAAGGTACGATGACAATTGTGAATGAGAATACGATAGTGAATATGATTGTATAATATTGAGAACTTTTGAGTGACTGAATAAATGTGATGCATTTCATTACATAAATGCGTGAAAGATAAAGGCAGTTGTGATTGTAGTCGCTAGTAAGATGACCTTAAACCTCATAATGTGATAAAAGCCTCTTGTTCAGTTGTTAATGTACCCATTATCCACAAGAGATATGGGACATTATCTTATACAAGCTCAGTATCTACAAGGGATATGGGCCAGGCTGGAATCCACAAGGGATATAGGCCAATAAAAGGCACTTGGTCACAACAATAATAATTAGAAGTGAGTCTCATAAACATTGCTTATAAAATTGACATGTATGTTTTGACTGACTAAAATGAACTGTATGATTGCTCTGAGTGTGAAACATGAAATAAGTGCTTAAAGTGATATGTGATGCTATATGATTATTAGTGAAATGATGTGAATTACATTATTACATCAACAATATGTGTTATGTGATATGAGTGAGCCATCAAGGATGGTCCACTCACTGAGTTCACAAAACTCAACCTAAAATTTGCAATATTTTACAGTTAGACAAATTGGAGTCTAGCCACTGCATTCAAGTAAGCGATAAAGGTCGGGATTAGTTCGCATATACATTAGTATTTTTTTTATTTTTCATCAAATTGTGTATTCCACAATTATTGTATCATGTGTATTTGATCAATTCTATTTTTGTAATAACTTTCCAAATTGGAAATGTTTGTAAATAAGATTGATCAATGAGTGTGTAGTAACACTTGTGAATGAAAATGTTTATGAATAAAGTAGGCCCAATTTGTTTATTGATTTCCTAAATATACGTGTGATGTTTAAAAAAATTTGTAACGAGTTCGATTGTTTGACTATTCTAGCATGCTACCCTTGTGGGGTATGTACTCAAACATCACTCAGGATGTCGGGTAGTACCAGAGCCCAGATTTAGTATCTTGTATGGGTAATTTTTGAAATATGTGTCAAGTTGCATGCATTTTAGACATGTCATAGCATGCAACGACAACTGATCCCTAGTTTGAGTCGCATTTATATAAGTCACATGCATGAGCATTTGTTAAAAGTTTGAGCTGATATAAATAGTGAGAAGAATGATGATCTATCATAATGTAAAAAAATCAAGGATTGTAGATATCTAGAAATGAGAAATATTATATGGTTAGATAAGACAGATAGAGATTCGCTACATTTGTATTTATGGATGTATCATCGAATATGTCATCAATATTGCACTGTAATGGCATGTCCTTGAATGTGAAATAGATATAACTACACTGTCATGAACTGATTGAGGAAAGTAGAGATATAAATATGAATGACGAGATTTAAAGTGTACAAGCCAAGTTGAAAGAAAATAAATTTTTCTATAACCTTGAAAGGTTAAACTTGGACTTGAAATGGTTGTTTGATTAATGTGACTAGAGTTATGATCCACTATAAGAATATATTGGTGGAATTGAGATCATAATGTCATGAGGATTTTGCATCTATAATTTTGAATTGATTGAGGATATACATTTGGAAGATGAAAAAAATGACAATAGGAAGATGAGATAGAAATGAGGAAAAAAAAAGGGAAATGAAGTAAACATAAATGACTTTACATGAGATGAATGATATGTAGTAAGAAGAAAGTTAGAAATGCATATAAGATAGGATTTTATGTATGAATGAGATTAAAAAAAACATGATAAATCAAATGAGAAGAGTTAATGCACTCAATACAGTAGTTGAATTATTATGAAATGATGTAGTGTTAGAAGAGGTAAATCCTGGGAAATTGGAGTAAAATAAATGTTAGTATACGTGTTAATACGAGGAAGAAATGAGGAATAAAGTGCAGGGCATAATGGTGGCTTGAGAAAAATAGGTTTTTTTCACGATCGTGGCAGGGATACCTCGATCATAAGTAGGAATAAAGAGAGAAATGGTGTCCGGGATCAACTGAGATCAAAGTATCATTAGTGTAAGATATAAATTGGTGATTTGTCAGAAACAAATCTCTAGATAAAATGAAATGATCTTGATGATATATACCAAGGTATAAGAGTAAATGAATCTGCTTACTGCTTCATTGAGCCTTGTTATAAAGGATATTCTGATTAAATAAGTTATGACATAAATTAATCTTATTGAGATATTATGAATAGTTGAAATTGATCTTCTTGAGGTATTAAAGATGACTGAAAAGTGATGATGAATATAGTTGACTAATAAATATTTTATAAAGAGTACAAATGATTGAGGAGAAAAATCTTCTTATGATATAGACTTTCGTTGAAGTATATCATGTAAGTCAAATGTTCCATTTCTAGAAATGAATGATTATTGAACAAATTAGAAGTGAATATTGGAGTCTCATTTCTAGCTGAGACTCAGGCATAAGAGGTATAATATGTTATTGAGAGAGTACGCATTTTTGTTTGATGTAAAGTATCCAACTATGTGATTAGATTCTTGAATTTGAGGAGACACTATTGCTAATATGAGGAGAACTTAGGTCTACACTATATTCTATGCAAATATGTACAGGAGTTACAAATTAGATTTGATGAATGTGTTAACAACATAGGAAGTTAAGATTGCAAATAAATTGAAATGTATGGAGAAACTAGTATGAATGAATAGACATTAGAATAAGTTAATGTGAAATCAGAGGAAATCAAATGAATTTAGAAAATCATTCGAGAAAAGAAGTCAATTGGGAAATCGGAAAATAACATAAGAAAATATTACCTCATTTGAGGAATTATTTACTTAAGGAATTACGAGAACTAATTATGGGCACATCGAGTTTTGCCAATATCTGTTTAAGTTAACAATGTCCGCGATAGTATCATGGCATTGAAGAATAAAGTGTCCCAATTTTTCTTGGATCAATTAGTGACTATGATCATAGATGATATATTGAACGTATTCCAAAAGTAGAGAAGAATATTTTGAATATTTGAGTAAATCTTACATATCATGAAGGTAGAAACAATTACATGCCAAGTTTAATAAGAGTGAATCTTAGCTTGATCCAATAGGGTCGTATAGTATCTGAATATGGCACATTGGGAGAGAAAAAGAAAGTATAGGTAATGATGAAGTGAGAAACTCCAAGGAATATATATAAGAGACCTAGAGTTTTTTAGATTTAGTTAAAAATTGGACACTACTAGAAGTTGTTAAGGGGTTTTTACTAATCTTATCCCTTTGACAAAAATGTCTGAGGAAAAACGTGTAAATCATATGACTGATGAATATCAAAAGAATTTTGAGGAATTATAATACCGATGTTAATTATATCGTTGGATTTGGAGATTATGCAATATATAATGAGATTTCACATCAGAGATCAAGATGCAATCTGTTGCAGCATAATAAGGTGATTTTGTATGCATAGAGACAATTAAAGTACCATGAGTTAAATTTGGGGCAAAATGAAGTATTATTAGCTGCATTGAAATTTAAGATCAATTTAACATGGAAGGATTAACAAAGCCCAAATTGAGGATTCAGAATTTATGAACCTTACTGAAAAACCAAAAATGAATCCAAATTTTGAGTTTAAATTGGAAAATGATATTTTGTGATTGCAATAAAAAGTATGTGTACCTGATAAAGATGATTGAGCTAAGAGATTATTAAAGAAAGCACTAATAACAACCTACGTTGTACATCCTAGTAGGAATATGCCGAAATAGCGTTTAATGGTTAAGGATGTAGAAACAAGTGATTGCATGTATGAATTGCCAACAATCTTAACTGTTGTTGAAAAGCTTAAAGCTTATATTTTGTAGTTCATAGGAACATAAGGTCAATGTGTAGTTTTAATTGAATTTAAGCATAACAATAATTATCATAGTGATATCATTATAATATTGTATGAGGCATTATAATACAGAAAGAGTTGTTTGCCCTTATATTGAAATGAAGAGGGCCTAAAAAGTGTTTGAAGGTCAAAAATTGATTCGAGATACTGTTGATAAGTGAAATGAATCTGTAATAGAAATTAAATGTTTTAAGAAAGATAAACGAGTTAGGTGGATCAACACAAAGGTAAAGAAATCTGAAATATCAAGCAAAAAGATGAAATAATTCTAAGATTATTGTCATGGCAAGGTGTGCTTAGATTGCGAAAAAGGGAGCTAAGCCCAACATAAATTGGTCCATATGTAATTATTGTGAGAATAGGACCATTGACTTATGAGTTAGTATTACCAATAAAAGATGTTTCCGATTCACAAAGTGTTACCTAGATATGTTTAGGAAATATCGTTATGATCTGATATATGTGTTATTGATACCGGAAGTGAAATTGTGAGTAATCTAAAATAGATTGAGGAAATAGTTAACATAGTGTGGTATCTAAATAAGTAAATGAAAGATCAATTGACTCCATTAACTATAGTCAATTGGAAGAAATTATTTGAGTGGTAAAGTTAAGCGGAAAATGGAGGAGCATATGAGGAAAACAACACCTCTGCCTTTTTTATCAATCAGATAAGAATTTCAAGGATAAAATTTATTAAGGGGTATAACATCCCGTTCCCATACTAAGGCTTAGAGCCCTATAATTCTGTAATTGAGAAATAGCAATGAGAGATTAGAAAAATGCATTTCATGCACATGCATAATGTTAGCATACACACATGTGAATTTGATTAGTGCACACATTACAATGAATTGTTCATGCACTCATTTGACATTTTCAGGTATAAATGAATGTTTTAATGCGATTATAATGTGAATTATGGATTCTGTGTCTTAAAAATTAAGTTGGAGTGTATAAATAGTGAATAAGAATTTTTGCTGAAATATGAGAATTTTCTGGAATTGAAAGATATTTTTGGACTAGGAAAAATGTCAAGTGGTAGAATAATTGATGAATAGTAAAAATAAGAGTCAATTAGCAGTGTAAATTTTTATGAATGACATTAAGATTTAATGATGAGTGTCATCAAAAATTAGGAGAAAATTGGGTTAAAAATTGGAGACAAATGGACTAGCTTATTAAAAGACCAAAATGGGATCGTAAAAAGTGACAAGTGTCACTACCACTCACCACTTACTATTCTTTTACCTAAATTAAAGACCATATTGTGGTCTTTCACTTGTCATTTACGACACTTGCTTCTTTTCTTCATTTTGTTCATTTGCTCTTATCTTCTCATTCTTCTCTCCATCTACGAAACTCTTCCCACCCTTGTCATGTTGATTTTTGTCTAACTTTTTTACTTTATTTCTTCAAGGTTTGTTGTCTTCTTCATCTTCTTACTAAAAGACCTAACCCTTCTACCTTGAATGATGATGATAATTTTGTATGTTGGAGAAGCTAGGGTTAAGTGTGATTTGAAGACATTGAAGTTAAACAAGTAAGTATAAGCGTTACTCTTCTTGATTTGTTGAATGAAGCATGTACGATGATAGTTGGTGATAAAATGATCATGAGGAAATGAATGTTTTTATATCTTGTTTTTCTATGATTTCTGAACAATACTGTATGATTTAGTGTTGAGATGATTTTGGGTTTAAAATGAGTTTGAAGCTAATGAAAAAGAGTACTATGGTGTCTTGAAATGAGATGTATTAAGGTGATAGTTGGAAATGGAATGAAAGTGGTAATGGAGTAAAACATATATGCAGAAAATTAATGATGAATGGGTACATGTATATGTTCTTTTTTTGGTTAATGATCAAATATAGATCATGATTTGTTTGTGAATGGTATTGAGTTAAAATTGAGCTGAGAATGAAGAGGAAATGAAGTAGAAAAGATTATCTATGTACAAGATGTGTTAGATGAAAAATGTAGGAGTTAAAAATCTAGAAAAAAAGTGAGAAGAATTTTTGGAGTATGATAGTTGTAACGTTTCCACTAGACATGCATCTATATTTTAGCCATATTTTGATTTGTAGACATAAAAATTGGATTATTTTAAGTTTTAATTAAACTAGAGACATATGAGTATATTTTTCATGAAAAAATTGAATTTGAATTTTGTCTTTGAGAGTTTCAAATTTTAGCTTGAAGTCAAGTATTATATACTATCGCAGTTTGGGAGCAGAAGGTCTGTCTTGAGAAGAGCCAAAATGAAGCTTGAAAAAAAAGTGCATGATCATGAAAAAATGGCTCATTAAGTTATACGATCGTGCACAAGCATGATCGTGACAATGGAGGATCAATTGGAAGTGCACGATCGTGCACAGTGAAGGATTAATGTTGTTTGACAGCTTTGAACACCCTTTACTCTTTTGATCATAACTTCTTCTCCGGACCTCCGATTGACTTAAAATTTGAACAAAAAACTCCTAACAAATTTTTATTTATCTACACAAAAATTTATGGCCATATGAATTCATTAGGAACAGATTGATTGATGATTTTAGCATGAAAATGATGAAGTGTACTGGAATTTCTTAAATGGAATGATTTCACTGAACAATCAGCAGTATTTTAGCCATATCTTTATCTGTAGTTATCCAAATGAGATGATTTTTAATCTATATTAAACTAAAGAAATATGGATACAAATTTTATGAAGAAATCTAATTTCAATTCTATCTCTGAGAATTCCAAAATCTGGCTTGAAGTTGAGTATAGAGTATTATTGTAGTTTCATAATAGTCTAAAGTATTTTGACTATAAATTTCAGTATACTGAATCAAATTGTATAATTTTTGTGTCATTATAAACTTAAGACATATAGGAACATTTTTTAAGAAGAAAGTATTGCCTAAATACTTCATTTTATTTATCTTAATGACCATGAAAAAGTTATCTGAAAATCTAAGAGAAGCTGGAATGATTGATTAATGATGTTATAACTTAGTGAATGAATTGTTGATATCAAAGTACCAATGGCATGAGTATAATGGGAATGAAGTTGTTCATATGATAGTAGTTGTGATTCAAAAGAGAAGAACTATATGTATTAAGTAAAGGTGAATGAGAATTTGATATCATGAGAGCATATACTGCTAGAAAAGAAATGACGAGTAATTGAATTATGATATTAGAATAATCAAGTGCTCTTGAGGTGTAAACCTAAGAATAAGTTAGACACATACGAATGAAAAGGTTTGATTGATCAAAATACATGATTAAGGAAACATACTCAGAATAGTCAACTTGAGCATGCATTATAAATGACACATATACATATATGTACAATTGAATGTTTATATAATTATGCAATTAATAATATGTGTGCAATGTGCGTATAGCATAATGTTGATATTCAGGATAAAATGTCTGCATCCAGAAGTTTCCAAATCATGGAAGCTAATGCTAATCTGGAGCATACTGTGAGTCGACCTAGACGGTCTTGCTTTAAATGGTTGCTCTGTTTAAATTTATGAAATGAGTTATATGCAATGTGAATGTGTTGATTCTAGACATTGAATGTTTGAGGCGTTTAATGTATAAATATCATATTAGGAGTGCTCCTTGTATGTGAATTTGACGAAATGAGTGATACTCAACTTGATTGTTGAATGTTGGACCAATTTTTAAAGAAATATGTGAATGTCCATATGAATGAAATAAGTGATTCTCAACATATATGTTAAATGTCGGACTAAGGTCCGATGACAATTATGAATGAGAATGTGATAGTGAATATCACTGTATAATATTGAGCACTTTTGAGTGACTGAATAAATTTGATGCATTTCATTATATGAATGCATGAAAGATAAAGGCAGATGTAATCGGAGTTGTCAGTAAAAAGAGCTTAAAGCTCATAATGTGATAAGAGCCTCTGACTCAATTGTTAATATACCCAGTATCTACAAGGGATATGGGACATTATCTGATACAAGCTTAGTATCCACAAGGGATATGGGCCAGTAAAAAAGCACTCGGTCATATCAATGACAAATAGAAGTCAGTCTCATGAACATTGTATATAAAATTGATACGTATGTTTTGAATGACTAAAATGAACTGTATGACTGCTCTGAATGTGAAACATGAAATAAGTGATCAAAGTGATATGTGATGCTATATGAATATTAGTGAAATGATTCGAATTACATGATTACATAAACATTATGTGTTATGTGATATAAGTGAGCCATCGAGGATGGTCCACTCACTGAGTTCGCAAAACTAAAGTCAAATTTTGCAATATTTGTCAGGCTTAGAGAAGATCTCCAGTTAGACAAATTGGAGTCTAGCCACTACATTCGAATAAACGATAGAGGTCAGGATCAATTCGCATATGCATTTGTATTTCTTTATTTTTGTATCAAGTTGTGTTTTGCAATTATTGTATCATGTGTATTTGATCAATTCTATTTTTATAATAACTTTCCAAATTGGAAATGTTTGTTAATCAGATTGATGAATGAGCGTAGTAACACTTTTGATTGAAAATGTTTATGAATAAAGTGGGCCCAATTTTTTTATTGATTTCCTAAATATGCATGTGATGTTTTAAAAAATTTGTAACGAGTTTCGATTATTTTAATATTCGAGCATGCCCCCTTATGGGGTACGTACTCGGACATCACTTAGGATGTCAGTTACATGTCCTGTGAGAGTGGGGTGCTACATCATTCATCAATGTTGAAAAGTAAATGAAGTATTGTTGAGGTTGAACAACATGATTAGGAACTCAAAATGCCAATATATTGAAAGGTTGTCTTTTCCACATTATAATTCCTCATTCTAACTTGATACTACCTATATCAAAGGTCTAGCTTCAAAAAGTATTTAGCCCATAAAGTTCTTCTAAGAGTTCGTCGGTCACTACAATCAAAATTTTTTCCTTCATAGTATTTGTATTGAAGGAATAATAAACAACACAAAACTACGAAGAATCCAATTTCTTAACCAATAAGATAGGAGAAGAAAAAAGGAGATTGATTAGGAAGAATCAACCCTTACTTAAGCACCTCCTCACATTGTCACTCTTTCTCATACTTATAGGCATGCAAATAATGATATCGGCTACCAGCAATTGGACCTACCCTTGGTTCAAGATTAATGTGATGGTCACACGATCTATATGATGGCAACCTTTCTAGCGTTTTGAATAGGTCTTGAAAAAATTAGGAATCTTTTAAGTTCTAAATTTGTCCCTCTCTTCTAATGTTGTTGAAAAAGAAATTAATGGGGGAATAAACTCCAAATTTAGTCCATCTCTATTTTTTAATTCAACTAAATAAATTACATTCACATTGTTGCAAGATCCAATAAATAAACCCACCCTAAAGTTTGCAACCAATTGACTCCAAGCATTACACCATCATCACATAATGACAATAAAAATAAAATAAAATAAAAAGTGTGAAAACCCAATTAAAATATAAGACACTAGTAAACTCTAAGGCTATGCAATTTTTCATCATTTTGCCATTATCATTCACAACTTTATCTTATTTTCATTGGTATCCTTAATTGTTCCAATAACGTTTCATTAGTAAAAATATTAGTTAAACAAGAATCTGTAATTATAAATATATATTCACTATTGATTTTTTTATTTACATAGTTTGTAATTTATGCACCTATATCATTGTGTACAAAGGAGATTTCTACTTCTTCATAATCTTCTAATTCAAATTATGGTTCATCAATTCCTTTTAACCAAAAAGGACATTTGCATTGGTATATGACTCATCATAACTATGGTATAGTCTTTTGACTCTTCTTTTCTCTATTTCTATTATATTCAAATGCCTCATATGGGGTAATTTTGGGGTATTGATGTGAATTTACCTATAATTAAAATTATATAGAACTCATGAATAAGTTGGAATCAAATTCAAGAAAACTAAATCATATATATAAAGAAATTAAAACGTTGATTATAAGAATCAATAACTAAGTTCATTAAGTAATTCAACACCATAAAGAAAGAATTATTTAATAAGTTTAAAGTTCAATGGAGAATAAGGGAAAGAAGCACTCATAAATCTTGATAAAAATGTTAAAAATTTACCAAAAATGAAAAGAAATACCTATTATATACTTAAATAAAAGTTAGGATTTCAACCTGGCACAATTATATGTAAGGCTGTGTTAGTTAAGAAAATTCTAATGCCAATAAATACAGTCTGGGAATGCATGTGGCTAAGAGTGTGGAACTTTTTATAATTTTTATGAAGTTAGACATATACATGGTTTAGGGCAAGTTCATTTTGGAAACCATAAATCTTTCTATGGCTGGGTAATGGTGGGCATAAGCTCTAAAATGCCCGTGTTAAAGACCATAACCTAAAACTTAATTTTCTAAAAGGTTACATTAGATAGTACACGACCTTGTTATAGTTCATGTTCATGTTCATGTTCATGTTCAAGCCTTCTCTAATTTTAGGTTGAATCGAGTTACTAATGGTTGGTCTTATTACTAGTCCAACAAGGCTTCTAATTTAGTTATTGAAGTATTCTTTGAAGCTTGGTCAACATATATGTCTTGAGTTAGCTCATTTAAAGCCTTTTTAACACTTTTACTCTTAGCTCTTAAAACTAGTCTAATAAGCATAATCAATACACTACTTGAAACTTGGATATTTGTGCTTGCATCATTCCCACTCTTTAAAAAAGAATTTAACCTCGAATCATTGCCTAGACCAAAATGCGAAAGATTAATAACATTAATGGTAGCACTAGCATTATACTCACCTAAAAGGTCAAGTTTGTAGGAGTTATTATTGATCCTCTTAATGAATTCAAGTGGACTATCACCTTTTGGTTGCAATTTTGATTAGCTCTTGCATTGAAAATTATTCCTTTCTTATATGCATCCAAATACAATCATTGAGTTTAAAGATAACTTGTATTCTACTCTTATTAACTTTGGTTACAGAACACTCATTCTTCTTTTTATTATCTTGGTTTACACATTCATGGAGCTATCTTACTATCTCAACTTTCTTTATTCCATCCAAACTAGCTCTTTCATTAATAGGTAAAGATAATAAATCTAAAGGATTTAGAGGATTAAAACCACAAACAATTTTGAATGAAGAGTAATCAGTAAAGAAATGTGAACTATGGTCATATGTGAACTAAAAAAATGGTAAGTATGCTTCTCAATTCTTTAAGTTCTTTTAAATAATAACATGAAGTAACATAGTTAAAGTCCTATTTACCACTTCAATTTGATGGTGAATAGTTGTACACAATAGTAATTTATTTATAATTTCTCCTAGAAAAATCTTAAATCCTAGTCATTTATTACAGTTTTAGGAATTTCATGTAGTCGCACTACTTCCCTAAATAACAAATTAACAATATTGATCACGTCATCAACTTTATAACAAGGAATAAAATATGTCATCTTAGAGAACCTATTCACTACTATAAATATAGAATTCTTAACCTTCTTCAACTTAGGTAAACCAACATAAATTCATAAAAATATCATTAAATCCATAAAAATTTACTTATTTAGTTTGACTATTTGCTTAAGGATGACTAATGGAAAAAATAGTTAACTTTATTCCTAATATCTCCTATAAAACTATCTAAAAATAACTAAGAAAAATAGCATCCTAATCACTTATTATACTCTTAAGAACACCATATAGTTGCATTAGTTCTTTATGGAACCAATAAATAAAACTGACCACATCATTAATTTATCAAAAAGGACAATAAGTGTCATCTTAAAGAACCTATCAACTACCATAAATATAAAATTCTTAACCTTATTTTACTTTGTTAAACTTATCATAAAATATATAGAAATATCCACCTTGTCTTTTAAGATAAGTGAATGACTTAAGGTTGGTAAGTACCACAAATTCTTTAGGCCAGAGGTAATAGTGCCATGTCTCTAATGCCCTCATTAAAGCATATAAATCTTTTTCATAGGCTTAGGTAGTTCAAGGTTGCCGTATTAAGCTTATTTTTTAAATATACTATTAACCTCTGGTCTTATGTCAAAATAGCTCTAATACCTAATCCTAATACATTACACTCAATCTCAAAAGTTAAAGTGAAGTATGCAATTTAATAAAGGTTTCGAACATAACCTATATTTAATTACATTAAATGTTTTTTTTTCTATTCACTAACCTAATGAAACTATATAGATCTCTTATTAACTTTTGTAATTGGTGCAATAATTGTACTAAAATATTTAACAAATCTTTGATAACAAATAGATAAAACATGAACACTCCTTATTACAGTTATGGATTTAGGTCTCTGCCATTTTCAAATTAATTTACTTTTTTCTCATTTAAATTTGTAGCTTTTTCACTAATAACATAACCAAGAAAACAATCTTATAAATGTAAAAATTACACTTTTTAAATTTAGCATACAACTTTTTTCCTTAGCATGTTAAGCAAACATCTCAAGTGATAAATATGTTGTTCTAGATATTTGTTATACATATAACTTCATGAAAGTAAATGACTAAAATTTTCCTATATAGACATGCAATGCATGATTCATTAACCTCATGAAATTAATAGGCATGTTCATATTACCAAATAGCATAACTAACCACTCATATAACTTATATTTAGTCCTAAAAGTAGTTTTCATATCACTTCTCTCATCTTAATCTAGTGATCTCCATTTCTTAAATAAATCTTATAAAATATACAATTACCATTTAATTTATCAAGCATATCATTTGACGTAGGGATGAGATGTTGATACTTTACCAATATATTGTTGATGGCTATATAATGAATACTTAGAATTAATGGACTCATATATCCATCAAAATTTTCACTTATGCTCGCAGTTCCTTTTTTTCTTCTAGATTGCTCATATAAATTGGTCAATTGGGAATAAATATCTTCGATAAAAAAGATAATTTGATGTTCAATCCATCTAATGGGTGGAAATCCGTTAAAGACGAAGTCAACCAACATATCCTCATACTCTTGCAACAAGGAAACAATAACACTAGGAAGAGATATAAGGAGCTTTTTAACATTGAGATAAACTTTTTTGTATAAAAGTATCATTGGTTGGTTAGTATATAAATCGTTCATAATTTCACTCCTTTTTATAAAATAACTCACTTATGTATTTATTTTTCTCACTACATCTCTTTTTTTAAGCTTTTATTGTCCTCTTTTTCTCTTACTACTAACTCTCTCTTTTGAACTCTCACCCTTACGCCTTTTTTCTCTCACTCTTTTGTTTATTCTCTCTTTTCGTCTTCAATTGGTCCTCATGGTACAAGGATACTCAATTTATCATACTTTATGATTGTATGTCTATTCTTAAGTCATCATGTCTCATCCTATGATCATATTGCCATGGTCTTATCAATAGTATATGACTAGTTTATATAAGTATCACATCATACAAGACTTCTTCCTTATATTTCTTAATAAAGAATGACACTAACGCATATTTATTCACCTTGATCTCCTAACATTCGTTAAAAAATTAAAGTTTTTATATCTTTAGATTTGTCAAAGTAGATAACCCTAATTTTTCTAGTAAGAATAACATTAGCTATATTAGTATAACTCTATCCAGCTATATTAGTACAACTCTATCCATTAATAATCATCATTATAAACCTTACTATGAATGTAACATCTAGTATAGAAGATGTTCTCTCTCTATTGCTCTAGCCTATCCTCTTTGATTTGAAGACTTAATGCTCTTCTAATAAAAGATCCTTGACCTTAATAACATATTCCATGCCCTCATCACTAGAATCCTCTAATGGTAGAATAGCCTCCTTTTCCTATAATTGTAACCCTTTAATTTGGGAATTATAACATGATATGTCTTATTTTTAAAAAATAAAAACACTTAATATCTCTATTATAAAAGGGTTAATAATAAATCTTACCTTGACCTTTTATTATAGACATCCTCTTTAAGCTTAAGCAGATCCTTTTTTTCTAAAGAAGGACTCCTGTCATCCTTTTCTAATTCAAGCCTTCAAAGGTTACTAATGTTAGTGGGAAATTTTGATAAACCTTTAGATTTCAACCATATCTTTTAACTCCAATACTTTAGTTATATCTCTATTCAACCTATTCAACAACCTTGCCATAGTCGCTTCTCTTTCCACCTTTATATTGACTTAGAGCATAACTATGTCCATCTCTTAATAATAGTCTTCCACACACTTTACTCCTTAAATAAGGCTTTGCAATATCTTAATATAAGTCCTTATAGTAATAACTTGATACAAATCTCTTCCTTATGAGATATTCCAATTTGTTTTAAATAGCTATAAGCCACTCGCGATTTCTTTACCTATCATTAACCTACCGATTCTACCAAATAAAAGCATAATTAGTAAAATCTGTTACTTCCAACTTTACCTTTTTCTCATCGAAATAATTATAGAATACAAAGATCAAATTGTACCTTCATCTCTCACTCTTGATAAGCTTCATGATTAAAATAAGGGGATCCTTTATCCCTTTATCTCTTCACTCTAGTATTAAAAGCTTTTGCAAAATTATCATATCTAGTATAGGGACAATGGATCCTTCAAATATCACCATAAATGTAAGGATCTTAAAATTAGCAAATTAGAACTTTTTAATGATCTATTGCTCTTTTATGGTATAAATCCTAGCTCCATTTAGTTGCATGCTAACTCCCTCAATCACTTTTCAATAATGTCAGGACTGAGAGTTAATACCAAAAAGAGAAAACTATATATCTCTTAGGATGTGTCTAATGCGTCACTTCTAAACTCCATATCTTGTCTTTAGATTCACCTGCCCCCTTCAAGTACCTAAGATTACCAATAACTACTAAAAAACCAAGGTATGTAAACTATATACTTTTTCTAAAGTTAATAAAAGGTAGAATAAATTCCTAGCAAAATAGGTTCTTCTCTAGTGCTAACAGACTTTAGTTGATTTCCTTAATTTTTAAGGAACATCCATATCCACTAGAGATTGCATTTGATACTCTCTAAAAAGCTTATTAATAAAGTAGAAGCTTATTAAAATCTACTTCTAGACAGGGGATAAAAATGATTATAAAAGAAATAAAGCTAAGTGGAAAGACTTTTATTGTCCTAAATAAGAGTGAGGTTTTGAAATTGTTTCAATCTAAGTCATGAATTAATTTTACTGGCTAAAGAGATTTGGATATTATTTAATGACAATGAAGCTATTAAGTCCAAATGGATATTTGAAAACTATTTATCAAATACTAGGATTTCGTATATAAGTAGCAATATTAGAGCTTAGTCCAAATGTTGTGATGAAAGGATCAATTAAGCTCCTAATTTAGAAGTATGATAAAAAATAGAGAGCAAAAATGATTTTAGTTTAACAACTAATATGATCTGGTTCCATTACACCTCAAAGAGGAGCTGAAAACTCTTAAGAAGAGGATTAGAGATGTGAGCTTAGAGGAGCTTCTTATATTATAGCCAATCTTCTTTCAAACTATCATAATGAGAATAAGCAAGATAATTTGTTAAGTTGAGGGATTCCATTAACAGATTCACTAACAAATCATATATGAACCTATTTAGAAACCAATATCCTAAAGTCCTCTAAAATGGAATAATTTAGGTAAAATCTTTGATTCCCAGAGCTTCCTTAACTTATTGGTTACCTGTAAAACAAAGATTTGAAGATAAAATATAATGTTATGTCATTATAGATCCTTTAGGTTTCTTTGCCAACAAGCACCTAGATCAAACACTCATCTCTTTTTCAGTGTGTGTACTCCTAAGTTATACGGTCCAAAATTTAGTAGATCCTTTAGATGTATTACAGTGATAGGGAAAGGCTATCAATTTTTTTCTAATGCGTCAACTATCTAATTACAAATATTGGGTAAGATGCATGCTTTGTTAAAACAACTTTCTTATATTAAATTTACACAATTTTATATGAGAGAGAATTGGCTACATAAGGGAATGAACTTGAACAAGCATGAATTTGTAGCCAAAACTATTTATTGGATTAGAGAAATCCTTATATCTAAGAAAGACTATATAGGTGCAAGCCATCAAATGAAGCTTAATTAGGATTTAAGGAATTTGTATGTTATAGGAAATAGCTAATCTAGTTCTATCCATTTCCCTATATAATTCTTTAATTTTACAAGTTAAAGTTGCAACTATTTGTTGTGCTTGACATCAAAGTTAAGATTTTAGCTTGAATAATAATCATACTTTCACTTTCCAAAATATAATATATTTAAAAATTAACAAAAGAAATAAATGATAGTATAATTGATCAAAAGAGAATATAATTAAATAAATATAGTTAGATGAGTACTTCCTTTGGTATTACTTTTGACTATATGATTTAATTAATCTATATTAGATATATTCTTTGAACTAACAAGACTTTCTAGACACTGAGACTATAATCTCTTAAGTTATAATCATCTACTATATAGTTAGTTAACCAATATCTCAACCATTGCTAACACCCTTTTAAATTTCTTAAGTTTTGTAAAATCCTATGAAAGATTTTATACTAACACCAGAAAGATCACCTAGGACTTTCTAAAGCAACCAGTTCAATCCCTCTACCTAAACTACTTGATCTGTTGAGATGATGACTAGATATTGATTCTCTAGTGAAAATAACTTTAAATCGATTATCTGAGGGTCAAAGAAGCCTTCTAAAGATATTTTTAATATGTGTTCTCTTTAAAATATGGATAAAGTCTTATAAAAATTAAGGTTCCAACCTCACATACAATTTTTTTTGCTTATAACATGGTCTAGGAAAAGGTTATGGCCTAGATCGCAAGCCTCAGAGTTTTTTCTAGGTGATAAATATGACCTCTAACACAATTGTGTCTTCAAACTGTCGATCTTCCTGTTTCTTCAAGATGAACACATAGATACGTCTCTTAACCTTGGATTTTCTTATTCCTTTTCTATCTTGCACATATTCTCCTACAAGACTAAGATTTAAGCTTATCACTTGCCACACTTAATCCTCTTAGAATACACGTTAGTGCATAAGTATAAACCAAATCATATTTAGATTAAAATTGAAATTTTTTTTATATTTTCAATTGGAATGGCCTCTAGTTCTTAAATAATATCTTCTCAATGTCTAATTGTCATAATTACTTGAAAATATACCAAAAAAATAAAATAAGATAATTTAGTGTTAAAATAAAAAGATATTCCTTTATCAATACCCTTTGAGACAACACATCTATTATCACAACATCCTATGAATAAACATAAAGATAAAAATTACAATTATATGTAGATAATATTAGTACATGTAAGGATAAAATCCTTAATAAAAGAAAGAGTAAATTAATATTAACAATATAAAAGATGCTAGATTCTATGATTTTCACGACTCTTTTTTTTCTCAATTGATTATAGTCTTTGTAAGGACCCTATCTCTTTTGAATATTATCCTAAACTTACAATTCTCCCATAAGATTAAAAAATATGTTAGATCCTTTATTATTACAAATAAGAACTCTTAATAATAAAATGATCATAGTTCTAATCCATTTAGCATTAGTTCACAAAATTCATTATAAATATATAAATATAATAATCTTCTTAAAAGCCTTAATGCATAATCAAAAGGGTAAAATCTTTATTCTTACAAATTGATTTAACAAAATCTAACATCATAGTGCCCAAATTGATAAAATAGAAAGATACAACTTTTCATGAAAATGGGTCCTTTAAGGAGCAATGAAGCATCTTCCTCCTATGCCTTTAAATCTTTGTACACAAAAAAAAGAAATAAAATAATTTAGGGATAACAAAGTAAAAGCATCTTTAAAAGTAGAAAATCAACAAAGCTCTAAATTTAATGATTCCTTAATCTAAGAACAATCTTAAGAATATGTTATTCCATAAAATTTATAAACAAAACTTTACTAAGATATTAAACATTTGATAATAGTAAGCTCTAGTATATAAGTTGTAGATCATAATAAAAATATTCGTCAACCTATCTATAAAAATACAAAAAATAATGAATATCAATTACCTCTAACATCCCAACTTTCTCTTGAACAACTAAAAACTTGAAATTTTAATTATTTATGACTCTTTATATGATAAGAAAATATGGTTTAACTAATTTTAAAATAAAGAAAATTTTAATAAAGTTATTTTAATTTTGTACAAACTTATAAAAATACATATCCATTCCTTTTATTAGTTTGAGATTTATAACCAAGAAAATATAATATAATATCCTTTTAAAACCCATTGTAATAATAACAAAATAAAAATAGGGAAACATTTTCAAAAAAATCTATAGGAAAATCCTCCCTTTAGAAAATTAAAAATCTTTAAAAAGAAAACACCTGTAGTCTCTCCATTTTAAAAGGGGGGATATGTAGCTGAACCCTGACAATTTAGAAAGTTATGCATCATCATCCATAACACTTTTTGCTAAAAATTGTTGACTTTTTCCATAGTTGATACTTAACGCGGGTAATTCTTTGAATATTTCAAGTGCATAGATTATGTGTAGCTGGAGTGGTCATTAGTCCTACAAAATATTAAAAGGTCATTAGTAAAGGATAAGTTAACTAACCTGAGCTTACTACATTTGTTCTGTAAGACAAAAGTCAAGATGGAATTGATATTAAGTCTTAGAAGCCTGGATAATGCTTCCATACACATAATAAAGAACAAAAAGTATAAGGGGTCCCTTAGTCTCATTCCTTTCCTCGCTTTGAATGCCTCTATAAGTTCTTCATTAATGAGTACACCAAATGAATCTATTGTAATGCATTCCTTGATCCAGTTGGTAAATTTAATGGAAAAACCGTATGCCATAGACAAATCAATGATAAATTCCATTCTAAGCTGTCAAAATCTTTGTTGAAGTCTATTTTCAATGTATAGTCTTTAGGGGAACTCTTTTTAGCATAGTTCCTAAATAAATCCTGAGCCATTAGAATGTTATCTCCTATGTTTCTTCCTTCCGTGAAAGCTCCCTGAGATTCTCCAATTATCAATGGATGCACCTACTTGAATATGTTGGCCAAGATTTTAACCATGACCTTATAAACTGTGTTATAAAATGAAATAGGTCTGGAATCCTTCATTAAGATCAGGATAGGTAGCTTAGGAATTAAACATAGACGTGTTTTATTTAGTTCCTTTAGAAGCTTCCATTTCTCAAAGAATTATAGAACAACCTTAGTTACCATCCTTTTGGTAATGCTCCAAGACTTATGGAAAAAGTATCCATTGAACCAATTTGATCTTGGTTCCTTTGTAGGGATGATTAAAAGCAACGTTTTCTTAACTTTTTTAGGGTCATTGGTCAAGTTGTTGAACCCCCCAAAATAATTCTGATTCTTCAAACCTTTCATAGTAGTCATGGATCCAGGTTAAATACCTAGAGAACTAAATACTAGTTTCTTAAGTTCGAGCAACAAAATTAAATGGGAGGGGGAGGGGAGGTGTTGATTAAATAACTGATTAACTAAAATTAATACAAAAACAAATTAAATCAACTAAATTTACCAAACTTCAATTCAAGGGAAAGATCTCATCTACTTGTAACATTAATCATTGGTGCAAAAAGAATATTTTGACAATTCAAGCAGTTAGCTCGAAACATATTAGGATAGTCATAATAATTCTCAAATTTTCCTAAGTTAATTGGTTCAAACTCAACATTCAAACCAAAACTTATCACCTATTGACTAGGTGTGATAGCATTCCATATCAAATAAATGATAGCAATAACCTCTGTGAAAAAGACTAAACCCCAAATTAAATAATCGAGATAGTTGCAACTATTCCATTTAGTTTTCTTGTTTATCATAAGTTAAATATGGAAATTCATTAATAACCTATTTGCTACTTGTACCAATACTTCATGACAATTACAGATCACTGAATTCCTAGATAGCGATAGAATAATCAATATTAAATCAAATTGTCAGATTAATCAAACATCAATCATTCATGAAATATGGGAACTCAAAACAAAAAATAATTAAATTAAAACGTGAATAAAAGTTTAAAACATAAAACATCACAAGGTTACAATCAGAGTATTGAATCCCCTTAAATCAGAACGATGAGTTTAGCCACACATGGCTTTTTCTCCAATAATAAAAATAGAAGAAAGACTAAGAATTGTGAAAAATGTAAGAATTGAGAACTTTTTTCTGTTGTGAGGAACGTCCCTTTTATAGGGTTTTCTAATCTAGTCCTAATCTAACTCTAACTTGTAAAGATGTCTATCTAAAACGAATTCAAAATTAAACTCCGACATGATAAGGATAAGGCGAAATCTTCCAATCAAATCCCAACTATTCAAATGATCAGCCTTATCCACTGCATTAATCTCTTTACTTTATAAATTTGTCATTATCATCAACAGAGTCCCAATTTGATGCAATCTCTACCTTTTGTCTCCTAAAACAAATTAAACATTAATTTTAACATTTAAGCACAAAAATAAATTCAAAAAAGGAGATAATATCAAGTAATTAGTCAAGATGGGATTTTATCAAATTCACCTACACTAGACTCATGTTTTCCCTTAAGCATACATTAATTTAATTTATTAATCATCTTCACAACAACCTCTCTTCTTCTTTCATGTCATCCAAAAATATCCAAAAGCTAATTCACATTTAAGGGGTAAAATAAAATAACAATCAAGAGAATAAGCACTCATAGGACACATTATTAAAATATAACATCTCATCGATTACATCGAAATCAAATGAACAAGACTTGACACCCTCACAAGGGTTTCACTCTATACGCTCAAAATGTTTAGGGTTCATTAAGCTCTCAAATCAAAACATGCCAAGTTATTTCCATAAGCTTGCTTAAGAATCATATCTCCACCACTAAATAAAATGAACCTAATGTATAAATCAAAGGGA
>JANSVA010000217.1:21898889-21911107 GCA_025504915.1 Erythroxylum reticulatum
AAGGCATAGTACTCCTTTAATTAGTGGATTATAATTTTTCATATACTTTGGATCCTAATAATGTCTTATATAAGTTTCATAACAATAAAACTTTTGACTTCTAATTAATGGTTACAACTTATAGTATTGTTATTGTTTGTACTAAGTTGTACTATTTAATTGTTATCACAATAAAAAATATGGATATAAATTTTTTATAAACTCAAAAAATTCCCCGATGACATGTCTTCATAATTCAATTTTTGATGCATCTTTTATGTATGTATAAACTATAAGGATAAGATTAACATCTTCTATGTATGCTAGTATATAATTTTTTGTGCCATTTAAACACCTTAAAAAAGCTTCAATACATTATCTAATTAATTACTCCATTATAACAATAAAATTTGCTTCAATACATTATCTAATTGATAATATAAAAGATTATATTAAAATACATGACTTAGGCTAAATCACAATTTATAATGGGTCACAATTCATCTATGTTGTCTTGAAAAAGATTGCCAAATGGGTTCAAAAACTTATAGTATAATCAATAATATAGTATTTATTCCAAAAACATCAACTCTTAGATGCATACATTTCATCGAACACATGGTATGCACATAATTCTCAACCCTAACTATTAACAAAATCACAACATTTTTCGATTGTTTACCATCATTTCAATTAGTATACACAACACACCATCAAACAATAATAATAAAACCCAGTATTGTACCAACCCATCGCAACAACATTCTCTACAATTTCAAAAAAATTCATCCACGGACAAGTAGAAATCGACAGCAAAAGGAAGTCGGAAGATGGCCATACCTTCACCAATACTGTTGGAGAAGACGACTCCTAACGCCAAAGATGCAGCAGGTCGACAGAGTGCGGACGACAGACCACGACGGACAGGAGAGAGTGACAACTGAAGGAGGAAGAAGGAGAGGAAGTCGCGTCGGAGGTCGGGGGGGAGCTGCTGAGCTGTGTTTTAACTTAACCAAAATGACGTCGTTTTGGTTAAGTATAGAACGTTATTGAAGTTAATCAAAACGACATCTTTAGGTTTTAAACCAAACGACGTCATTTTGGTTAAGTTAAACAACTTTCTTAATAAAATCAAAACGACATTGTTTGATTTAAAATCAAACGACATCGTTTTGGTTAACTTAAATAAAGTTCTTAATTTAACCAAAATGATGTCATTTGATTTTAAATAAAATGACATCGTTTTGGTTAAATTAAATAACCAAATCAACGGTTAACTATGACAATGTCATTTGCGAATAACTAAAACGACGTCGTTTTAGTTAACATTAATGCATAAGTCACATACCAAAACGACGTCGTTCGTTGTTTTAGTTAACATCAATGCATAAGTCACGTACCAAAATGACGTCGTTTGGATTTCAATCATACGACGTCGTTTTGATACGTTTAGCTCAACTTCTCCCTTCACAAATAAAATGACGTCGTTTTTTCCCAATCAAATATGACGTCATTTTGATATAAACACTAAACTTTGGCAAGACGACATTTTTTCCGACAACAATACCAACAGAATATGTTTCCATCGCCAAATAATTTCTTTTTTACGACAAAATTACCGACCGATATAGGAATTCCATAGGAATTTATCGACGATTAATATTACACCGATATATTTCCGTCGCAAATTTTGTTGCGAATTTTTCCCTCCAAATATAGCGATGGATATTCTTTTCGTCGCTATATTTGTCAACTATACTGACTGAAATATGATTTCCATCGCTAATTTCAAACGATTGCATTTTCGTCACTAAGTTTCCGTTGCTACTCCATAGTTTTCTTGTAGTGTATCAATTCGTTGCAATAAGTCTGACATTTTGCAACATTTTATAAAATCATCGCTAAATGAAATTTTTTGCAACGATTAACAAGAATCAAGGAAAAATGTGCTACCTTTTGCAATGTCTTAGTAATTTTGTCATCAAATGGCTAGCCTTTCGAATAAAACACTTATTATACTGAAATGCAACTCACTTATTACATATAAACATTTGTCTCAACTCTTTCTTCATCAGAATAAAACACTAAAATGATAAGATATTATTTGTCAATCTTAATAACAAAACGACACATATTCCTACTATTTATGAAATCATTTCTCATTAAATTTAAGACCCATACACGATTGTAAATAAAGTTGGTTGTTTTTTTTTACTTTCTATATAGTCTCATCAATAATAGGAAAATATCCAACATTTCCTATATTTTCTAATATCAAGTCAATGCAATATGCATCACAAGGAGTTAAATAAAAAGAATTATATCGAATTTACAATCTTCTTCTAACTTCTTATAACCAAAATTATTGTCAGTAATGAATTGAACAATATTTTTCGACAACTTCATTTACAACTTCATCAAATATCTAAAATAGAGTATCAACATTCATAACAAGGTCAAATGTATCAATACACTTTAAAATATTATCCCCTTTATAAAATAAACCAAAAAATTAATAATATGTTTATGTGTTCTATTTGTCTAATCATTACACATGATTAAATACCCAAAAGTAGCCTAAGTCACTTTTCTTTCATCCAAATAAATTTTTATTTCATAAACAGAACTACTCAAAAGTTTACCTCTGTCCTCATTAATTGAAGAAATTTCGTATCCTAGACATAAGAGCAATAACATCTACCATAAGCTAATAATAATAGGCAACATTAAATATTACACCTAAATCGTACCACCATCTAGCTATTATCATATCCACATTATGAGCCATTTTTCTAAGCACTACAAATTAAAGGTTAAGCTCTAAGAGTTGTTCTTGGTACAAAAAAATTGATATCTGTCTTCTTCTTTTTTCTAATATCAGGTGCAATACTCCCTTTTTGTTGGGTAAGAATACTACCATCTTCAACATCTCTATTATCATCCTAATCATGCATAAAAGAACTTCCACCACTAATTTGGTAATTCAATAGTTATCTTCTATCTTTCTGGTTGGGTTATCAAAGCCTCCAAAATAATACTGATTTTCTAAACTTTTATAGTAGTTGTGGAACCAGGTTGAATCCCTAGAGAACTAAACACTAGCTTCTTAATTTCAAGTGATAAAAGTAAATGGGGGTTTTATTAAATAACTGATTAACTAAAATTAATACAAAAATAAATTAAATCAACTTAATTTAAATATAAAAAAGTCAAGGTTACCAAACTCTAATTCAAGGGAAAGATCTTATCAAATTGTAACATCAATCATTAGTTCAAAAAGAATATTTTCACGATTCAAGCAGTTAGTCCGAAACATATTAAAATAGCAGTAATAAGTTCAAATTTTCATAAATTAATTGGTTCAAACTCAACATCCAAACCAAAACTTGTCATCTATTAAATGGGTATGATAACATTCCACATCAAATAAATGATAGCAATAAGCTTCATGAAAAAGAATAAATCCTAAATTAAATAATCGAGATAGCTGTAACTATTCAATTTAGTTTTCTTGTTTATCATAAGTTAAATATAAAAACCCATAAATAATATATTTGTTATTTATACTAATCCTTCATGAAAATTACGAATCACTAAATTCTTAGATAGCGATAGAATAATCAATATTAAATTAAATTGTCAGATTAGTTGAATATCAATCATTCATGAAATATGAGAACTCAAAACAAGAAATACTTGAATTAAAACGTGAATAATAGTGGAGAACACAAAACCTCACAAACTTACAACTAGAGTATTGAATCCTTTTGAATCAAAACGATTGAATTTAGCACACATCACTTTCGCTCTAATAACAAAAATATAAGAAAGAAAGAGAATTTTGAAAAAAGTAAAAAGAGAGAACATTTTTTTGTTGTAAGGAACGTCGCTTTTATAGGTTTCCTAATCTATCCTAATCTAACTCTAACTTGTAAAGATGTCTGTCTAAAACATTTAATTTCAAACTCCTACATGAAAGGGATAAGAAGATGTTTCCCAGTTAAACTCCAACTCTTCAAGTGATCAGCCTTATCTACTATGTCAATCTCCTCACTTTATCCTAAATTTGTCATTATCATCAATAGAGTCTCAATTCAATGCAATCTCCACTTTTCATCTCCTATAACAAAACAAACATTAATTTTCATATTTAAGCACCAAAATAAATCTAAAATAAAGGAGATAATATCAAATAATAGAGCAAGATAAGATATTATCAAATTCTCCACACTAAACTTTTGCATGTCCCCAAGCATACATCAAATCAATACATTAATCATCTTCACAACAACCTCTCATCTCCTTTCATGTCATTCAAAAATATCCAAAAGCTAATTCACATTTAAAGGTTAAGATAAAATAACAATCGAGAGAACAAGCATTCATAGGACATATTGTTAAACATAGCATCTTATCAATTCCATCAAAATCAAATGAACAAGACTTGACATATTCACAAGGATTTCACTATATATGCTCAACGTGTTTAGGGTTCATTAAGGTCTCAAATCAAAACATAGCAAGTTATTTCCATAAGCTTGCTCAAGAATCATATCTTCACTACTAAACAAAATAAACCTAATGTATAAATCAAAGGGAATTAATAAGGGTTGTAACATAGCTCAGGTAAGGTATGACAAAAGGAACTTTTGGCTAAATAAATTGAAGGGAATCATACAAACTTATCCACACAAGTTTCAACTTAAATCAACATTCACTTTATTCAAATAACATCTCTTTCAATCACTTTTTCTTTTCTTTTCTTTTTTCTTTTTCTTTTTTCTTTTCAACAACAAAAATATCAAAGAGGAGAATTTTTTTGTTTTTGTTTTTGTTTTTTTTACTTCTCCTCCATTCTAAAAACTTCAAAACAATGCAACTTGAATCATCTAATTTACCTTTCACGCGATTAGTCAAAATCCTATGCAAATAGGCTAATATAATTCCTTCAATTTAGGGGTTCAAAATTATTAAGGATATCAACAATAAAAAGGGTCAATTCGGCTTGTAGCAAGGTTATTATGCAAGAATGAAAGGTTAAGGCTGAAGTAGGTTTTCTAAGGATAAAAATTGAGATAGATTTGTTTAGGTCAAAAACATGGTTATGCTAAATGCCCCCATCATCTTTATACACAAATGCATAAAAAATGTGGTCTCAACATGTATTCAAAAGTAAGTTCTAGCATTATGTTTGATAACACGCAACAATAAGATATATATGAGCACATATTTAATGAATGCCCTTAGGCTCAAAGCTCACATAGGTGTCAAAAAATTATATCAAGTCTTGCACACTCTCATTCAACAAAACCGATGAGATACTTGAAATAATTTAATGAAAACACTAATCATGCTTATCTCTCTCATGCATTAGATCTTAAACCAAAAATGTATCCTAACTTAAGAATTATTCATAAACAACAATCAAAAATTATAAAGCTATCGTGCAGAATAATTAATACATGAATCAACATATCATGAGTCCAATCAAAGTCACAAAGGTCATCAAAATGAAAACATTCAATCCCCACACCTAGATCATACATTTCCTAATATATGCATAAGATACTCATAGCTCAATAAAGATAATCAAAGAAAATAAAGAATTGAGGACTTCCTTGAAGTGTGAGCGTTGGAAAGGATGTGTACTATAGTGTTGGAGGGCATGGAGGTACAACCCTCATGAATTGAAGTAAAGTATCTAAATTTTTCTCCATTTTGGAAATTTTACGTTCCAAACTATCCATTCAAGAATGATAATCCTGTTGGATATGTGAAGCTGGAAGATAAAAAGTTAGGTGAATTATACTATGCTCTTATTATGTTAATGATGAAACTTTTTCGGTGCAATTTCGACATGTTCTCCATTTTTTCAATTACACCCATCTTGCTTAAACAAATTATATCCAATGGTTAGGATATATGCATATCGATGTCATTCAGATCAAGCAAACTCAAATTAATAGCCAAATAAGTGATAAGAGAACTGAGACATAAATATTTGTTTGAAGATAAAACATGTTTAAATTACATCACAAACCAAGCACGTAAATTGACATCGTTTTATTCACCACACACCAAAAAAGGAGCAATTCAGTCTTAGTACATGTGCATCCAGTAGCCTTTCGACTAGAATAACTAAAGGCTAAGAAATGTTCCATATAAATCTAGTCCATTTTATTAAGGTCACTACCTTTAGATTGATTGGGATTATAAGGAAAAGCATTAGAAGACATTGTTTTCCATGCTTAAAAAGAGTTGAACTCACCATAGTCTACGACAAATTCTTTATAAAGAATCGAATTAGCATAATCTTCATCTATTAACCCTAAGGCTAAATTGAACTCAGTGACACTTTGTTTAAATTCTACTCCCATTAATCTGTATTGAATCACATTAAGACTACTTAAACTAAAATTGTCCGATTTGTCAAATTTAAAAGTAGTGTAGAACTGTCATGTTAATTCAATAAAAATAGGAAAACTAATCAATGCAAAGTACTTCTAACTCATATCGATATGTAGATCATCAAAATTTTCCTTACTTTCCAATTCTTTTAGGGAAGGATAGTGCATATACTTACCCATAACAATATTTCAAGTTTTAATAACAGTGTACTATTGTTTTTGCTCTTTGGTGTTGAAAGTGAGACATCCTTGTAAATCCAACTCAGTAGGTGGTAGAATAGAAGTATTTTTTGCAATTCGTATAGGCTTCCTTTTGTTATCAATTTCAGAGCTTTTAGTAAATTTAGAATCCATCGATGAATTGCCTTTTACTGCAGTTTTTGTAGTAGCCTTAAAAAGCCCCATTAAACTAAACAAGATAAACAAAAATTACTTGAAAAAATATTAACAACAACCTAATAATAATTAAAATTAATGTAAAAGCAAGATTAACTATTAGTAATTAATAAGAATGAAAATAAAAAAAAGTAATTAAAAATAGAACAATAAAAAAATGATAGGGCGTGGGATGTGCTTATGGGATGTGTGGGATTGGGGATATAAGACAGAGATGTGCATAGATGAGTGGGGTGTTGGTTGTTGGGTTGTGGCATTGGGAGGATGACTGCATGTGAGGAGGGTTGGTGAGGTTGAGCGGTTATGTGATGCTATGTAAGGGTTGCGTTTTGAGGCAAGTGTGTGTCGTGTGAGTTATATGGGTTGGGGTTGCTAGTGCGTGGGTTGCTGGGTTGTGTGTGTGTGTGGAGAGATGATGAGGCTAAAGAGTTATTAAGGGATGTTAGGTTATGTAAGGGCGACGTTGATGGAGAGAGCTAGTAAGGGTCTCCTGCAAAGAAGAAATAAAAGATTAGGGTCCTTTTTTTAGTTTTAAATTTAAATAAATAGTAATAAAGGGAAAAGGGAAAAAGAAAAAGAAAAAAGAAAAATACTTTTTGTATTTTTAATAAAAATAATTAAATAAAGTAAAATTGGAAATAAAAAATTTACCGTTCTTTTTATTTTTTATTTTTATTTTTATTTTTTTTATTGGAATGTTAGAATATCAATCTAGAATACTAAATCGCATAAGGCGAGATCTGGCCTTATGAGATTTAGTAATCTAGAATTCCGAAATACTAAATAGCATAAGGCAAGGTCTTATCTTATGAGATTTATTGATCTGGAATTTGAAGATCCTCATTCCAGAATACTAAATCACATAAGGCGAGATCTCACTTTATAAGATTTAGTAGTCTGGCTTTTTTTTGCTAATAATTTATGTTTCAAAAACAAACAAATGCATCCTATAAATAACTAAAACAAAATAAAATGAATCTATCATATTTTGAGTTGCCTCCAAAAAGCGCAATTGTTTAACGTCGTTATACTCAACAGCGCAGGTTCTTCTCAAGCTTCTTCATATGATGGAAGTTCTAAATCAGTGTTCACCACACTGGAAACCATCAGCTCCTCATAGAATGGTTTCATTCTATGTCTATTAACCTAAAAATCTTTCCAGTCTCTTGCACAATGAGAAAAAATATTAGCAATAACAAATGGACCAAGCAATCTAAAACGTAACTTACCTAGCATAAGTTTTAATCGAGAAGTATACAATGACACTTTTTGTCCCACCTCAAATTGTTTCCTCAAGATCATATTATCGTGAAACAATTTGGTTTTCTCTTTGTAAATTTTCGAATTTTCATAAGCATCCAACCTTATTTCCTCTAGCTCTTGTAGTTGCAACTTCCTTTCTTCTCCAGCTTTTGTCAAATTCATGTTGCAACATTGCACCACCCAATAGGCTTTATGTTAAATTTCTACCAGTAAATGGGAAGCTCTACCAAAAAATAATAGATAAGGAGAAATTCCTATCGATGTCTTGTAAGTTGTACGATATGTCCAAAGACCATCATCAATCGTAAACTCAAATCTTTTCGACTAGGATTCACAATCTTTTCTAAGATGGATTTCACCTCTCTATTTGATACTTCTTGATGGAGGTCCATCAAGCCAAGCATTAGAAGACGTTACTAATATACGCTTAGATGCAACAAATAGTGATGAAGAAGGCATGATCGAAGAAGAAAAACTTGAAGAAAAGCCCAATCTTATTTTGAAGCTGCAATTCTTGTTAAAGCCCTTTGGAGTTTGCCAAGCCTTAATTTATAAAGCCCAAAACCAACGATTTGAAGGAGTTATTTCAAACAACAAAGGGAGTCTTTGCTGTACACTTTGACATGGTTTTGCAGCCCAAAAGGCATCTCAAGCCCAACCAAAGCGATGAGAAGAATAAGAGCCTTTAATTGTTCGTTTACTTTCCTTTTATACATTGATCTATTTTCCTTTAAGAGACCTTTTATTTGCAACCTTTATAATAGTAGTTATAAAGGTTTTATTTCCTTATTTATGATATTTAATGGTAGTATTATGGGATGATGAGAAACCAAATTTGTGGTTATCCATCAAGCACTTAGTTTGCCTTACATTTCTTTGTATATGCATTTGTAATCTCTCTAAGATGGACGAGTATGCATCAAAATTTAAGAGAGAATTTGCTTTTGCAATTTATTATCTTTCCTTGGGTTTTGTTAGTTTCTAAAAACTAATAGGGTTTTTTTTTTCTTCCAAAAACACTCATCTTTTTCATTCATTTGCTTATTCAATTCCATTGCCACACCCTTTCAGACATAGCCAAACTAAATCAATCTTAACTTCTAAACTATTGATCCAATTGAAAAACTTACTTCATCAATGTTGTAGTTCACTTCTTGAACTTCAATTTAGCCTCAAGAACCACCTGAAAATGCCCATCCGTTTGCCTAGAAATGCACTTTGATATCATCTAACTATTCAGCCCGCAGTTTCAGCACTTTCCTAATCCAAAACCTATCTATCAAGAAAATTCGTAACTTTTTTTATAGAAATCAGATTGCCACAATTCCTTCACCAAAGTTGTAGCCCACATCCTATTCTACAATTTTGCTTAAGAATCACCTCCAAATTCCAAGTCATTTTTTCGGAATTTTCCTTACAATCTGCTTGTTTGTTTGTACTCGGGAAATTCCAATTTATACAAAACTTCAACCATACCTAAACACCATAACCATCACTTCCAGCCACCTTAAACCACCACACTCCATCACTTCTTCTTGTCCATTCATTTATGAATGGTAAGCAGTGGCTACTCAATGATGCACTCCATACTTTATAAATAGCATTATCACAACTTTATTGCAAAAATGACTTGATCACTAATGTTAAGAGCTCTTTCTTAGTTGCAGAATAATTGCATTGCACAGCATCCAATGTTCTAGAGGCATAGAAGATAAAGTGACTTCTTGTCTCAATCTTTTGTCCTAAAATAGCTCCCACTACATAGTAGCTAGAATCGCACATGATCTCGAACGGAAGATCCCAATTTGGTGGCTGAATAATTGGCATACTTGTTAGTAGTGCCTTGAGTTTGTCAAAAGCTTCCTTACAGTCTTTCCCAAAGTCAAATGGAACGCCTTTTTGTAGCAACTTTAATAAAAGTATTTCAATCTTGGAAAAATATTTAATGAACCTGTGGTAAAATCCTTCATGTCCAAGAAAATATCGAACTTCCCTAACATTTATAGGGTAAGGTAAGTTCACTATTAAATCTATTTTAGCTTTATCAACTTTTATGCCCTTAGATGAAATCACATGTACTAAAACAATGCCTTGATCTACCATAAAATGACATTTTTTATAATTTAAGACCAAAATTTTCTCAATGCATCATTTAAGAACCTTAGATAAATGATTCAAACAATCATCAAATGAATCCCCATAAACTGTGAAATCATCCATAAATACTTCAATGCAATTCTCAATATACTCATCATACATCTTTGGAACGTACCTAGAGCATTACAGAGACCAAATGGCTTTTGCTTAAAAGTATACATTCCAAAGGAACACGTGAATGTAGTATTTTCTTAATCCTTTTGAGCAATTGTTATTTGATAGTAACCCGAAAAACCATCCAAAAAGTATAAACATGATTTACCAGTAAGACTTTTTAACATTTGATCCACAAAGGGTAACGGAAAATGATCCTTTTTAGTAGCTAAATTAAGCTTTCTAAAGTCTATGGACATTCGCCACCTATTTTGTACCCTCATTGGTACCAATTCATCATTCTAGTTTCGTATCACTGTCATTCCAGTTTTCTTGGATATAACATGCACTAAACTTACCCATTTTTTGTCTGAGATTAGATAAATTATACATACATCCAAAAGTTTTAAAAAAGTTTACATTACCACATCCTTCATTGTTGGATTGAGTCATCTTTAGGTTCCTGTTTTGGTTTAGCATTCTCATCTAAAAGAATCATGTACATGTAAATTACCGGGCAGATTCTTTTTATGTCTGCTAAAGTCCAACCAATTGCAATTTTGTATTCTTTAAGTAATGTCACCAATTTTTCCTCTTGACCTTCAATCAACCTTTTTGAAATGATCGCTAGTAGTGACTCTCTATCACCCAAATAGACATATTTAAGGTGATCAGGTAGGACTTTCAATTCGATCTTCAGAGTCTACAAAACAAAAGGTAGCATTTTCTTGTGATTTATAGTAAGTTGAATATTTAAAGTTTTCGAATCTATTCCAATTGCTAATATCAACTATATAACTTCACAAGTTTCATCAATTTGCTCATTCACTTCCGATTTGGCCTTAAACTCCAGCTCATCTTCAATATTTTCTTCATTAAACATATCTTGCACAAATGAATCCACATCAACTTTCATCTTATCCGTCTTCATAAACGACCTACCCAATATAATTGAAGTTGAATGTTCCACACTATCTCCATCCATTTTCAAGATGTAAAAAACTATTAACTTGGACTAAAACATCCTCAATAACTCCAATAGGATGCATATACGAACGATCAGATAGTTGGATTATCATATTAGTTTCTTGCAAAGAATTCATATTCAAAGCTCAATAAATTATGGCATGACATTAATAGATGCAGCATGACACGCTCAATTTTTCTATTACCAATAACAAATGGAAGTGTAATCATACCTAGATCTTTGTATTTTTTTTGGTAATTTCCTATTTATCACATCTGATACATTCTTACCCAAAATTATTATCTCCTTATTTGTAACAGCCCAGACCACCCGAACACAGATATTGTATGTTTTAGGTTGCCCCTAGGGCCAAGGATGGATCTAGAAAGTTTTTTTTTAGTAGGGGCAAAATTTTAATGGGAGCAAAATTTTATTCTTTTATGGGATTAAAACTTAAAATAATAATTTTTATATAAAAGTTTTTGGAGGTAGTGGGGGTAACTGCCCCCACTTGCCCCCAATGTGGATCCGTCTATGCCTAGGGTCAAACCTCTCACAGTTTTGCTCTTCCCACCTTTGGAAAAATGCGTCTAGTGAGGGAGAGGTATCCATACTCTTATAAGGCATACTTTGTTTTCATCTCCAAACTAATGTGGGATCTCACACTCTCCACCCCCTAGGGGCAACCTAAAGTAGACAATGATACCAGTTTGTAATAGCCTAGATTACCTGCCTACAGATATTGTCCCCTTTGGATTATCCCTAAGGCCAAACCCTTCACGGTTTTGCACTTCCCACCCTTGAAAAAACGCATCTTAGGGGGAGAAGTATACATATCCTTATAAGGTATACTTCGTTCTCCTCTCCAATAGATATGGGATCCAACAATTCATCCTTAAGACCAAGTTCCTTTTAGGCCCAACGTCCCACGCTAGCACAACGGTTCGGAAACTAGC
>JANSVA010000217.1:21911207-21933491 GCA_025504915.1 Erythroxylum reticulatum
GATAACCTTGTTGATTGTATTATGTTGATTGGAAATGTTCATGAAGGAAAGTGGGCCTAAATTGGTTATAAATTTCCGCATATTGTGTTTATGATTATAAAAAAAATTAATACCGATTTCTAAATGATTTACATTACGATGTCGGGTATCACTTACGATGTCGAGTTCGGGTCCTTGCGGTAGTGGGGTGTTACACTTATCCACACAAGTTTCAACTTAAATAAAAATTCACTTGGTTCAAATGACATCTCTTTCAATCATTTTGTCTTTTCTTTTCTTTCTTTTTTTCATCTTTTTTCTTTTCCTTTTTCTTCTTCTTTTTAACAAAAATATCAAAGAGGAGATTTTTAAAAGAAAAAGTTCTCCTCCATTCTATAAGAAATCAAAACAATGCAACTTGAATCATCTAATTTACTTTTCACGCAATTAGGTAGAATCCTATGCAAATAAGCTAATACAATTCCTTCAATTTAGGGGTTTAAAAATGTTAAGGATATCAACAACAAAAAGGGTAAATTTAGCTTGTAACAAGGTTATTATGCAACAAAGAAAGTTTAAGGCTCAAATTGGTTTTCTAAGGATAAAAAGTGAGGTAGTTTTATTTAGGTCAAAAAATAGTTATCTTAAATTCCCTCATCATCTTTATACACAAATTCATAAAAAATGTGGTCTCAACATATATTCAAAAGCAAGTTCTAGCATAGATAAGCTATGTTTGATGACATGTAACAAAAAGATATATGAGCACATATATGATGAATTCTCTTAGGCTCACAGTTCACGTAGGTGTAAAAAATTGCATCAAGTCTTGCACACTTTTCATTCAACAAAATCAGTGAGATACTTGAAATAATTCAATGAAAGCATTAGTCATGCTTGTCTCTCTCATACATTAGATCTTAAACAAAAAATGTATCCTAACTCAAAAGTTATTTATGAACAACAATTAAAAAATTATGAAGCTATCATGAGGAATAATTAATATATGAATCAATATATCATGAGTCCAAGAAAAGTCAAAAAGTTTATCGTAATATAAACATTCTCTACCCATCACCTAAATCATACATTGTCCCTAATGTAAGCAGAAGATACTCATGGCTCAATAAAGATAATCAAAGAAAATAAAGAATAAAGGACTCCTCTGAGATGTGAGCATTAGAAAGGGTGTGTTCTATAGTGTTAGAAGGCATGGAGATACAACTCCCACGAATTGAAGTAGAGCATCATACTTTTTCTCCATGTTTGAAATTTTGTGTTCCAATCTATCCAACGTAGAATGATAATCATGTCAGATATATGGAGCCATAAGATATAAAGTTGGGCGAATAGTACTATGCTCTCGTTGTTTTGATGATGAACTTCTCTCGGTGCAATTGCAATATGTTCTCCGTTGTTTTTGAATGACACCCATCTTGCTTAAACATATTCTATCCAAAGGTTCCATCTCATAGGATATGCATATCGGTGTTAATCAAATCAATCAAATTCAAATTAATAGCCGAATGAGTGATAAGACAATCAAGACATAAATGTTTGTTTGAAGATAAAATAATGTTAATCGCCAACCAATCAACTAAATTAACATGCATTTTATTCACCATGAACCAAAGAAAGAACAATTCAACCTTAGTACATGTACATGTAGTAGCCTTTCGGTCGGAATAATTAAAGGCTAAGAAACGCTGCATATAAATCCACTCCATTTTATTGAGATCACCACCTTTAGATTGACTAGGATTATAAGGAAAATGATCAAAAGACATTGTTTTCGATGCTTGAAAAGAGTTGAACTCACTATAATCCACGATAGATTGAACTCACCATAATCCACGATAGATTCTTTATAAAGAGTGGAATTACCATAATCTTCATATATTAACCCTAAGGCTAAATTAAACTCAGTGACACTTTGTTTGAATTCGACTCTCATTAATCTGTATTGAATCACATTAGGACTATTTAAAGTAAATTTGTTCGGTTTGTCAAATTTAAAAGTAGTGTAGAACTCCCTGGTTAATTCAATAAAAATAGGACAACTAATTAATGCAAAGTACTTCTAACTCATATCGATAAGCAGATTGCCAAATTTTTCCTTAATATCCAAATCATTTAAGGAAGGGTAGTGTACATACTTACCCGCAACAATACATCGAGTTTTAATAATAGTGTACTGTTGTCTTTACTCATTGGTGTTAAAAGTGAGACATCCTCATAAATCTGACTTCGTAGGTATTAGAATATAATTATTTTCACAATTCACACACGCTTCCTTTTGTTACCTACTTCAAAGCTTTCAGCACATGTAGCATTCTTCGATGAATTGCCTTTTGCTGCGATCTTGGTAGTAGCCTTAAAATGCCTTATTACACTAAATAAGATAAACAAAAATTACTTGAAAAAAATATTAACAATAATTGAATAATAATTAAAATTAAATTAAAAGAAAGATTACCTAAAAGTAAGTAAGAATAAAATAGTAATTAAAATAGTAAAAAATTAAAAATAAATAATTGGGCATGGGTGGAAGAAAATTAATGCTGGGTTGTGTAATGCGTTAGGGCTACTAGGTTACGTGCATGTGTGGAGAGCTAGTGAGGCTGAAGAGTTGTCAAGGGATGTTGGGTTGCATGATGTGTTGTGTGTGGGAGGATGTCTGCGTTGTGTGAGTGGAGAGAGGTGTAGTGGTGGGTGCTGTGGCACGGGAGCGTGAGTGGAGGAGAGTTGCATGAGTAGGGGCTTATGTGAGGTTGCGTAGGTGGAGAGTGACTGCTGGTGCATTGGACAGGTGAGGGCAAAGTGAGTGGGGGTGACTGTGAGAGATTGTTGCGTGAGTGGAAGAGAGATGCGTGGGTAGGGGCTTTTGTTGGTGAGGTTGTAGCGTTGGGAGGAGAGCCTTGAGTGGAAACAAATGGTGTCCTGCTTTTAAATAAATAAATAAATAAACATGGAAATAATAAAAAAATTACAACGTTTTTTATTTTTCTTATTTTTTAAATAATTAGAATATCAATCCAGAATACTAGATCGTATAGGGCAAGATCTCGCCTTATGAGATTTAGTAATCTGGAATTCTAGAACACTAAATCACATAAGGTGAGGTCTTGCCTTATGAGATGTAGTGCTTGTTTGGATGGGCTTTTGAGAGTTCAATAAGCACTTTTCTCTACCACCAAAGCTTATTTTAAGATAAATAGGTGTTTGGCTATAAAATAAAATAAAAACACATCTTTAATAGATATGGCTTTTTTGGCAGCCAAAATATAGCTTTTTAAGAAGCTAAAATTTGGAGCTTCTAAAAAAAGCCTCTAAAATGGCCTTTTCAGGTAGATTTTTCATATCAATTAATGAGCTTATTTTTAGTCCTTTTTGCCCTTATGTTTTATACATAATTCTCACAATAACCATAAACTCATCTTCATGGTTATCTTGCAAACTTATCTTCTCTAATTTATTTAAAATCTTCTTATATTACAATAAAATGTATAATTTATTATGTATTTAACTATTTTCTTAACTTAAATATTTGTTTTGTGATTTATATAATATTATTTTGCTTTTATATGTTTTAATATTTATTTTTTATATTAGTTTTACTTATGTTATAATCCATATAAAAGATTTGGTTAGATATATTTTCATTTATGTTTCATATGGTTTAAAATTATATAATAATTAATATATTGTGCTTTGTATATTTTTTATTATACATTACATAATATTTATATGTATAAATAATTTTTATTACAAAATAAAATGTAGTTAAAATTAAAAGTATTTTTTATTTTTATGTTGTCAAACAACCTACTATATGAAGCTCTTTCAAAAAAGATTTTTTTTAAAATGATAGCCAAATAATTAACTGGCTTTTTAGAAAAGTTTTTCTCAGAAAAGATCTACAGATAAATATTGATATAAGCGCAACCAAACAGAGGCTTAGTAGTTTGGAATTTTAAGATCCTCATTAGTCTAGAAATTTTTTTGGGCTAATAATCTATGTTTCAAAAACAAACAAATGCATCCTAGAAAGAACTAAAACAAAATAAAATAAAACTATCATATTTTTGGTTGCCTCCCAAAAAGTGCAATTGTTTAACGTCGTTATGCTCAACTGGGTCTGTTCTTCTCAAACTTCTTCATATGATGGAAGCTCCAAATCAATGTTCACCGCATTGGAAACCGTCATCTCCTCATATAATGGTTTTAGTCTATGTCCAGTAACTTTAAAAATCTTTCCGAGTCTCTAAACTTTTTATTTCCACTGCACCATAAGAAAAGATATTAGCAGTAACAAATGGACCAAGCCATCTAGAACGTAACTTACCTAGCATACGCTTCAATCGAGAATCATACAATAACACTTTTCGTCCCACCTCAAATTATTTCCTCAAGATCATATTATCGTGGAACAACTTGGTTTTCTCTTTGTAAATTTTCGAATTTTCATAAGCATCCAACCTTATTTCATCTAGCTCTTGTAGTTGCAACTTCCTTTCCTCTCCATCTTTCACTAAATCCATGTTGCAACGTTGCACCGCCTAATAGGCTCTATGTTCAATTTCCACCAGTAAATGGCAAACTTTACCGAAAACTAATCGATAATGAGACATTCCTATCAGTGTCTTGTAAGCTATACGGTATGCCCAAAGAGCATCATCCAATTGTAAACTCCAATCCTTTTGACTAAGATTCATAATCTTTTCCAAAATGGATTTCACCTCTCTATTCGATACTTATTCTTATCCATTTGTTTAGGCACGATAGGCGGTGGCTACTTAATAATGCACTCTATACGTTCTAAATAGCGTTGCCATAACTTTAAGTAAAAATGACTTCCTTAATCACTAATGATGGCACGTGAGATTCCAAATGTATTAAAAATGTTAGTTTTTATAAACCCTATAATAGTTACTGAATCATCAGTTCTAGTGGCTTTTGCTACCAAGTATTTGGAAACGTAATCAACAGCTAAAAGTATATAAGAAAATCCATAAGATGAAGGGAAGGGCCTTACAAAATCAATACCTTATACATCAAATATTTCAACTATAAGAATTGGGGTTTGAGGCATTTCATTTCAATAAGATAACATACCTATCTTTTGACATCTGTTACAACTTTTATAGAACACAGAAGCATCTTTAAATAAAGTCTCCCAATATAATCCACTATCAAAAACTTTTTTAGCAGTTCTTTTGAGGCCAAAGCAACCACCACATGCATATTTTGACAAAAAGCTAAGATAAAATTTTGTTCATTTTTTGGCACACAATATCTTATAATTTGATCAGAGCAGAACTTCCAAAAGAATGGTTCATCCCACACATAATATTTTGCCTCATTTCTTATCTTTTCCTTCCCAGACTTACTAATGTAATAAGGTAAAGTTTCAGTAACTAAATAATTTACTAAGTCAACGTACCATGGAACCATACCTTTTGTTTGGAACAATTGCTCATCAGGAAAAGTTTCAAAAATAGGTAAAATATCTTCATCTCTTACTAACCTGCTCAAGTTTTCTGTTACTAAATTTTTCACACCTTTTCGATCCTTTATTGTTAAATCAAACTCTTAAAGTAGCATAATCCATCTTATTAGCCTCGATTTGGACTCTTTCTTTGCTAGAAGATATTTCAATACTACATGATCAGAATAAACAATCACTTTAGAGCCAAGCAGATAAGATCTAAATTTATCTAAAATAAAAACTATTGCTAAAAGCTCTTTCTCAGTTGTAGAATAATTGCACTACGTAACATCCAATGTCCTAGAAGCATAGAAGATAAAGTGACTTATTTTCTCAATCCTTTGTCCTAAAACATCTCCCACTATATAGTTGCTAGCATCGCACATGTTCTCAAATGGAAGATCCCAATTTGGTGGTTCAATAATATGCGTACTTGTTAGTAATGCCTTGAGTTTGTCAAAAGCTTCCTTGCAGTCCTTCCCAAAGTCAAAAGGAACATCTTTTGTAGCAACTTTGATAAAGGTATTGCAATCTTGAAAAAATCTTTAATGAACCTACGGTAAAATCCTAAATGTCCAAGAAAAGATCAAACTTCCCTAACATTTGTAGGGTAAGGTAAGTTCACAATTAAATCCACTTTAGCTTTATCAACTTTTATACCCTTAGATGAAATCACTTGTCTTAAAACAATGCCTTAATCTACCATAAAGTGACATTTTTCATAATTTCAGACCAAATTTGTCTCAATGCATCGTTTAAGAAACTTAGATAAATGATTTAAACAATCATCAAATGAATCTCCATAAATAGTGAAATCATCCATGAATACTTCAATGCAATTTTCAATATACTCATCATGCATCTTTGGAATGTACCTGGAGCATTACAGAGACTGAATAGCATTCTCCTAAAAGCATACGTTCATAAAGGATACATTAATATAGTCTTTTCTTGATCCTCTTGAGCAATTGCTATTTGATAGTAACCTGAAAAACTATCCAAAAAGCAAAAAAATGATTTACCAACAAATCTTTATAATGATCCACAAAGGGTAACAAAAAATGGTCCTTTCTAGTAGCTTAATTAAGCTTTTTAAAGTCTATGCACATTCGCCACCCATTTTATACCCTCATTGGTACCAATTCATCATTATGGTTTCGTATCACTGTCATTCTAGTTTTCTTGGGTACCATATGCATTGGACTTACCCATTCACTGTCCGAGATTGGATAAATTATACCTGCATCCAAAAGTTTTAAAATTTCTTTCATTACCACATCCTTCATTGTTAAATTAATTCTTCTTTAGGGTTCCCGTTCTGTTTTAGAATTATCATAGAAAAGAATCCTGTTCATGAAAATCGCCAGGCTGATTCCTTTTATATCCACTAAAGTCCAACCAATTGGAATTTTGTATTCTTTAAGTAGTGTCACCAAATTTTCTTCTTGCCCTTCGGTCAACCTTTTTGAAATGATTGCTGGTAATGACTCTCCACCACCCAAATAGACGTATTTAAGGTGATTATTAGGTAGGGCCTTCAATTTGATATTTGAAGCCTGTAAAACAGAAGGTAGCATTTTCTTGTAATTTATAGTAAGTTCAGCATTTAAAGTTTTTAAATCTATTTCAATTGTTGATAACGATTCTACAACTTAACAAGTTTCATGGTTCACTCTGATTTGGCCTTAAACTCCAACTCATCTTCAATATTTTCTTCATTAAACATATTCTGCAGAAATGAATCCACAATATCTATTTGATAGACGAATAAAAGATTATTATGGTATTTTATTGCTTCGAAAATATTGAACTTTACTATCTCTCCGTCAAACTCTACAAAAAAAGTTCCCTTATTTACATCAATTTTTATCTTGGCCATCTTCATAAATGGCCTACCTAATAGAATTGAAGACGAGTGTTCGATACTATTTCCATCCATTTTTAAGACATAAAAATCTACTGGAAATATCAAACCATTAACTTGAACTAAAACATCTTTAAAAACTCCAATAGGACGCACATACGAATGATCAATTAGTTAGATAATCACATTAGTTTCTTGTAAAGAATTCAGATTTAAAGCTCAATAAATTGAGTATGGCATGACACTAATAGATGCACCTAAGTCTAGCATAGCACCCTCAATTTTTCTATTACCAATAACACACAAAAGTGCAAACATATCTGGATCTTTACATTTTTCTATAATTTCCTATTTATCACAGCTGATACATTCTTACCTAAAATTATTCTCTCCTTGTCCTTCAGCTTCCTTTTATTTGTGCACAACTCCTTTAAGAATTTTGCATATTTCGAAACTTGATGGCTTCCATAAGTGTTATATTGGTTTCCACCTTTTTGAAAGTTTCTAAGATTTCCCTTTCATAATCATCATCTTTTAGTTTAACCAACCTGCTATAAAAAAGAGGTAAACGTGCATTAATTGATGTTGATGAAGATGAATCATTTTTTTTCCTTTTTTGACTCTTGAGTGGAAGTTCTTCCTTCTTTTCTTTATCATCGTGCTTTTCTTCCTCCATTCGTAAAGCAGTTCCAGATTGAATTTCCTGACCACTTCTCAAATTCATTGTACTCACATTCTCCTTAGGATTCACCACCGTTTGGGAAGGTAATTTCCCTGATCTTTGGGATTCCAATTTAATTACTGAGATGGCTAATTGAGTGATTTGATTTCCTAAGTTTTAAAGGCTTGCCCTTGTTTCCTGTTGAAATTATTGAGTATTATTAGCAAGCGCCTTAACAATTTCATCTAAAGCCATACTTGGATTTGAAGATTGAGGTTGCGTATATGTAGGAGATTGATGTTGTTTAAAAGTGTAAGGTTGATATTGTTGTTAGCCTCCTTGATTTTTATAGCTCAAGTTTAGATGATCCCACTATCCTGGATTGTAATAATTGGAATAAGGGTAATATTTTCGTTAAGGTTGACTAGGAAAGCCCCCTATTACATTAGCTTCCTAAAGAGAATCTTGTTGCAATGTAGGGTATATATCCGTAGGATGTCTAGGGAATGAGCATATTTCGCACACTTTTGCCGATTGCAATTAACCTATAGCCATTTGATGGACTAGAGAAGTTAAATAAGATATTTTATCCTCAAGGTGTGTGTTACTTACCTCATTCACATGCTTAATAGCTCCATCTGTCCTTGTGTCCAACTGTGAGAATTTTCGGCCATGGCTAATATCAACTGTCTGGTCATCTCATGCGTTTTGATTACCAGAGCTCCTCCACTAACATCGACCATACTTCAATCCATTGGCAAAAATCCTTCATAAAAGTATTCAATCAGAAGTTGATCGAGAAATTGATGATGTGGACAGCTAACATATAGCTTCTTAAACCTTTCCCAATATTCATATAATGTTTCTCCTATAATTTGTCTTATCCCACATATCTCATTTCTGATATTCACTACTCTTGATGTAGGAAAGAACTTGTCTAAAAGCATTATTTTCATCTTGTTCCATATTGTTACTGAGCCAGGTAGAAGATAATATAGCCAATCCTTTGCCTTATCTTTCAAAGAGAATAAAAAGGCCCTGAGATTAATTTGTTCTTCTATCACCCCTTATGGTTTCATTCCAGAACAAACAATATAAAATTCTTTTAGGTGTTTATGCGGATCTTCACTTATAAGACCACCAAAAGTAGGCAGTAAGTGAATCAAACCAGATTTCAATTCGAAATCTACCTCAACATTTGGAAATTGAATGCATAATGGTTGTTAATTCAAATTCGATGCTACTAACTCCCTCAATATTCTCAGGTTAAGATTTGCTAGTTTTTTGTCCACTTTTTGAAAATTAGAGTATTTACCAATTTTTAGATCTAGGTCAACTTTCACATCTGAAGCTGAACGATTATTTCCTTACTTAGTCTCTTTTCTCAAACGACGCGTTGTCTTCTCAATTTCTAGATTGTATTGCAATTTTTTGTCTAAAAAGCATGAATCATACAAAACAAAAGGTCAGCAGTAATTATAAAAATAAAAAACGTAAAAACTAAGAAACCTGACAACAACACCAAATTTTGGTTGGTTTTGAAGCCTCCAAAATAATTTTGATTCTTCAAACTTTTTATAATAGCCATGGAACCAGGTCTAATCCCTAGAGAACTGACCATTAGTTTCTTAATTTCAAGCAATAAAATTAAATGGGAGTTTTTTATTAAATAACTGATTAATTGAAATTAATACAAAAATAAATTAAATCATCCAAATTTAAATATGAGAAACTCAATATTACCAAACTCAGATTCAAGGGAAAGATCTCATCAAATTGTAACACTGATTATTGGTTTAAAAAGAATATTTTCACAATTCAAGTAATTAGTCAGAAACATATTAGGATTGTCATAATAAGTCTCAAAATTTCCTAAATTAATTGATTCAAATCCAACATCAAAACCAAAACTTATCATCTATTGACTGGGTGTGATAACATTTCATATCAAATAAATGATAGCAATAAGCTCTGTGAAAAAGACTAAACCCTAAATTAAATAATCAAGATATTTACAACTATTCAATTTAGTTTTCTTGTTTATCATAATTTAAATATTGAAACTCATAAATAACCTATTTGCTACTTGTACCAATCTTTCATGGAAATTATGGATCACTGAATTCCTAGATAGCGATAGAATAATTAATATTAAATTAAATTGTCAGATTAATCGAATATCAATTATTCATGAAATATGGGAACTCAAAACAAGAAATACTTGAATTAAAATGTGAATAAAAGTTTGAAACACAAAACCTCACAAGGTTACAATCAGAGTATTTAATCTCCTTAAATTAGAACAATGAGTTTAGCCACACAGAGCTTTCTCTCAAATAACAAAAATAGAAGAAAGACTAAGAATTGTGGAAAAACGTAAGAATTGAGAACCTTTTTCTGCTGTGAGGAATGTCCCTTTTATAAGGTTTTCTAATCAAATCCTAATCTAACTCTAACTTGTAAAGATATCTATTTAAAACGAATTCAAAATCAAACTCATACATGATAACGATAAAGCGAAGCCTTCCAGTCAAATTCTAACTATTTAAGTGATCAACCTTATCCACTACATCAATCTCTTCACTTTATCCAAAATTTGTCATTATCATCAATAAAGTCCCAATTTAATGCAATCTCTACTTTTTATCTCCTAAAACAAAACAAACATTAATTTTAACATTTAAGTACAAAAATAAATTGAAAACAAAAGAGATAATATCAAATAATTAGGTAAGATGTGATCTTGTCAGTCACTAGTCTATAGATTTCCTCACAAGATTCTACAAGGATATCTGTTCTTATAATTGCTTTCAAGATTGAAAAAGTTAAGACTATAGATTTTCTAGTGCCAAAAAATTCATTGTAATACTGGAAGGCTTCCTTTTTGATTTCTTCCTACCCTAAGATCACAACTCCTAGAATTACTAAAGCCCTGTTTGGCAATCAGCTGATTGTATTAGCTATTAGCTGATAGCTGATTCTATCAGCTGATTTGACTAGCTGATTGCATTAGCTGTTTGTCATTTAATGTTTGGTAAAATTAGTTGTTCAGTATTAGCTATTAATTATAGTTCTTTTGGTAACAAAACTGTTAAATAATTAAATAATTAAATAATTCAACAAAAAATTTTAATTGTCCAAGACAAGTTAACTCTTTTACTTTCAAATTATATGGTGATTTTCCAACTCTCTTTCCTTTCCCTTTTTTATGTATATCTTGATTTATATATTAATAAATGAATATCAACATTTATCATACTAATCTGTACAAATAACAATAGTTATATTTCTAAATTTAGACAAAATAAAAACTACACTGAGTGTAAAGAATGTTTAACTATTTTGCTTAAAGAAAGTATGTAATACGATATCCCATCCTAATTTGTACTAGTGGTAGCAGAAGGAAAACATGGAGTTATAAAAAAATGAAAGCTAACAAAAGTTGGAAAACATTACAAAAAATAACTGAATAGGAATATGGTCCTGTATAAGAGGAATAAATAAGAATATGCTACTGCATAAGCCAAATAACAAATAACAGCACTATTCTAGTGATAAAATAGATCTATAATAAATTGAAACCATTGTAACTTGAAATTGTACTATATCATGCGATACAATACTGTTGCTTTATGCCATACAATACTCTTTATATTAGGAACAGGCATTTCAATATCAAAAAATACAAATCCTAAGTTCTAATCCTTACCACTCCAACCCAGGGTTTTCACACTAATTCAGAACAAAAAATGATCTCTACTGTATATCTTGGGCCACCAATAACCTGAGCACCATAATCTACAAAAATACACAAATGTCACACTAAGGCACACAATTCATGAACACTCATAAAATCATTGAGAATGTAGTGGCAAGGACAAAGGAATTTAAATATTAGTCAAAGTGTGGTAACTTTAAACTAACCAATCTTTGTTTGGCAAATGATTTGATTATACTCTCAAAAGTTGATGTCATATATATTTGCACCTTGATTAAAGCTCCGATTATGTTTCACAACGTCTTAGGACTACAAGTAAATTATTCCAGAAGTAGTACAATTCTATCTAAGAGTGCCTTGGATCTTTAACAATTTATTTCAAACGTAACTAGTTTTCAGTCATAAGAATTCCCAATGAAATACTTAGGCATCTCCATCTCTCCAAAAACATTAAAAGCAAAGGATTACACTAAACTGTTTAATAAAATACAAGCCAGAATTTTAGTTTGGAGCTCCTAACATCTTTCATAAGAAGGGAGAATACAACTCATTAACTCAATCCATTAATAGTATGTTCAGTAAATTCTTATGGACTAGCAGTAAAGAGAAAATCCAAAAAAACCATGGTGAAATGGAAAGATATCTACATGCATTGGGATGAAGATGGTTTTGGAATTTGTTCCACTAAAATTATGAACTCAGTCTTGCTCACAAAAACACTTTAAAGACTATTGAAGGACAATCAATCTCTATGGTGCAAATGGATACATAGGTACTTCATCAAGAACAGGAGTATCTAGGTAATAGTTTGTTCATTCATAAAACTCCAATTCTTATAGACATTGCAAAGATTGAATACCTCACCAATCAGCATATATAACTAGTTCTTACCATTTTCCTTAAGAAATCAATAACAGTAAGGAAAGTACGTATGTGGTAATAAAGCAGAAAAATAACTAAGACAATTGAAAAGAGAAGTTATCAAAAACCCATCAATAAAAGGAAAATCAGAGTATTAAAAAACCATACGTGTAGACTATTGTTCTAAAAAGAAATGCCCACTTGATAATTACATCCAGAAAATACTCTAAAAGCACTAAAAGGAAAGAAGAGGAAAACATAAAAGAAAAGAAGTGAGGCATGAGAACATAGAAGGAACAAAACTTACAAATGAAAACAAAGAAAGACAACATTGGCAATAAAGAAAACAGCAAACAACTCACTAGAAGTTAAAATCCAAGTGAACCCATGAGGGATCGGTAAAGAATCAAAGTCACAGATCAGGTAATGTAAGATTGTGTTAGCTTTTATAGGTGAAAAACAAACAGTGGGTAGTTGTGATTTAATAAGTGGAGTTAAATGTTAATAAAAAAATCAACTACAGCCCCACAAAAGGTCTTTCTTAGATATACTATCAGACTTCATTTATATCTCAACTACTATCACACTTTATTTAATGAAATATCTATCTCAAATATACTTTCATTAAATCAACAGATAGTTTCATTAAATAAAAGGGAAGATGCGATTGCATACTGCAGGAGATAAATGCAATAAAAGGGCAGATGTGATTGCATACTGAAGTGCAATGATAAGAATAACAGATAAATTGAACTCTGAACACTTCCATACTTTCTACAATCCATAGCAGTCAAAACCTTCCTTCGTACAACCTTAAAGCCAATATCTAGATACCAAACTCCAAAACAAATACCCACAGAATAAGACCAGATCCAAATGAAGAAAAAGGATCCTTCCAAATTTTGTTTCTTGTAATCCTTTTATTGGGTCCCCATAACTCGTAACTAGGAAAATACACATCAATTTCAACAATTAACACAAATTTCTCATAAACCAAAAGAACAAACAGATAATTAACTAAAAAGATAAGAAATTGACAGATCTTTCTCAAATATACTGTCAAACTTCATTTATATCTCAACCACTATCACACTTCATTTAATGAAATCAATAGATACAAAACAGATTGGTTAAATCAACAGATACAGTCATAATACTCTGCAGTGCAATGAAAAAAGAACGGATAAATACTTGATAATCCTCTGAGTTGACAAACCTCTGAATTCTAGAATTTCAATGGCCACCTCTGGTTATCAATAGCTTCCATAGGATTGACAGGGTGCTTCAAATCAACTGGGGGATGGGGGGTGTTGGCAGGGAGACATACACATTCAGCAAAATTTATCTACATAGTAAGAACTTCAACTGCAATCAGGGGATTGTTCTCCACCAATTCCTAAGGAAAATACAAAAATGCCTTCAGATTTTAAGATCATGTGATGTTAACATCGTTAGTTATGTGCAGACTCATCAAACTGCATACATGAAGTTTCCTTTGTGTCAATCCACAGTGATATACAAGCTTAGGGGCAAGGGTCAACTCCACCACAACTGAAGTTCAAAGGCCTAAGAATAGCTTAATGTATCAAGGGAGCAAGTATTATTAGCAACAAAATTTTGGATGGATCAGTCTCAAAGCTAAGGGGAGAAATATTTGAGAACCAATCAAAAGTCTTTGCAAAATAAAACTTTTACTTCCAACAAATACTAGATAGCTCAATAACCTAGCAAACAAATACTCTAATCAAAAGAAAAATTTTAACTTAACAAACCTGGTAGTTATTGCACCTAATAAAAGTCTTAAAATTATCAATCAATATCACAAGGACATTTCCTAATTCCATTTCATGTAACATTCATGTAGTTAACTTAATAAATACCCTTTAAATCAGAGAATACTAGTAAGCTTCTACGTAATTACAACTAGAAAATTGACCCAAAATTGCACATAATTAAGCAAACAAGGAACTTCAATTTCCTTACCTTCTATTCCCTGACCTTGCCAACATCACCAGGAAGACCCGCACTCTGCAACTCAGAGTCAAAAGGATGAAGTTTAGTTCCTACCAGTGATGTGTTAAAAGGGATTTCCTCATCAGATTCCATCTCCACCTTTTCCACGGGTTCCATCTGCATATAGATAAAATTGGTTCATCAAAAGAGTCTTAAAACTCTTCCGAAGATTTCCATATCTACAGTTGCAATTGATAAAATAGGAAGATCATTAAAGAATGGAAACTATTCCTCAAATGCAGTAAACAAAAATGCTTGCTAAAACAACGTCAAGATCTTACACATACTTTGAAACATCACAATCCAAAAGAGATCAAACATCTATAGTTCTAAAAGTCATACCAATAATCATAGTCCTGAATCTTCAAAAAAAAGAAAAGGGGCACTCTTGGTGATGCTAAAGGCGAGACCTTTTCTCATGATTCTGGTCAGATACTTGCTAATGAAGAAATGCCCTTTTCAGAACCCATTAAACCCAACTACTTGTCATCAAATCTTGGTGGTTTCACATCCTCGTCTCTGTGTAAATAAAATGTGGATTCGTGAGTTTGTAAAACTTATGGAAGCAAAATGGAGATAGTCGTGGCCGGCAACAAACCAAATGAAAGTTCTGAGAATCAGCACATGCCTTGCATTATTTTAAACGTTAAGATGCCATGACACACCCAGACGAACAAAGAGATGACTTTTGATGGAAGTGAACTGAAGATATTACTAGGAAAATTTTGAGACAAAGGTGAGAAAGTGAAGATCATTAGGATCGTTTTTAGCTCCATCGCAATGACACTTTCACCAAAACCCTAGAAAGAAAGCACACCAAAGCGAAGAGATTAGAGTGCCAAATTCATATAATAAAAAAAAGAAGGAAGAGATTATAGAGAAAGAGATTAGAGAGAAAATGCGAGACCTTTCAGAGAAAACAAGAGAGACGAGTTGAAGAGGTATGGGCAAACTTGACTTTTTGGGTTTGGGATTATCCCAAACGCTAGTGCTTTGCAGCTTATTGGTTTTGGCTGGTTGGGTTGGCTGATTTAACCTAACCAGCCAATTAACCAAACATATGTATCAGCTGTTTGACTTAGTCAAACAGCTGATTTTAGCTGATCAACTATTGTCCAAACACACCCTAAGCCTTTTTATCATGTTAAAGTTGCTTCTGGATTTAACATTGTTATGGAAGAATTTAGTATTCTTGTCCCCATCTACTTTACACCATTTTAGCCTTGCTATCCGTTTGAGAATATAATGATGGATTGATTTAGCCTTCTAGTATTCATTAAGAGCCCTACTTTCCTTAAAGGCCCTTTAGTTAGATGTCAATGGGATGATTATAGATATCTTCTTGGAATTTTAGTTCCTACTTAAGTTTCTTCATTTCTTCTTTGGTTAGCTTAATCCTCCTAGTACATTAGAATTGTTTGGTAGCTTCAATCTTAGATTGGTCGCATCTTCTTAAAGCTTCCATGTATCTCTCCTCGTCTACTAGATGATTGTTGAATCAAAATAGTCCTCTTGCTTTCTGCTGATCTCCATATTCTAAATGATTACGGGAGAATAATCAGAAATTCTTGGTAAATCAAAGTTTGCAGAGCTTTCTTGGAATTTATCTAGTCAATGTTCATTAATGAGGGCACAGTCCAATTCTTCCTTAGAAAGTGAATTGGGTTTTGGTTGTTGCAACAGGTGAAGAACCTGTCTTCCATTTTTAAATCCATGACACCTGTATGTTTAATGCATTCCTTCAGATCATTTATATAGAAATGAGAGCCTATATGTCCTTCCACCTCGCTCCTATGCATCACATTGTTGAAATCACCTAGGATTATACATAGGTCCTGCATTGTCAAAATAAGGTAGCATAGAAGAAGTAGTGCTTTGATAGTTCCTCCACCTTAATATGAAGAATTCAATCAGTTGAGTCCTCCAAACTTACCTTAACCCTTCGTTTTAAGCTAATATAATTCGACCACAGTTCGTGGTGCTTGTTATTTGATACAAAAGACCATTACTTACCAAGAGCTTTCAATTTCTGCATGTTCTCTTACAATATAATTAATTAAAATTAATTACAATATAAGTAATTAAAATATGGTTAATTAATTAATTAAAATATAATAAATTTGTATTTCTCAATATTTTTTGCAAATCAACTACTGTTAATGATAATAGAAATCATTCCTTCCGCTTAACCAATCATCATAATTATAATAATAATATTCCTTACTATATTCATTCTCATTCCAAACAGTGTAATTGAATTTATTTCTAATATTATTGAGTTTGTTTCAAATAGTGTAAATTGAATTCAATTCAATTTCATTAATGTAATTGAATCTAATTCGTTAATGAATTCAATTCAAAAGTTTTCAAACAGCCCGTTACTATTTGTCTCATTGACCGAACTAGTAAACCATACTCTCTCTCTTAAGGCTGTAGTTTCGTCCATAAATAGAGGTTTGCCTAGAAAGCTCACCAGGGAGCTAAGCCTTTTTGTGGCCCAATATTCAAATGGGATATTATGGATTACTTCAAGTGGAGAGCTTTCTATCCATTGCTAGAGAAGCAACGGCATATTGTATGTGGCAGAGGCCATCTTCCATTATTTTCTTGGCTTCATTTACTGTGAAATTTAAATAACATATGGTTATCTTCTGTTAGTAGTATTTCCTGTAATCCTTTTGTTTTCAATGCTTTGAATACCTAGCTTTGTATTGATGGATAAACAGGTATTTTGTCCATAAAGAAGCCGACCACAGTTGATTTCCAGACTTTTACTCGGTTCTTTAAGACATCAATATCAGGTGCAACCACGTTCCTCCTTTGAGGATTGGGGGTAAGAATTGTAGTTGGGATCTTGTCGCTTCTCCAACCACAAATTTCCAGTTCATTTGAGTGGAATGGCTTGATTTGGGGCTGGGATCTATATTTTTTATTGATAGGAGGAGCGGGAAGGACATTTCGATATTGGTTTGTTCTTTTGGTGGTCTAATTTCTGCAGGGTTTGACATACAGGTAATAGGACAGCCTTTAGATGGACCAGTATAAGGAGCAGGTGTTATATGGGGTTGTGGGACAGATGTAAGGACAAGTATACCCTCACAGAAAGGTGTGATTTGGGGCGTCGGGTTCTAGGTATGAAGGGATAAGAACAGAGGGTGTAGAAGAATGGTGAGGGGAGGAGGTAGAAAACAAAGGACGGAGCAAGCTTCTCTCTACATTGCCTCTCCCTCTCGAAGTAGACAAAATACAAATGTTAGTGAGTTCCAAAAAACTTTCAAATAATGAATATTTTAATAAAATTCAGTAATTTTGAGAATAATGATTAAAAAATAGATTAATATATTAACAAATGATTAAAATTTTACAAATCATATTTTCTTCTTCCTCCACTTCTCACAACCTGACGCTAATTGTTTGTAAAAGACACCCATTAATTGCTTGTACAACATACTCTCTATCTCTAACATGGTCTTACTTTGTCAACATGGTTAAGAGCCGTCTACGCATGATGGCAATGCCACAACACCGCATTTTAGTTAAGATGGATTAATTTCGCCCTACAGACTATTTTTGGGTTTTCGGCTAGAAACTTGGGAATGTGAAGTAGACATGATAATGGCCAAAGCCTCCATTTCAATCCCTGCTAATTTATCAAACCAAATTATAATACCAGACAGCTAGAATGCCTGTCATCAAACTGTGGAATCTAAGCTGCAGGATTGCATACATCTGAATGCAGCCGCAGAAGTACTAAGAGAAATGTTTTGCCTTACTCTGGTGGTTCTACTCAACCATTTGCTGCACATCAAAACATCTTTGGAATATCCTTGTAACGGAAGGAGAATGTGGGAAGAAAGTGGAAAATTAAGTACAGTTATCCTTCAAAGGGGCCATAAGATTTCACAGTTCCAACCAAGTCAGTGGCTGCTTTAAGTGCGTTCAAGAGATACACTGGACAATCTTCGATGCAAGCCAAACCATGGCCTACCTGCATGGACCTCAAGACCCTTCCAACAACCTGCATTTATAGAATCACAACCATCTGATAAACAAAAATCTAAACGTAGTAGCTGAAAAACACGTGGAAGAAGTTAATTAACAAAACGCCACCTTGCGTGCATAGCCACCATAAGCTACGCCGCTAATTAAAGCATGTGATGAAGTTGGTGAACCTTTGTTTTCATTCTTATCCTCTGAACCAACTGAAGAAAACCCAAAATGTAATGAACAACACTTAATAAGATTCCAAATAAAAGAAACTGGAGAAAGCTTTGCAGGTACTTGATGTGGTTTGGAAAAGACCCTCCCTCTTTAATCCATCAACTGTATGGGCATTTGTTCCACCAGCCAACTGAAAGAATCCTGCCAACAAATGAAGTAGAGATACAGTTTGACAAGTACATCCAATAAGACTAGCAGAATAAAACCTAGAAAAATTCACAATGTGCACATCACGGTAACTGTTTACACAAACCATGAGGTTTGTCTTTTGCAGCAGCCAAACAAACAGAGAATGCAATCGATTCCCTCGTGGTGCCTCGGCCAATATCTCCGCTCATCGGACGACCATCCAACTATGCTTCGAGATCAAACAGAATGTTAAAAAGTTAAATTTTGTTTTTTCTAGACATGCTAATTTGGAAAGTTAACCTTTTGATTGCAAACAAATATTGTCACACCTGCCATAAATTGGGGCAGCATAGATGAGGTTCCATAATTGAGTACATATCATTCATTGAAGACACAGTGGAGTCTCCAGTATATGGCAAGCTAACCTGCACATACATTGTTGTTAATTACCAAGGAGATCCGGTTAGAACACAAAATTGATGACCCTTCATCTGCTTAGCCCTAACATTATTTTACAGGTCAATCACTAGTGGCAGTTATCTTACCCACCGCAACTAGCTTCAAGTATCCAATTGAAGATCTCAAACAATTCCAAACTTTAACAAATGGAGCAGTCTGCCTATAACAGAAAAAGAGCACAATTGTTCATAGAAGAGAAAGGACATTTTGCAGAGCAGTAAATCATGCTAAGCATCAAAATAGAGGCAGTTTCCCATGGTACACAGGATGTAAGGTGATTTTGGTGTCTCTATTATGGGATATAGTCATCCATGACACATGCCAAGAAAAGTGAGAAAAAAATGATCTTGCCCCTAAGGTATGTCTGTTTTTCATTCTAAAGTAGTTTATGGAGTAAGGAACTATACCTTCCACTTGTATGTATCTCTATGGCATCAACATCGCATCTTTTAAGAAGTTCAGCAGTTGCACTGGCATCTCTGACATAAGCATTCACTCCTGGATGAAACCAACTAGTTAGTTTCAAGGGACTTAGCTTAAATTTCAGAATCCTAGCCAGCTGCAACCCACAATAGAGGGAAAGAGAAGCTTCCGTGATTTCATACGGAAGAAGGTTTAGGAAAGCAAAATTTATAGCAACAATGACTAGCTTAAAGAAACGAGGGAGGATTACCTACTTATTTTATCATAAGGGCAAACTGGAAAACACCGGCCACATCCATAACACCTGTCAGTTATGACTCCACCCTGTGCATAGATATTAATAAAAGGTAGAAAAACATGATTTACTACCAAATCAATACCAAGAAACCTTCCAACATTGGTCTCAGAATTTACTCTATCAACTACGTTTAGTACATTTAAAGTAATGGTGTCAAATGAAAATTTGACTGTTGATTTCTCTTCCTTCAGTGAAATTGCATTAGCAGGACAGACAACCTCACAAGGCCTTGTACAGTCCAGGGGGCAATCCTCTGGATCAAATTCTGTTGACAATAATAGCAGTTACGGTCAAGTTTCCAAAGATTGCTGCATCTTGTTGATCAGGCTTTCGCATGAAAACAATATAAAAAGGAATAAGATCACAATAACGAGTAATTACCAGGATCCTATCATGCAGACCAATTCTTTTGACACTTATGTCTCATTGACTATAAAAACAAAACGATAGCCTCTCGTTAAAGCTAACTGAACAAGGACTTATTTCAGTTACTTAGTTACTTTTATTAAGAGCTAAAGCTTGATAAAAGCTAATGAACATACACAAACACCGGCCATCTCTGTGGTGGAATTACTTATTAGTTACCTCACCTGAGGCCACAGTTATGAGTCAATCCCACAATTGTACATTTTAACTTTCTGTAGATAACTATCAAATAACCAATTCTTTTCTCATCCTCAAGAATGTACCACCTATGGAACAGAAAAATGTTCCAGTTCCAAGATGGAATAAGATACTAGAAGTCCGCAACCAGTGCATCCTCTTTGACTCCTATAGGATGCCCTAGTTATAATGCTTGCCAACTCAAGCAAACTTAAATGGTAGAATGGATTACTTACCGGCTTTCCGAAAGTGTGGATCTTCATCATCATTAACACTAATCATTACCCAGGGCCTGCGAAGGCTCAAAATCTTTTGTGCTGCGTCAATACCTTCATTTACAGCGCTCACAACGGCTACATCAGCAGCACAGTCAATGCAATCAACTGCCAACCATTCACCACAGACTCACTAAACCCCACACAAACTGACAAGACATGCATTTAATCCACAATACATATATTCATGTATTTTAAGGAAACCAAAATCATAGACCAATAAACTGTAACATTTACCTCCAGCTAGAGTGTAAATTAGAGACAGGTTCCTTATATCAACGACATCCTAAAAACAGGCAAAAAGAAAATATTAATGCTCAAAGGTTCTGAAGAGATATTATGACAATGGAGTTGGGAATACCTCAAAGCTAGCACCACAAATGAGCTTGACCCAGTTGCCATTTCGAAGTGCCTCAAGTGGTGAGGATACAAGTGAAGGAACCCCAACAGTTTTTACAAGGTTCCTGACACTACCAAGACATCTTATGTTCTTAAGGTTCCCTTTTCCTGAAAAGAAACATGGAGATACTCTGTATATAACTGGTCCAAAAGTATAATAAAAAAAAAGCAGCAGAATTATATGAAAGGAGGTACCTTGAGCTTGAGGCCAAATTGAACCCTGCACTGATAAGGTCAAAGACATTTCATTAGAAGAGCGGGGAGTGTTAAACAGGTGAGGAAAACCTTTCAACGGGCACCTTTGGTTTACTATGTGGGGTCATTACTCTCATAGCAGCACAGTAATATGAAGTTTTTGTCCAAATTGTATGGTGCTGGGCGTAGAGATGAGCCTGTCGAATATGTTCTCAGGGGTGAGACACAGTCTAGATAAAGTATAATGACCTTTATATGTGCATTCACCAACTAATATTTGTTAATTCTTCACCACGGATGTCAAAAGATTTGTTTTTGTTTTTGTTTTTATTTTTTATTTTTAACTTTTAAAAATCTGTTTGGTCAAAATTTTAGTTCTTTCAATTTTTGGCTTTTTTTAGTTTTCAAAAATTATAAAAATTATAAAAAGTAGTTTTTTTCTATTTTTATAATCCATTTATTACCGATCAAATATATATTATTTAATTATTTAATATATTAACTTTTAATAAAATTATGAATAATATAATATATTTAGTTAATTATTAATAAGAATTATGATAATTTTAATTTCACTTAATAATTTTATTTAATTAAATTAAACTAATTAAATTTAATAATTATTAATAAATATAATAAATTTAAAATATATAAAAATTTATTTAATAATTAAAAAATATATAAAGTAAATATTAATA
>JANSVA010000217.1:21933591-21948329 GCA_025504915.1 Erythroxylum reticulatum
AATAATTATTAATAAATTTAATAAATTTAAAATATATAAAAATTTATTTAATAATTAAAATATATATAAAGTAGATATTAATATATAAATAAAATTTTATTTCTTAAATTATTTATTTTAATAAAATAAAATAACTTTATCAATAATTTGTTAATAAATATTATATAAGAGATTAAAATAAATTTATTTAATTAAAAACAATTTTCTTTAAGTTTTATCTAATATATAATTTACATTAATAACCAAACAGGATTTTGTTTTTATTTGAAAGAAAAACAGAAACTGAACATAGAAAATTACAATTAAAAAAAAGAAGTAAAACTAAGCGGCTTTTTAGGTGATAAGAAAAAATAAGTTAAAAGATAATCATTCACTGGATTCTCAATAATCTTGTAAATTATCAAAGTAGCCCCAATATTAAATTATCAATGATCTTTGTTAAGTTTTGTTTTTGTAATGCCTATCCCCTCTACTGTCTAACCTTTGTTAAATCCTCTAAATCTAAATGCAAAAGTGACACTATATTGATAATGTGCCACCTAAACAATGACATCGTTTTTCATTGTAAGTAGAGGAGAAATACAAAGGGCAAAACAATCTAGAATTGATATCAAGGGAGAAATCAATAAGAGGGCACACATTGGAGAGGAGAAAAATTTTGTGAAGGAAATAAAAACAAGCTAGGATTTATAAACATTTCGACGATCTCATTTCTACTTCCCCTTATTGATTGTTTACGTTTTGTTTCCTAACCACATAATCACACCTTTAAATGAATATATGTTGAGGAAAATATGTCATTTGCAATTATGCATAAGTTAATTCAGTACAAGGTAGCTTAATGCTAGCCAATAAAGCTGAGGTTCAAAATGATGTTGTAGCATAAACAATAACTATTGCAAAATATCAATATTTAGTAATCACATATTATCTATCTTTGAAAAGCAAATGCTTCATATCTTGTGCAAAAACTTAAACAAGGATTGATCTTCTCTCCCATGACTTCTTTTATTTATGTAACATGAATTGATCAATGTGTACTATGAACAGGCCCATGAGGTGATTCTGTCTACAATAATTGCAAAGCTGATTGCATGAATTCTTCTTTTTATGGAGCTTATCAATGTGTCTACAACATAAAAAGTAATCCTTTTGCCAATCATCTTTTAACCAATAAATTGTGCTTCTTTAGTGTTATGCCTTTATATTTTGTTCTAAATTGGTTACAAATCTCTGGTATAAGGATGCATATGTAATTCAAACAATCCTTAAAGCTAGTATCGATTCTATTCTGGACTGGTATAAGTTGCTTGTTGGTTTTTGCCACTAGTTTCTATTATATTTTGAATTAATTTAATAAGCTTATGAGATTTGCATAAACTGAAAATGTTATCTTCCCTATACTTTTAGCTTATGGATTTTGAGATATTTTATTAGTTTTCATACTTCTAAAAGGTGACTTTACAAATATTATTATGCATGTTTGCATAAAATGCATTAAATTACATTCCTTAATTTTTAAATTTCCTATAATGGTTATAATTTAATTTCACAAATAATTGACGAGGATATAAATTGATCCACGTAACATGATACACGATTCATGAAATAGAAACATGCTATATATTTCCATTATGTATTATTCATAATTGCATATATTTTGTAGTATATTGAATTTGCATCTATTTAGTAGTAAAATTACATATTGTGGTATTTGTTTTTGTTATAGGTTTTATTTGAGGAATGGCTAGTACTTTAGACCTAATATTTAGGTTTGAGTGCTTCTATGGTGGATGCTTCAAATTCAAACGAAAACGATATACGAAGGTGGAGAGAAATATTGTTTTGGCTATGAGGTATAAGATATTATATTGGTCAATTTTATATTTAATACTAAAAGATTAAGGTATGGAGAAGCATGGGATTTTACTTATAAATTATCACATAAGTCATCTAAAGATGGTTTGAGGCCAATACAAAGTGACAATTATGCGAGGAAATTGATTGGTGCAATTAAAGAGAGAAAATTTAATATAATAGAGGTTTATATAGAGGAGGTGAAATATCCCAAATTATGCACAATTACTAACCCTAGATTAGATATTTCAATTAAGGTAATTAAGGATGAGGAGGAGGAGGTAAGTTTACAGGAAGCCACAGATCCATCCATTCCATCAATTATAGATCCACCCATTCTAATAACTATATATCCACTTATAGATTTGCCCACAGATCCAGCCATAATTGTGCCATCAAATCCACCCACTCTCGCATCACATGAAGCATTAAATGATTTAAATGACCTGTCATATAAATCATTTAATTCTTCAAGTGATGCTTCATATAATGAAAGGAAATCAATAAATATTAATGATTTATGATATTTAAGTGACGAAATTCCTAATGATATATATGAATATACTGTAAAAGAATAATTACCTATTATGAGTGTATGGTGTATAGGTGCTCAAAATATTAAATTAGGAGATAATGAGATTGAAGTTGATGATGAAGACAATGGTAGCCTAAAAGGAAATTTAGATGATGAAGAGAAGAAGAAAAAAAGAAGTAGCCTAAATATCCTCACTTTAACTTTTCTAATTTAAATGATGGGATAGTTGTTTTGTAATATGGAATGCTTCTTTATGTTGTTGACACATTTAGAAAGGCTTTGAAGAATATACGTATTCAGATGGATTTGACTATGTTTATATAAAGAATGAAAGGCCAATAATTATTGCATAATGCAAAAAGAAATATGGATGGAGAATAAATACAACCCTTACAAAAAGATAGGCATGCATTTTAGATTAATACATTCCAAAACAATCATTTGTGTGGGAGCACATTTGATAGTATAAAAGTTAATTACCACTAGATTTCTATTAAGCATTTGGCACAATTCAGAGATAGTCCTAGGTAATATATTTCATGGTTAAAAGGACTATTTTATGAGATTACCAGCAAGGGATTTTAGACATTAAAGTGTATATAGCTAAGAGGTATGCCTTGTTTGTTGCTTGGATATGAAGGGGTACAATATGAGTGTAGGAAAATCCCAGTGTGTGTGTGCATCATATACACGTGGTGCAAAAAAACAAAAAAAATTATTATGGGACTTTCCTGAAGTCTAGGATCTATGTGCCTATATAAGGAAATGCCATAATGCTAAATAAAAATTCCCAATTCACATGCATGTTCATAACATATATATAAAGGAATTCATGGCATTTACGTAAATTAATCATTCATATAATAACCATATACCTTGTGTGTAGTCTCCTTCGTTTTTTGATCTTCTACTTGTCTGGTTGTCACAAACCACAATGACTAAAATAGACCGTCTCCAACGATATTCACGCAGAGATCGGAGAATCTAACCCAATCAAACTCTTTGATCCAGTAATGGCTAGAACAAGGACAAGAGTGCTAGCTTTCACCTTTGTTTTATGGAGAGCAACGTGACGGAGAGGAGAAGATGATGAAGCTTAGAAGAATGGCTTAAAAGATAATGAGAAAAATGAAAGAATTGTGAAGAAGAAGGCTTTTTGTCTTTTTATTGCTTTTGTCTTTTATCAATTAAAGACATTAAATACAATAAGACAAAATACAATATATATATATATATATAAATGCTGAGGTGGTTCAGTTACACTAAGGTCGGTCCTACCAGGTTCTGGATATAGAAAAACACCATAGACCTGTTTCAGCAATATCGATGTCGCGATCTCATCGGGACATATCCCGATCTCTTTGGGATCCATTTGGTTCTATTGCTTTCCTTATAATAGATCTCTATCCAAAACCAGTTTATGAATCCTCCGAGTCACTCTTATGCGTGTGACCTATTAAATTTCCAATTATGTTGGCCACTTAGATTAACACTTAATCCAAGCAAGTCATGAGCAGCATATAGCAACACATCATGACGCCTAATTGACTGAAAAGTAAGTGGTTTGACAAATGAACCCGTGATCATCTCAAACCCTTCCATATACAATTGTTGTGTAATTCGTCCTTTCACCATGCTATACCCCACTTGGTTATGAGTATAGGCAAAATGTCAACTCTCACTAGACTGATTATGCCAAATCTAGTCCAAGTGATAATAGTTCTCGTCTTGGGACTCATTACTCTATATGTCAATGAAGACATTCTTCATGACACATATACTCCAGCTCGAGATTTCTAAGTAATGGCCCCGACAAGAGGCCATGGGTATCATCTTCTGCTATCACAAAAGTGGTGAATCCTCTATTAGCTACTCAATTACCTTCGAATGCCTCAAGCTATACCTAATCATCACCCTATGAGCGACCTCTACAAGGCAAAAAGAAACGGAATCAAAGCATAGAATCAGTATCCAAGATATTCTTAAGTACCTCAAGTCTAAGGATACTTGCACCATTGCTATGATGAGATTATCACTGATATTAGAATAGGACATCCATGTAATGATCTCATGGTAGGCCATCCAATGTACTTACTATCTCTAGTAAGCATTCACATCTCAACTCTAAACATCTCATGTTTACAATTTTTGACATCCACTGCTTGATCAAATCAAGGAGTTTGACATGTGCTAATCTATCTAGATTAATGATGTCCAATCTCATTAATCCTATGAATAGGGATGATTTAGATACTGAGATAATTGCACATGATAGGAATCTCAATAATATGATCACGTCATCATTTCCTTCATACTATGTCATATATCATAACCTTCATTACCTTACTTATAAATCAATATCAATTCATAAATAATGAACACCAAATTAATGAAATATGCCTTTCTTTATTATTGAAAATAAATTCAATACACAACTTTGTACAAAATGCGCTAAAAGAGGGCATTAGAAGTTAAAAGGCTACTTTTTAGATATGATGAAATGTAGCATAGACAATTCACTATATATATCCTGAAGGTGTGTTCAATTCATACTACATATGTTTTGAATAAGTGAAACTTAACTTTTAATGCTTATAGACCAATAATATGCATTGATCTTTGTCATTTGAAGATAAGTTATAGTTCACAATTATTGATAGCCATTAGCAGTGATCCAAACAATAATATTTTTTATGAGCTTAGGTTATGAGTTGAGATCAAAGAGAGTTAGAAATAGATTTTGAAATGCCTACTTGAAGATATGCTCAATGATTGCTCATCAATGTTTCTGAGTAATAGTCAAAAAGCAATATGGTGAAATATCTATAATGTTACTTTCATATGTCACCTGATTTCATACTAAATCATAATCATGTGATGCAGGGTCTACAAGAACTATTTGAGCATAAGTACATGCATTTTAGTCATCACCATTGCTTTAGATGTTTATAGGCCAACTTATAAAGCAAGTATAAAATGTCTATTGTTACAAAGACTAGAGTGGATAATAGCTTCATTTTGTACTGGGCAAGTATATAAGAGGCAAATGATTAAGATGGAGAGCATAAACGGTGGGTTCTGAATCCAACAAATAATAAAAATTTACTTTAAAGATGAAACAAATTGAGGCAATTAGTAAGGTCGTATCCATAAAGAATGGGGGTATTCTATTTTCTAATCAAATAGCAAATAAAAAAGGGGTTTTGCAGTAGGAAAATAAAAATGAAAAATAAGAAAAAATATAAGTAATAAAATAAATAGAGAAAATCAATATAATGAAATACGTAACCAAAGGAATAGTTTCTATTCATCCATACTGTTGATCATTGATGCAAAAATAATTTTTTTTACCCTTAAATAAATTGATTAGAGTTATTGGTACCCTTTATCAATAAGTAATCCTAGAAACGTTAATAAGATTTAATCTAATAGTAGCATTACAATTTAGAGAGACACAATTCTAACCATCAAACTCAAGATGCTATGTTGATTTAAAGTAGATTATCTACCTCCATCAACATCAATCGAATGCTCTTACCGAAGCAGCAACGTTGATTTGCCAATAAAATTAGAATAAACAAACAATTACAGATTTGTTACCCTAAATGACGATATATTATTATATCAATTAAGACAATTACCACTCATCAATCAACAAAATAGTAATAAAAATTGAAGAATACAAAATAGATAAATATTTAAGAATAAAATAACAAAAGTAAAAAAAATTAAATCTCATAACTTTTCTACTTGAACTTTTACTATTTTTTATTAGATTAAAAAACTACCCACATGTCATAGTTTTAATCTTCCAATAATATATAAAAGGAGTTGTATGCTTTTTAAAAGGGAAGACAATGTTTTCTTCCAAAGAATAGAATGAGAAGGGAGGTTGCTAATAACGAGTACTAATCCCTCTTTTCTAAAAATTAAAGTCTTAAACTAAAAAGGAAACTAAAAACCCCAAAAATATTTTAAGATTCGTATGCCTCTCTAGGCCCACGTCTTATGAATTTTTGTAGGCTACCCACTTCTTTCTTATTGATCAATATCATTTCTTCACTTCATATTCTCATTAAGTATAACATTTTCACCAAAATTAAGTGAATTGAAATCAAAACCATGCACAATTTAAGCACTATCAAATTTCTCCCACAACAGCTCATCCTCGAGTAACAAAAACACTAAAGTTAAAATGAAGAGCAAGTGACAGAACACCATTAATATAAATAAAGTCAACACTTAACTAACATAAAATATTATAGTCAAGCTTTATAAGAAACATGAATAACAATTAACACAACAATTTTATTTAAAAATATGCAAAAGATTTGATGAATTCCTCGTTTATTTCAATCATATCACTTAAGTGTTTAAGGTCTTCAATTATTTCACTTAAACATTCTCCCTCACACCTAAGCCTAACATTTTCCTCAATTTTAAGGAACCAAAGAATATAAGGTAAATAAAACAATCCTGTGGGGTTAGGGAGATGAAACGGAGAATCATCTAAAGACTTAGTGGTAATATGGTTTCAATTCTTAGATGCTTGAAAAAGGTAAATAGATTCACCTCCATTTGTTTCTTTATTAAAAAGAGAACATTGAAAATGGAGATTTTTTGGAGAAGGGGAAACAATTAACGAGCTTAGTGTTCAAAGTGTTAAAGTGAGGAGTGGTTGCATCAAGTTTGATTCAAATGAGTAGAAAACTTAAGTTACCTCCCAAAAGTAGTTCTTTAACATCGTATCAGTTGGACAAAATGGAGCTCTCAATTATAATACGTTGAAATTTTAAACTTAATTTCTTCCAAAGTTAGCACTTGAAAGCCCTTATAAAATGGTTTTAACCAGTGATCATTAACCTTAAATATCTTATCTGAATCAAGACTTTGTATCTTTATGGCACTATAAGAAACATTATTGACAACAAAAGTAACTAACCATTTAGAGTGCAATTTACCAGAAAATAATTTCAATTTTGAATGATAAAGTAAACTTTTTGACCAATTGAAATATTCTTCTTTCAAATTATTTGATCGTAAAAGGCTTTTTTCTTCTCCTTATAAATGTGAGAGTTCTTATAAGCATTGTTTTGAAAAGTAGAGTTTCCTAGCTAACCTACTTTTTTCCATCTCCATATTGCAGTTCTTAATTTCCAATATGCTTGGTGTTATAGCTTAAATGGAATGTGACAAGATTTAAAAAGTACCAAATGATAAGGAGACATACCTATAGGAGTCTTATAAGTCATTTGATATGCCTAAAATGCATCTTTAAGCTTCAAACTCTATTTGGATTTACCACTTTTTCAAGAATATATATGACCTCTCAATTGGAGACTTCAGCTTACCCACTTGTTTGAGGATGGTAGGTAGTAGAAACATGATATGTGATGCCATCTTTTGTTATTAAAGCTTCCCCTATTTGATTCCAAAAGTGAGTTCCTCTATAACTTATTTTTGCTCTTTTTATGCCAAAACTAACAAAAATATAAGATCAAACAAAAGCCACCATAATTTTATCATCATTAGTTTAGGTATGTTATGCTTCCACCTATTAGTCACATAATCAATAGCAAGAACAATATAAGTTTTGCCAAATGAAGATGGAAAAGGTCATATAAAATTAATACTTTATATATCAAAATTTTCACACACAAAAATGTTGTGATGTGGCATTTGATCCTTATTATCTATGTTTCCTAATTTTTGATATCTTTCATAATATTTGTAAACAAATATGAATCCATAAACAAATTAAGACAAATAAACCTCATTCTAAAGCCTTACGTGATGTCCTCTTCAGGCCAAAATAACCATTACATGCATATGATTGATAAAATTACAAAATCAAAGAGATTTTAGAATTAAAAAGGCACTTGTAAATAATTTAATTGGAATAATATTTCCATAAATATGGATCTTCCCAAACATAATATTTAGTATAAATTTTGATTTTTTTAATTTTGAGCTCTAGACAATTGATTAGATAGTGTCCTAATAATTAAGCAGTTAACTAAATCAGCATAACAGGGAGTTGACTTATGAATGGAAAAGAATGCTTATCGGGAAATTCATATTATATTAGTGATGGTTCCTCATTTAGGGGAAAATGGCTCAGGTAGTCTACGACTAAATTTTTTGCACCTTTCTTATCCCTTATCTCCAAGTCAAACTCTTATAACAATAATATCCATCATATGAGTCTTGGCTTCACTTTCTTTTTAGATAATAGATATTTAAGAGCTATATGGTCAAAATAAACAATCACTTTACTACCTAATAAATATGAACAAAAATTTTCTAAAGCAAAGATAACAACTAAAAGTTTTTTTTTCTTTTCTTAAATAGTTGCATTGAGTACTATAAAGCATTCTTGAGGCATAATATAAGATATAGGGATCTCATCCAATTCTTTTTTTGAATAACATCACTATTTGTATGATTACTTACATCACACGTGAGTTCAAAGGGAAGTGTCCAATGTGAAGGCTTAGTGATAGGTGCAAAAGTTAACATCTCGTCTAAATTATCGAATGCCATCTTGCAGTTCTCATCGAATTCAAACACCGCATACTTTTTCAACAATCTACATAAGTTTTGAGTGATTTTGGAGAAGTCTTTGATGAACTACCGATAAAATCCTACATGAGGTTTTTGAGTTGAATGATGATGATTTATTAAGAGTTATACTTGACAAAAAATTAACTTTTAAGGAATTGCAGGAATTTGAAGAGAGATTGATAGTTAATCCAGAAGATGTTTTTGAACTACAGTCATTGAGGCCTATAAGGTATAACGTGTCTTATATTGAATTGCTTCAGTATTGTTGTTTGGATGGTTATTTAGGTTTTCACTAAATCCTAGTTGTGCCTAAAGATCAAGAGAAGACTACCTCACTTATCCCTTTAGTATATTTGTATATTTGTATATCATCATATTCCATTTGGACTTTGCAGTGCTTCCGCAACATTTTTAAGGTGTATGGTTAGTATGTTCTCAGACTTTATGGAGAACATCATTGAGGTTCATGGATGATTTTATTATTTATGATGGCTCCTTTGATTCTTGTTTAACAAACCTTATAAAAATGCTTAAAAGATGCATTGAGAAAAACCTTGTTTTGAATAATGAAAAATGTCATTTCACGGTTGATCAAAGCATCATTTAAGGGCATGTTATAGCTACGAAAGGTATTAAGGTAGACAAAGCTAAGATAGATGTGAAGTTCATTCTTTTTTGGAACATGTAGGATTTTATCGATAGTTCATCAAAGACTTTTCCAAAATTACTCAAGAAAGAAGATGAATCACTAAGATGTTTCATGGCATCATAAATATTGAACTTAATAATTTCATAATCAAATTCCATAGTGACAGCACCATTGTGCATATTAATTTTTTCCTAAATGTTTTAAGAAATAGCTTACCCAGAAAAAAAAACAACTCTAGAATTTAGAGTACCATCATCTTCCATATCAAACACATAGAAGTTTGTAGGAAAAACTAAGTTATTCAGTTGCACTAACACATCCTTTAAGACTCCTTCAGGATACACATTAAACCTATAAGCTAGTTGAATGATTACACTAATTTCTTTTAATGAACTAGAATTTAAATATGAATAAATGGATATGACATGGCATTTATCAATGCACCAAGGTCACCCATGGCTTTTGCGATACCTAAATTACCAATTTTATAAGTAATAGTAAACATTATTGTGTCCTTGCATTTAGGTAGTAATTTATTTTGAAGTGCATCTAAAATATGCTTACCAAAAATTAAAATTTTATTACCTTTTAGCTTCCTTTTGTTAGTTCACAATTCATGAAAAAATTTTATATAGCAAGGCTTTAATTTGATATCATCTAGTGAAGGAATATTTACCTTAACCTTACAAAATATCTCAAGGATCTCCTTCTCCTCCTCTTCCTTCTTATTACTTGCTAACCTGGAAGGAAAAGGTAGAGTTATTACTTGCTAACTTGGAAGGAAAAGGTTGAGCTATCACTAATAGCTTTGGTGGTTGAGGAGTCACCACCTTCTCTATTTAAACCTCTTTAGTGCACTTATAAGTTGTGGCTTTCTCTTACTTAGGTTCCTCTAATGTCTTACCACATCTCAAAGTTATTGCATATAAACTTTGTTTATGATTCATAACTATTTGTGATGGATACTTTCTAGATGATTCCAATTTGTCAACTGTAGATTTCAATTGACTGACTTGGCCCTCAAAATTCTAAATGTTAACTCTTTCCTTTTGTTGAAAATTTTGAGTAATAGTTAAGAATGTTTTAAATATTTACTTAAGAGACTTACCGAACTTAAAAGAAGAATATTGAGGTAATGGAATAGGTGTTCTAAGTTAGATAGGTTGATAATTTTGTGACCTTGCTCCATAAATGAGATTAGCATGATCCCTCCATCCTTGATTGTGCCTTTTAGAATAGGGATTATATTTCCTTTATGGTGCACCTGAATAACCCCTTATTAAATTGACTTGTTCAGTGGAATCATATTGGAATGTGGGACATATGTCATTTTGATGGTTTACAACATAAATTCTATAAACTTTTACCTATTGCAAATGTGTTAAAGCAATCAATTACTCTAAAGCTACTTCCCCAAACCTTGTGTATCAGTGAGATTCCTACTGGGTATTGTTATTGTTGTTATTGTTGTTATGCTAAAGCTATTAGGTTATAATTTTGATTTTTTTAATTGGAAATACTTACCTTATTTACCTTCTTATAGTATGAGTCTTGTCATAATCTAAACTACTAGGAATTTGCATATATGATGGAAATTATAACTCTAGCAGCTTTTGGGGTTTTATTCACTATTGTATCTCCACTAGCATCATCCACCATTTTCCTGTCCATTAGTAGTCGTTCTTTATAGAAGTATTGGATGAGGAGTTTTTTAGAGATCTTATGTTGTGAGAAACTGGCACACAACTGCTTAAACCTTTCCTAGTACTCATGGAGGGTTACAATATCCTTTTATTTGATTCCATAAATTTCCCTTCTAATGTTGGCAGCCTAAGAAATATTTATTTAAAAATAGACTCATCATATTTGACCATATACTAAAAGTTAAATAAAACAACCAAACTTTAGCTTTCCTAGATAAGGAAAATGGGAATCCCCATAACTTAATCTACGCTATAGTTATCCCCTTTGCTCTTATACTTGAATAGACTACATGGAACTCCTTGAGATGTTTGTTAGGATCTTCATTCTTAAGGCCATAGAACTTGGGTAGTAAATGTATCGAGTAAGATTTGAATTTAAATCCCACCTAAAAATTTGGAAAATGAATGTACAACGACTGTTAGTTGACAACTGGTACAACCAATTCCCTTAAGGTTCTCTCATTGTTATTGGTGTTGGCTTCTTCTTTTGATTCAAACTCATTGGATAAATCAACAAGTATGGTCTCCAACTCGTTGGAGAAGGATTTTATTCTTGTCTATGTTGAAGTTTGGCTTCCTTCCTTAAGTATTTTGCGGTCTGATTTATCTCAAAAGCAAACTAAAGTTCACCTGCATGAGAAGAACAAGGAATAAAAAGAACATAAATACTTAGCACCAGTCCCAGGCAATGAAGCCAAAAATTAAGGGGGTTTCAAATCTAATAAATAGTAAAAGACTATCGTAAAGATAAAATAAATTGAGACAGCGGTAAATAGGATTGTATCTACAAAGATTATGGTATTCTACTATTTTTTGTCAAACAACAAAATAAAATAGAAAAAAGGTTCTCCAATAGGAAAATAAAATGAAAAATAAGACCAAACAAAGATAACCAAAAAAATAAATAGAGAAAAATCAATATAGAAAAATATATAACCAAGGAGTAGTTTTTGTTCATCTTTACAGTTGATCATTAATGCAAAAATAAATTCTCTTACCCTTAAATAAATTGGTTATAGTTATTGGTATGGTCTAAAAGGAAATATCTATTAACCTTTTTTGTTATAGCCGATTTCCAAAACTTACTGAGGGTTAGAATGTTAGACTTTTGAATCATATCATTTTAGAATTTATGAGGTGTGAATGATAGTTTCTGTTCTGTTTTTACATGCATAAAAGAAAGAGTTTATGAGCTTCCAAATGAATGATTTTAAGTTGGAATTGGAGTTGGAGATGAATTTGAAGAGGAATTGAAGTATAATTAAGGTATTCTTAAGATATAATTAATGGACTATTATGAAGGTGTTTTGAATTTGACATGAAGGTGTTTAAATATAAAAAATTAAGGGAAAATTGAATAATACACTTTGAGGTAGTCATCCCATGATTATGGTAAGGTCCCCCACAATCGTGGCCAAAGCTTTGAAATGATAATTTCGGTTTTGTGAATTTGTTGAACCAAATGAGGATAAGTCACTCTATATTAGTGTATTTGGACTTGATTAAGGCTTGAAATGAACCTAGATTGTTGCTTGATTAATTGGTTAATGGTTCGATAAGTTTAGGTTGTTAATTGATGTCATTACTTAATGAATGGATTGTCTTTATATCAATGTATTTAAATCTGGAAATTTTGAGTTGTTAAAGGAATAAAGATGTTCTTATGAAAGCAAATATGATCCAGAGGATCTGAGTAAGGTGTATTAGCAATGAATGAGTGAGAATTAGGAAATTGTGTGAATTTATATTGCTAGAAAAGGTTGATGAATGTATGATTGATGAATTTAGAGTAATCAAACTTACTCAAGGTATAAACCTGAATGCAAAATAGTAATATACAAGGTATAATAATTGAATGGTCAAGACTTGCGAATAAGAATACATACCCGGAAAAGTCAATTGAGCATGTATTAAACATGACACAAATACATGTGCATGATTGTATATCCATATAATTGAACAAATTAGTGATTGTGAACTATGTGTGTCTAAACAGTGCTGCCTGCGTGTTTACACTCATAAACTTTCCCATTTTCCCCTGTTTCTTCTTTTTCACTAAAATTTGGTTAGACTGTCGAAAAAAGAGTTGGATTTTTCTGCATTTTGAGATAGTTCCAAGTGATCGTCCATTGTTTTCAAAGTACATGTCGGTGTAGCGAGAGATTCTTAAACTAGGTTTTTTGAGTTTTCAAGCAATGCTTTTTTTAATAAATTTTTTCCTAGCTTCCTTCCCTCCTTTTCTTCCGAAATTATGAATCTTTTGACCTTTCTTGCGAAGTGTTGTTGCTACATTCTATATTTGTTTCAGTAGTTAAAGAAGCGGGTACAATGATAGTGATTATTTTATTGTGGGAATTTAATTGTGTTCTAAGTGAAAAGTGACTCTGTAACTGAAGCAAATTATTGAGTTGTTAGATGCATTGCTTGATGCAATATGTGACCGACATCTGTTTCATTAAATCCCTTTTTTGCTCTATTTCTCAGCTTGTTTCGTATAGCTTTGATTTGTTCTAGCAGATTTTGTGTTTGTGTGAGTAGATGGGAAATCGTCAATTTCACTGGGGGTTTGATCCTGTTTGGCTTGAATTACATAAAATTACCTACAAGTTATCGTCTTTAATTGATTTGTGGTGTCTTTGTTTTCGCGAACGGTTATCGAGATTGAGCTAGGGTAATACATGTAAAGTTCAATTCTTTAAAGGATCAGGTGTAGTGTCTGTTGTTCATTTCTTTAGCTTCCCCAACCCTTGACCCAGTTTTCCTCTAGAGAAATCCTAGATCTGAGAAAAACAAAAAGGTATAAAAGTCGTATGTGATTGTGATCTCTAGTTTGCATTTTGAGTTTTGTTTTTGTTGTTGCATTTATGCGTTGAATAAGATCAACCCAGATCTGGATGCAAAACCCAGATCTGTGACTCTGTGATCTAGTTGTGAATGTATGCTTATATGTGTGTGGTTTCTGGTTGTTTTGTGGATTATGTGAGTTGTTGTTGCCGAAGTAGCATCTTGGGATGGCGTGAATGGAGAAAACGCAAAGGTTAGCTGCTGGAAAAACGTTTGGCTAAAGAAGCTCTCGGCAACGGCGGCAAACAGAGGTAGTCTGGAGGTTTGAATAGTAGACAGCACAGAGAGGATGTGAAACGTGAGCGCGTCATTGGCACGCTCCTTGGCTCCATCTTACCCAACGACACCGTTGATATCTGTAACTCTTACGCCATTCCCCACAATGAGTTTTCCGATCAGTCAGGTGGGGTCTTTTGTGATAGCTACTCTTTAATTCCAACCGGAAGCTTAGCAGGTATTTGTAAGTCTAGTCATCATTATGTATATCTCTTCGTTATCTCAACGTTACCTTCCCATTTACGTTTCTGTCTTGCATGCTTGAATTGTTCACTATTGATGATATTGTCACTATTGTCGGGTACTAGTT
>JANSVA010000217.1:21968545-22003317 GCA_025504915.1 Erythroxylum reticulatum
TGAGCTGAATATTTGAAGTGCTAATTGTTTGAGATTTGATGGTATTTAATTTTATATGTGTGCGATTTTATGGAAATAAAAAGTAAGAGTTTAAAATGATGGGATAGGATTGTATAATAAGAATCGAATGAATTGAGCTTTGAAAGTGGATAATTTCCATATGGGAAATTAATTGGTGTTGAATGAAAAAAGAAAAAAAAATTATACCGATTTCGATTGGAATAGTCTAAGGTTTCCAACGCGGCATTTTTCTAACATATTCGTCACCGGATGTCGGATTAAGTTTTTGTTTCGCTTTTGATTTGTTTGCTTTCGATTTCGCTATCCGATTTGTTTCTATTTTCCGCTTGCCTTTCGATTTTCTATGGCTCATTAAAAATTCGATTTTCTTTTAGTTCCGCACGTGCTTCCGATTTCTTTCGTTTTGTGACCCGCTTTATCCGTCTTTCGTTTCGCTTTGTTATCCGTTCTTTCGCTTTTTTTGATTTGATTTCTCTCGTTTCTACCGCTCTGCTTCCAATCTCTGTTTTCAGTATAAGAGTTGGGCTCCAGAAGCGGGGTCCAACATTTATCCTCTTTTGACCTTCTTCAATTATGATTATGTTATCGTCAATTGGTGTTTTAAGCTTCTTTTGTCTGGGGTTTTTCTATGTATATATCTTCCAAAAAAAGCTTGAAGCATAAAAAATGTGAAAACAATTTGTATCCTCGAAAACATTACACAATCATGTCAGAGGCTTCCAGCCTTTTACTCCTTTCTGCACTATCATGCATAGAATTGCACTATCGTGTCATACTTGATTTTCCAGCTTTCTCTTCATCTTTTCTTTACTTTTTCCTATCTCCATTCATCACCAAACACATTAAACAATCCCTAAAATATGTAATTAAGATCAAACTTTTGCCTTAAACAACAATAATCAAACAAAACACACATAAACACTAATAATAACATAAATCTAAGTCTTAAACACGTGATTATCAGCTAAGAAAAACATACTCTAACACCTAAAAAACATACTCAGTTTTACACCTATCAACATCCCCATACTGGAATGTTTGCTTGCCCTTAAGAAAAACTAAGACCATAAAATAAACAAAACATATAGTCACACAATCATGCAATAAAACAATAATGGTACAATGGCATCAAACCTTATGAAATTAACTTATTCATAAACATCAATCACTTAAAAGTTCCAACATACTAGCTTGTTCTATTCATGTTCAAATACTTTGATTTAAATACACATATCAACCAAAATATCAACCTATTCATACATCCATGATTGTAAGCATGCATTCATTCTTATAAAATAGTTAAAGAGGTAGGCCAACACTAAATATTAGTTCATGAAATTTATTGACATTTAAGAAAAAGATCCGTAGGTTCAATTTTATTGTCAACACCATATTATCATGCTTGGTTGGAGTGTCATTTTAGCCTTGTGACCTATAAACAAAAATTTTGTTATGAATGCCCCCAGTTACTTAGCTATATCACAACTCACAACTTATAACTTGCTACTATGTTTTTTTAACGGGTCAGTGGAATAGGAAGTTTATTTAGCATATTTATACAGCACAATTTGGTGTTTTTAGTGTTTTTTTTTCAATTTCACCTACATCACTTCTATATAGTCAATCACTCTATGAAAGGTCACTAATGATGACTACCAATTTAAATGAATTTAGTTACAAGTGTATTAAAAATTTGTCATAAATTGATATAGTAATAATATAATTAATATACATAGTCATCTAAAAAATACTAAAATACAAACTTTACAGGCTAATTTTTCTTCACAATTTAAATGATTATATTTATAGATAAGATGTTTCATTTCAATTTATGTCGTTGACACATTCACATAATGTAGACATCATGCAAGAAATGTTTACACAATACAACCTAATCAAAAACTAACATAATGTAAATACAACTTCACACACAAATGATATGCAAGTACATATATGTCCCCACACTTGAACATCATATTTTCCTAAAGATGGAATTAAAAACTCAACATAGACAAACACAACTCGTAAAACAATAAAAGTTAAAAAGAAAGGCAATAGTACTCATAGACATTATGGAGATGATGGAGTAGGAGTTGGAACTTGGACTCACTTAATGTTATGAACATCCATCATTCAGCTCACTACAAAATAAACAAAAATCATAAATTTAAAAAAAAAATTACCCAAAACCTAGCTATGCATAACATGCTAAGTTTAAGGTTCCTAACTTAACCATTTTAGCTCAATTATTTTCAATCAACTCATCTTTTGGGTGTGAAGGTCCTATGCATCTTCATATTAGGAATTATGATTCTTATATCCAAAAGTTTTTTTTCCTATTAATCTCATTTGCTTTCAAATTGTCTCCACCACTCTTGTTTCTTGTTCTCCTTTGGTGTTCAACTCTGAAAAGGGTGATTTCTCAATTGAGGGTATAATGGGAGCTTCCATTATCGCTAAGATCTCTTACTTCAATTTAACACCTAACTCCTCCTTTCCTTAATTCTCCTTTGTCCACTACTTCCCCAATACTCACTTCTTTTATGTTGCACTCTGCCTGCGCTTTTATACACTCATCCACTATATCGATCTTTAGGAAAAAGTGATTTCCTTCAGATTCTTTAATACTCTATTCATATTAAATTCCACTTACTCGTCACCAATTTGAAGAATGAGTTTCGTGATAGGTATAGTTCATACTATGCTTTTCTAGGTGTTTCAGTGTGTTTTTAAGTGTTTCTTAGATGATTATCATATGTATAGGCTTAGAATTGTATTATTGTGAGTGTTTGACTATATTATAAATTTTCATATAGTTTAGAGCATGAATTCAATCTTAATTTTATGTTTCATGAGGTGTTTGATGTGTTTATAAGTGTTAGAAATCAAGAAACTAAAGAAAAAAGAACATCGAAGCTAGATGAAGGATGTAACAATTGTGTACGAAGAGCACAATCATAACAATCGTGCATGGGGTTGTATGACCTTTATCACAATCGTGCTTAGCAGGAGCACAATTGTGATTCCAATGTCATTATTGTGGAAGGAGATTTCCATATACGAGCTTTTTCTTGTTTTTAGGGTTAGGGGCTATTTTTGGAATTGACCAAATGGGGAAACCCGAGACGCGATCCCCACAACCTTAAAGCATTATATAAGAACATGAAATACAACAAAAAAAGTGTTGTAGCCATTAATAAAAAGTGAATCAAAGTTGGTGAGATCGAGAAGAGCATTAGAAAATTCCAACATTCCATATTAAGGCTTTGGTAGTGTTTTTATTCTATTCCTTTATTTCTTTCATTATCTTTGATGTGTAATTGGAATTGTTTGAGGCTAAACATGTCTATGGACTTATAAATTTATATTAGAATTATTTTGTGACTTTTAATTATTGTTTATTTCAATATATTTTTAGATTTTTGTGATAATTTTTCGTGCATAAACTTAACAAGAAATCGAAAGAGTGAGTCAAAGTAATCAATGTTAGGTTATACAAAGAGAGTTGGCAATTTAATAGACCCACAATTATAAAATTAATGATCAATCAAAGACAAATCTTGGTTGTTAAATTGATTATTTAATAGATTGCTTCATATTTAATTGAATAAGTTAGGAATAGTTTTATAAATTGAGACATTGCAAATCTATTAATTTCAAATTCAATTAGGGTTAATTAAGTAGATCAGTAATCAAAACCTTAGGAAATCTAAGATAAAGTACATAAATTGAATTAACAAGATTAAATGAATCAAAATAAGGAAGGAACAGTTCTGAAGTGTTCAATCTTGATCAAACCCAAATTTTACTTAGTAGCTCATTTATTATTTTATTAATTGTTTCGTTTATTTAATTGTTTCAATTTATATTATTTGAATTTAATTCAAATCAATTTCATGTTACCTTAGACAAAGTTAGGCTCAAATTGTTAGTTGTTGCATAGTCCTAATGGCAATGATAACCTCTAATATTACAAGGTACAATCTATATACTTGCAAGTATTGAGAGTTCTATTATATATAAAACTTGCTCAACAAGTTTTTGGTACCATTGTCAGGGATTTTATCATTTAGATAATTTGAATTCTTTTGATTTAAGGAATTTCACCATTATTGCATACTTGCAATTACATAAACACAAGAATCACTCGGATTTCAAGCAAGGTCAAAGAAACTTTATCTCTTGACATCATAAGGTAAGAAAGAGAAATTTGAAGAGTGAGACACCAAGAAGAGATAGAAAGAACTATGGAAAAAGAATTCAATCACAAAGACCAATAGAGAACCCTTATGGACTTCATAAGGACATGGTTCAATGCAGCACAACAAGGCATCACTCAACCACTAGTGCAAGCCACTTTATTTGAGATCAATCTAGCTTTGCTAAACATGTTGTAGATCAACGTGCACTTCTACGGGTTGGCTAATAAAGATCTCAATGCTCATACAGTGAACTTTTTAGAAATATGTGATACCTTTCGATATAATGATATATCAGAAGATACTATTAAGTTGAGGCTCTTTCCCTTTACATTCAAGGATAAAGCCAAGGTATAGTACTATTCTCTCAACATAACCAACATCATGATATGGGAATAGCTAGTTTGTGCTTTTTTAGCCAAGTATTTTCCTCTAACAAAGACAACACAACTAATAAAGGTGATTACGAATTTCATACAAAATGGCGTACGAAGCGTGGGATGGGTATAAGGATTTACAAAGGAGATGTCTTCACCACAACCTACCAAAGGAATTCATGTTGCAAACTTTCTACATGAAGTTAATCCACCCAGGAGGAGCACCATAGATGCAGCTTCTGAAGGATCCCTTATGTGGAAAATAGTTAAGGAAGCAAAGGATTTGTAAGAGGAGATGGAGAATAATATTTTTCTTTAGATGTTAAATAAAAGCAGATAGCATTCAACCTTCTACGATCAGAATAAAGTGATTATTATTGATTCAGTAATAGCACTACAGGTAGAGATCACTAATTTAACATAGCAACTAAACAACCTGAAAGCCTCCTCTTCAACTCTGCTTAAACCAATTCAGTAAGGAAGAGAATTATGTAGAGAAGATAATCATATTACTGCTAGTAACTTCTTAATACAAAATGAAAACATGAAGCAACTCAACCACATAGGCATAGAGTTTGGTCGAGGAGGAGGGAGTAATCTATATTCTTACATATACAATCCTGGGTGGAGGAACCACCCAAATTTTTCTTGGTCTAATAATGCAAGCAGTTAATTGAGGAATCAAGTCCACCTGGATTTTAGCAAGACAAGTCCAGTGCCAAAAATTCAAAATTGGATAAGATTATGGACAAGATCATAAGTATGGAAGGGAAGTTTGAGCAAGTATCAAAGAAACATGCCTCTTCTATTTACAACTTGTTCAAGAGGGCTAACTTGCAAATACATTATCTACAAGAAGAGTGGGGAGTCTCTAAAGTAATACTAAAGAAAATCCAAGGGAGCAACTTAGGGAAATCACACTTAGGAGTGGGAAAATTTAAAACAATCAAAGATAAACAAAGTGAAACCCACCTTGTGAAGGAATAATTAAGAAAAAAAGAAAAAGGATGAAGAAAAGAATGAGGACCCTTCATATGTTTCCCCTTAATCATACCCACCTAAGCTTCCATTCCCACAAAGATTACAGAAGAAAAAATTGGATGCACAATTTGCAAAGTTTATGGAGAAGTCGAAGACTTTACAAATTAACTTATCTTTATGGAGGTATTGGAACATATGTGCAAGTACGTAAAGTTCCTAGAAGACATTTTATCAAACAAGTGGAATTGGGAAGATAATCAAATGGTAGTGCTAACTAAAAGTTGTAGTTCCATTATCATCAGTCGTATGCCTTCCAAGTTGAAGAATTAATAAATAAACTATGAACTAGACAATAGTAAAATTGATTGATTGATTAATAATGAAAGCTTGGAATTACTTCTATCCTTATTTGTTTTCCCTTTACCTTCTTGATTTAATCGTACTTGATCCTAAATATCTTATAGTTATAATTACCCTCTCTTGATATCTAATCAACTTATCCCAATTAAAATAGATAGAAATTGAAACTATGAAACTAGATTTGAAGCAATCCTATAAATATCCAATTAACAATTAAGATCTCTCTTCAATTGCCTATTAATTTAATGTTTATAGGTCTATTCAAGTATTAGCTCTTATTGTGCAACATAACACAAGTGAATCAATCCAATCTCTCGATCCAAATTTATTATAAAATAATAAACATAATAAACATATTCATTAAATCATAATGTAAAGTTTAACAAATAATTCAAGAGTAATTCCTAAAAAGGAATTGAACAATCCATAGATCTTACTATCCAAATATAATCATCATTAACTTCTAATAACAATAAGGAAATAAGAAAAGAGTAAAGAATGAAACCTGGAATTCTTCTCCACTTTGCCTTATTCTTGAGAGTTCTCCACTTTTGATCTTCTTTAATTATGATTATACCCCCATCAAGTAGTGTTTTAAGCTACTTTTTATACTTTTGAGTCTTCCAGGGTCTTCCATATGTGTATCTTTCAAAAATAGCCCCAAAGCATCAAAAGTATGAAAAAATTTGCATCCTAGAAAATACCTTGCACAATCATACATGGCCATATACGATCATGCATAGGACTACCTAAACTCTCTAGCACGATCGTGCCAAAGGCTTCCAGCCTTCTACTCCTTATTGCACTATCATGTCAAACTTAATTCTCCAACTTTTTTCATCTTTTCTTCACTTTGTTTCTATCTCCACTCATCACCAAATACATCAAAAAATCCTTGAAATATATAATTAACATCAAGATTTTGCCTTAAACAACAATAATCAAACAAGACACATATAAACACCGCCAAGAAGATAAATATAAGAACGAAACATATAATTATCAACTAAGAAAACCCTAAAAAGATACTCTAAAACCTATAAAACATGCTATAAGTTTTACATATATGACTTATGGAAATGGTCCTGTTTATTTTTGGACGATTCATGTAGTCTTATATGATAATGGACAACTTACTTTTATATCTTTTGATGATGTTATGGACTAACTCATATATATATAATTATAACACCATGTGTATGGAATCATTTTGTTAATCTTTTAAATTTATTGACTACCCATGTTAGATGCAGTACTAAGTTAAATACTTTTGATTTAAATTCATGGGGCATGTGTTTAGAGGCAATTTTATGTATATATGCATATGCAAATTAAATAAAAGCACAAATTATTTTTATCAATTTAATAAATAGCATTATATAAAATTTCATAATTTTAATACATAATATTATGAAGTACAACTCATCTTATCCCTATTACTTATACATACAAATACTAACGCCAACACCAGACATAATCTAAAATAAAATAATATCATCAAACTCCACACCTAACTAAGTTTACTATCTATTTTTTGTTCAATGTAAGCCAATAACATGTTCTTCTCTCTCAAGTAATTTATAATATCTACAATTCTTAAAGTAAGTTTTTTTGTCAAATCACTCAAAAAAAATTGTAGCATTCTTTTACTTGTAATAAAATTGATAAATAGTTATTATTTTGTTACAATCTTTCTTTAGTGTATTAAACTATGCATAGAATTTACCCCATATCTTAAACATGTAAAGAATCTCCTTCCAATGTTCTTTGATGTCTAAGTAGTTCGTAAAAGAGCTTGTAGGCTACAATTGCAATACTCATAGAAATGTTGTTACACACTTACTTTTGTTGATGTTGATAATTCCATATACTAAAATCAACAAAAATTTATCAAGTATTTATCTTCTACAACATTAAATCATTTTGTATCCATTAGAATCAATATAATTATCAATCAAATAATTGTTTACTAAGTTGTGATAACTAAATGTATCATTGTATAATTATTGGCTTATGAAAGACCATATTGACATACATAATACTATTATCATAAGTTCAAGCATTAAATATAAGCTTTCCATTTTAAAAAATTAAAAAGAAGTAGAGAGACACATTTTCATCACCACCCTAAACACATTACATGTGAAAGATACAAGTATATCCAACACCACCAACCTAGCTATACCCCAAAGACATATATGTATATTCAACATCATCATCATCATTCATAATTATAAAAGCCATCCTCTTCTATAACATGAAGTATAATACCTATTTGTCCCTATACAACAACTTATCTTATTTAAAGTAACTACTCGTCTCATATATAACAACTTCACCATCAATAACTTATCTAACAACTTCTCATCTTATATAAAACTTATATACAAAATATAATCAACAACTTATGTATAACAACTTCTCATCATATGTTATTGCAACATTGCAAGCTCTCACATAACTTGTTCTCTCAATTATAACACCTTCACCACTTTTGTTGCCCATGAAAACATGTTTAATATCATTGATCATTCTCTTTATGACCATTTATCCTGTAATATATTTTGAGGAGGTTAAGTATAAAGTAGAGGGAGAGATAGAGAGTACGTAATATCCAAGGGTTTATGTTGATTCTGTCAGTGTATGAATGATGATGATGATGATGATAATGATGATGAGCAGTTCTATGAAATTAAAGGGCTTTCTCTAATAAGCCCTTGTTTATTTTACAATAAATGGTAAGAGGAAACTAGAAAAACATTTTAAATTTTGACCTTGATTTTAATGAATAGGCTTATAAAAGTCCAATTTCCTTAAGGTACAAGGTTATGATGATTTCCTCATATACATCAGAGATTTATATCTCAACCAAATTTTCAGTTGCGATTAGTAATTTTCACTATCAACTACCTAATTTAGAATTGATGAATTCCCAATTCACATAGATAAACACCCAATTCACTTCATAGTTGAATAATCTCCAAATTGAAGTCCGTAATCTAGAACCCAAATTGTATATTTACTTGGATATTACAACTTCTACTTTTATCTTTACACTACAACTTCACCCTACAACATCAATTACAATATCTACAATGGTTTCTCCTCTCCAGTGTTTCAGTTAGGGTTTTTATTTCTCTTTTAAACTACAACTTCACCTTGCATCTCTAATGATAATCTTTATAAATGATGATTTCGCCTTTTTAATTTCTTAATTAGGGTTTGTATTTCTCCTCTACCAGCAATCCTCCATTATATTTAACCTTTGGATTTCTCCTCTGCTTCATATGCATTATGTGGGATGTAATACAATGCCACATATTCAACCCACACAACATTGTTAGATAGGTGACATAATAATGCTACCTAAAATGCCACGTTCCTAATATGGTGCCATTTTTCCATTTGTATTTAAGGTTTTTAATGAACATTAATGGCAAGCATATGATAATGTTTTAAAAGTCACAAGACACTTTGACAATTTGCAAAATCATATGGAGTTTACTAACCCTATATTAGTTATATATGCTTAACAATGTAATCAATTTGAACATTTACTATTTTTTCTAAATGATAAAGTTGATTAATGGATCATCTTTTATTAAATTAAAATGAATCCTAGCTAAAATTAATATAGGCTCTATTTCGCAATAAACAGATTGTATTAGCTGTTAGCTAACTCTATTAGCAGTTAGCTGACAATAGATTATATCAGTTAATTTGACCAGTAGATAATATTAGCTATTATTAAAAAATGTTTGATAAAATTAGTTGTTTAGTATTAGATGTTTATGTGTAAAATGACTTATGGGGGTATAACTTAAATAAAATTATAAGGACATGAGTCTTATATCTGAATATTTTTTTAAATATTTTAATAAGAATTTAGATTTTAGATATTTAAATTTACAAAAATAAAGTTTACAACTTTAATAAAAGCATAGAACATATAATAATAATAATCATCATCATCATCATCATTAATAAATAAATATTATTATTATTAGACAACTACTTTCTTTCTCCATATTAATCAAGTTGAAGTTCATTTTTCTAACATATTGTTAATCAAATTAAAGTTTATGGTACTAGTGTTTGGTGAAGGGGAAGCAATGTTAAAAAATGTCAACTTGAGTAATTTATAACAATTATTGGGCAAAATCATTTTTTCTTCTCTTAATTTCTTAATTGTTAGAATAAAGCGCTCTTCATAGAAACATTTTTAAAAATAACAGATTGAATTCAATATGCTAACTCAATTAATTAATTACCAAATATGGTTCTAAATATCTCTCAATCTGTTAAAAAATGGCTGATAATTTATTTATCAAATGAGGCCATAATCTTTCATCTAAGAACTGTTTGAGGACATACCAGATAATTAGATACAAAAATCTCGTGGCCCAAGCCGAAAAAGGCTTCATGATAGAGAGAGAGAGAACAAACTAAGAGGGCTATCTAGACCCCTGAGCGATAATCGAGCTCTTATTAATAGTGCTTAACAGTAATACTGAGCTTGATAACAGCTCTCAGATTTGGAATATCCATGAACTCAGTCTGCATAAGTCCATATCCTTTAACAAACCTAAAAAACCCAGTTCCAGACACAACCCCGAATTCCCTCTCCTTCATAGAAAAGATATCAGACCCTTGAATCTCCAAGGTACTTCCTTTAAACTTCCCTTCCGTGAAAACCAGAGAAAAAACCAAGTACAAGCCTTTCCCATCAAGCTGAGAGTTTATGTAAGCCCCTTGAGCTCTTCCAATCTCTTTGGACTCTAAAGTGGGGCCTTCCGTAACTGGGTCATCAACGACGGCGATAGTGCCGAAGTGCAAAATTTCGAAATAGGGTCCTTTCTTTCCGGCGACTGTGATCGCTGATGCGTCCGGGCCTGTGAAGTGGTCGTGTACGTATACCACGAGGTTGGTACGTTTAGGTACATGTCTGGGGATGATATATGCCGTATAGAGAAGAGTTAGCGTATTGCAGACGAAGAAGAAGACATTGGAAGACATGTCTGGCTTTGGTCCGAATTGGTTTGTGGGGGGTATTAATTGGAGCTGTCTGTTAAGGTCTACATATTGGCTATGAGGAGAATATGCTCGGGGAGACAATGGTTTTGTTATTTTGGAAAAATGACAAAATGATTAATGACGTTAGGGTGAGAACACGTTTCAAGTGTCTCATGTGCTTGATCATTAGAAACTGGCAAGGTTCATTTGTATTTTAATATTGTAAGAGCAAATCCTTTCGCTAAGCCTTTATTTGTCGCATATATTTTAGCATGTTTTTCATTATTTCTTCTTGAATTATTAATTCTTAAGTAGAATCTAAAAATAAAGAAAAACTGTTGTTTAATCACTTCCGATTAACTACAAGAAATGTATAGTTTACCGACGGAAAAAATCGACAGTAAATGCAAGTATTCCGTCGGTAATAATAATTACCAATGGAATAAAACGACGAACAACAGCCTCATTAATATGACCGTAGATAAATTTAACGATGAATATTTTATGTGTCCTTCCGTCGGTAAAGTATACCGATGAACAGGCGTAACCGTCGGTATATTTTACAGATAAAAGGATTTTCCTGTCAGTATATTTGCCGATGGAAAAAGAAGAATGGTCGATAAACCGTAGCTTAGATAATCACAAAGGTTTCAATATTACAGATGGAAGAAAAAAAACGGTCGGTAAATATCATTCAGTTTACTAACGAGGTGTTCCGTCGATAAATATAGTGTTTTTTGCGACGGTCTTTTATATTCCATTGGTGAATAAAAGTAAGAATTTAAAAAAACCGACATTAAATTTTATTTCATGATCTTATGATAAATGCATAATTTTAATAGTTTTGAATTACCTGTGCATAATAATTTTATATGTTTATATATTTATTTTGTTTAAACAGAAAGTTGATTGATGATATAAAATTAAAATTATCTAATTGATAATAAAAACATTACAGTGTGCATAATAATTCTTTATAATTCAAAACAAATGACTACAACAATCTTAATGTCCTGGTAACCGTCGGTACTCTGAGGTGCTACCTCTCTCCTTCATCTTATCCATCTCTTGTCTCAGTTGAGCTATGGTGTCTATCAATGTGTTCACTGTTGTTTGAAGCCGATTGACTTGATCGGTTTGCGACCGTCTACTAGATATTGCTGTACTGGACGTGAAGGATTGCGAATAACATTTGTTCGCAAATGAACCTAGCCCCAAGATCCTTCCACAATGGTTCCTACTATCCACAATATCAAGATACATCCAAGTCCCATCAAAAGGTTATTCCTGCTGAGATTGTTACTGAATGGTTTCTTGTATTTGGTCATATAAGGAAGCAATGTTTATATTAGTAAGTGATAATTATTAAGAAATAATAATAAAGCATTAAGTACACATACATTCAGTTCTCTACATCGGTTGTTGACGAATATCACACTGTTATGCTTCTTCGTATGAGTGTGTAAAAACACCTAAGTAGGTGTAGGCCTCATGCTCATAGACTTCTCTTGCATATTTAACCTAAAACGTTAAATGTCAACTAGATTCTATAAAAATTTCGGCAGAGTTTCCATTATTTTTATGATATGTCTCCCTTGTTGAACAAATAAAATAATTCAACACATTCATATATGACACCAGAAATTTATACCATTATCATTATCAATAATACACATATTTTTATTTCAACATTCACTCATCAATTTAAATTGAAACACAGCAAAGTAAAACATTTACAATATAAGTGTCAAGTTTAGATACTTACAAGTCTCTGTGCATGCTCATGGTGGGTAATTGTTCCTCCTGTATGTACGGGAAGACTATCTCCCTCAGACCTCCATATCTATTGGTGAAGCTACGCCCTGAGATCCATTGCCTCAGGACTTGTCCAATACTCCTGCCAATGACTCCATATTAGCTCCGAAATATAAGGCGATCGTACACCAGTCTTGTGTATTGCACCAATAAAGTCATGATAACATATACGAGCTCGACTCTCCCATATTTTATGTATGAACACGTCGAAACTAGAATCCTAAAAAAATTCTTTTTGAAAAAAGGAAAAAAATTGAACTACTATAATGTAATAATATTTATCTAATTAATATATACAAATCAATATAAAAAGAAAAAAAAATTATTATACCTCAAACTCCTAAAAGTAAAATCCCTTTATGACCTAAGACATATTCTTCCACACATAACCCTCAGAATCAATCCTCTCCTTAAATGTAGATGTCATATGTTTAGAACACGGTCTAGATGGAATCAACATAATATAAGAAGTAATTTTATGCCATGGAAAAATCGATGAACATATATTAATTAGAAACATAAAGTGTTTAATGTGATTTCACTTATTGACAATTGTTATGTACTTTCTTCTATCAGGTCCCTCAGCTCCAGGTTGGCGATCATCTCCTTCATCTAATAAAGGAATAGTGGATGATGTATAAGTTGGGGATGGTATAGCATGACGAGCAGCAGGTGATGCCTCATCTGCAACTGTAAGCCCTAGAGGGGGATGAGGTGATGCAGTGCCATCTATAGACTGTGACGGCCCACCTCCACAGTAAGTACCTTCGAACATGCATCTGAACCAGGGCCGCATAACCTCACGATGTCTCTTTGGTCCCATATTTCTACCTGAAATTCAATATTTATTGAATTTTCTACAAATATAAGAATTTGAATTCAATATTTTACACAATATATGGAAAAGGAAATAAGGAGATCTGTTGAATATCATATTCAAGTACAAATGACAAAATAGAAGGATAAGAATTATTAAAGTTGTAGAATAAGAACAATAACAGCCCCCAGTCAATAGGACATAGGTTGACCTCTAAGTAGTAGGGAGGTCGTTTGACAAATTCTTACAGATAAAATAATAAATCAACTTTAAAGCTAAGTCTAGTGTATTACATCGATAAATCACAATGATATAATTATTTTCTTGGATTCCATGTGACATGAGAGTCGGTAAAGGTAAATGAGTCCCCGATGTCTAGATTCTCGAGAAGGGTCCTGGCATTTTCAAACGCACCAATTGAAACAGCGATACTTCTTCCCTCAGGTGTAGACTTTTTAACACCTTCTTACAACAACGTTTCCATTATAGGTAAACTTGCAAAGGACACAGTGAATGAGTCGCTTGATTTAGTATGGAAGACTAACTTTCTAGATGAACTACTAATACAAACAAGTTTACTTAAAACACAATCAGTATAAAACTTAGATAATGTCATACTAGAAAACCGTTAAACGAACCAAAACTAGATATTAATGCATACAGAAATGTCCAAAAAAGGTTTATGGAATTGACAAATTTTCCAAAAAAGCCGATCTCCCTAATCCTTTATAGACCATTGTGACATCGCTCCCACCTCTATCGACTTACATGTCATCTTCGAGATTCAAGGAAGCTTAAAACAACATATAGTATAGACCATCAAATGTGAATATATATATAATAGCTTCATCAAGGAAATGAGATGTACATAATAAGAAAAGTGACGTTGTTCGGATCATACTAAACACCTTGAAGCAGAAGATCAGCCATGGAAGGCAAACGATCGTTAGTGTATGAAGTGGAGATTTTTCCTGCATTTTTATTCCTTAGGTTGGGACAATTTTACCACATTCCTCCCAACCGAATGAATTACTATCCTCCGGAAGCAATCGCTATGTCGACATTCCTTGATTAAGAATTTGAATTAAATACTTTACATAATATACTGAAAAGGAAATCATTGATTTGAAAAATAAAATTATTCAATTACAAACACAAATTAATCACTATCATAACTTAATTGTAAATTACAATCATCTTCTTCTTCAGAATAATAAGAATCAAACTCCGACTCCTCTTCAGATCTCTGACCCGCATCATCCTCTCTGGATGAAATTTCAACATATTTGTTAGATGGTTCGTTCAAAGGTTTATTATCGTCATATGTGATATATGCATTTATAAAATGAACATCTTCCTGAAACGCTTCACTTTCAATTCCCTGCTCTCCTTTTCTATGTGATTCAAAAACATCTCTAAGTTTAACTTTGAAAAAATATAAAGAAATGAATATAATTTGAATACCTGTTAAAGCTTTTCTTCAATCTCGTTCGAAATAGAAATACTGCTAACAAATGAGTTCCTACAACTAAGAATAAAATTGTTAACAGTTTAGAAAGCGGGATATATTAAAACAATTATATAAAATGTATTGAGTACAGTTTAGAAAACGTGAATAATTTTGACCAAAGACTAAATAATTGTAGCTCATATTACCTCCTTTTCTCTATAAGAAGCCTAGAGGACCTAAAAAGCGTAGAAGAAAGGATAACGGTGAAGAAACATTAAACTTATAACGAGAGATACCAAACATTTTATATTAATAAAGTACATGCATATAAATTTATGTAAGGCAATTTCACTTACACAAAAATAAAGGAGAACAATAATTCTATTACTATCACTTAAAGTTTTAGTAAGGGTGTGGGAAACATTATATCTGTATGTCGAACCTACAAATTGATGAAAATTACATGATCAATGGAGATTCATAATAAAGAAAACAATAACAATGTTTCAATAAGCCAAGTTCTCAATAAGAGTAAGAGAAAAGATGAGAGAAGATTAACTTTCTTGGGTTTCTAGAAGCCTCATTAAAAAACATCGTAAGACTAATATAATGTGAGGAAACAAAATCAAACAAAGATGATAAGAAATTGGTGGTGCCAATTAACAAAGTCATGTGATGGTTAATAAAGCAAAACCAAGAAATAGATCGAAAAACCTAATGTGCAAGAGTTTAAAGTCGTAATGTTGCTATGAGAAATGAGAAGTAGAGATTTAATGGTTTGTTGTAAAATATATGTTAAATGTAAAACAAAATTATCTAATTAGCAAGTTTTTAACTTTTTTGGCATTTGATTTTAGTGAAAGTTTACATAATGAGTAGAAAATAGAGTTTAAAAATCACGAAGAAGAAGATGGTCCTTGCTTACGTACTCATTCATTTTAGAATGTACCAAGGTGTTTATTCTACTAAATATTGGTATGTTTAATTTTGACTATTAAACATATACTGGTAAATGTTTTATGATATAATGGTAAATTTTGTGTAAGTTAGTTGTTTATTTTGAATACTGTTGTGGTTTTTTTGTATAATATTGGTGGTGTGATAGAGATGAATAATAAAATGGAGAACATTATGGGTTATTAGAAGTGATCACCTTATGTAATAGGGTCAAGGACATTGAGACAAATGTGGTATTGAAGTGGGAATTAAGTTTGATAGTTGGGAATGATTTTTGATTTAAAACAAAGGTATATATGATTCTGTAGTTTTGCATTTGCTATAAGGGGAAGAAAGAAAGATGAGAATGGAGATGTAAGGAGTAGTGTATCATTGGTGGTGCAGTTTGATATTAACAAGGAGTTTTAGAAGGCATACACTAATTCCATGTTTTGTATTGTATAAAAAGAGCTAAAAAGTTTAATATACTATAAGATGAGCAAAACTTTGAGTGAAAGAAATATTAAGATTTATGACATGAAGGAGATGGGTGCAAGTTGAAATGTGATTGGCTTATACATAGTAATATTAAGTGAGACTCCCTTACTAGCCAACTATAGCTATATGATTTTTTAATTTATGAGCATTTTGTGTCATCAAATGGTCAAGATTTTGATTAGGTTGAAATATGAAAAATTAGTAACATTCATGACGATGATGATATCATTATTGCTAGGACGAGTTTGTTAAAAGTGGCATTTTAGAAGACCCTTGGTTATATTGGCAATAGCACAACAACTTTTAAGGGCTTATATAATTATTAGAAGAAGCTAATATGAAATTGTGTTATGGGAGGCCAAGAGAAAAAAAGTTAAAATCTCTAATAGAGGAGATTAAAAAAACATAAAAAGCATGTTAGTCATGAGTAAAATTGTATTGATATAGGTAATTTGATAAAAATATTTTTTGCATTATATTACTAAATGATTGATCATATATAAAATTGACCTTTTGATGTTATTAGTTGGGTATTACAAAGGTTGTGGAGTGAAATTTGGAGACTTATTTCAATTCCAATCAAAGGAGTACTAGAATCCTTAAATGCCCTTCCATTCGATTTAATTAGTAGGTAAAACGTTTTTGTCATTTGGTAATGTATACATTTGACACGACACATAACAATTTTCATTTGTTTCCAAATTGTAAACATTTTGTAAGTTTAACTTCAAACAATTATACTAAGTTAATAATGTCCATAAATTATCCTAGAATCTCTTAGTAGATGTATTCCGATAAATGATTGTTTAGGATGTATCATTCATTACTTTTTTCTAAATAGTAATCGTATTATATTGAAGTAGTCATACTAATTTTGAGCTAACCATTGTATTACTTTATAAGTACAAAACTAATGGTTAATGATATGTTCTCAACATGCATAAAAAAACCAAGTTGTAGAAGTATCAAACTTTGTGATAATCACTCAATTTAGAAAATGGAGCATAAAATTTGAATGCTTATAAGCTTAAAAACTCACAATTTCAAATAACATGTATTGGATCATATTCCATTCTTCAAAAATCAATCATCATAAACAATTAATCAATATTTAGTAGGGAAGATCTCAACCATTCATGCATGTTTTCCTATTGCAATTCAATCTAAATCAATCATTCATGAAAACTCAAATAATTCAAAGACAAATTTCACAACAAATTAAGACGCCTAAAAAGATAAGTCAACAAACCTGAACTAAAGCAACTTTTAATTTAGCTAAAATTATAAAAGTACGAATAACATCATCAAATAAGGCTAAACACTCAAAAAAAATTATTTGATACAGAAACTCAATCCCATCCACTTTGACATGAACAATCCATACAACACTTCCTCATGCCCTAATAGAAACTCAATCCCATACACAAACATTTACACATAAATCATTTTGTAGATGAAACTAACTCCAAATCAACCAGATTCATTAACCATTGATTCACATTTCGGCAGAAAATTCAAGCACAGAGAACAAGAAAATACCTTAACAAAAAGCACCGGAGAAGACGACAACAATGGCCTAAGAAGACACAGTGGCTCCACGGAGAAGACAACAGAGAACAACAGCCGATGGATGCAGCTCCACACGCAGTGGCAGATTTGGAGGAGGAAGGAGGAAACATCAGGTGCAGGGGGAGGGGGGAAGGGGAAAGGATTTCTGCTTAAACCAAATGACATCGTTTTGTTATTCTTGAAAACGGTAAACAGAAGCAGGCGATGGACAACAACATATAGCTATAGAATTTACCGACAAATTTACCAACAAAATTTTTCGTCGATAAACTAAAAATATTTTTCGCCAACATTTCTCGCCTTATTTACACATGTATTCATTTTCTTTTGAGTTCAACAACAGATATTGCTACCATCGCTAATTGAAAATTTTTCAGACAACTTTTTCAACGGGTATAGGATTTTCGTCGATAATTGGCAATGGTTTCTTTACCGTTGGTAATTTTATGTCACTAATTCATACTTTTCGTGTAGTGGATTTATTAGACTTCTAATTCGTTAATTTACCACTCAATAACTTATATAAATATAGTATGAAGACATTGTCGCTCACTCTTCCTCTTTCTTTCTGAGTTTATATATTGATTTTTTATATTTTTAATAGATTTATTTATACATACATTTAGACATGATCTTTTAAAATTGTCTTAGGAACTAATATTTGGAACAAGGGACAATAAAAAATTGTTGATTTATATGTTTTTTATATCATTTGGTAAAAATCCCTACTTTATAATAGCGTGGGGTGTAGATCCTTTTTTTGCAAATATTTTGATTTTTATGGTTTTTTTATGTTTGGTTATGACATTTAGTTTGGTGTGGTCAACATTTATTTTTTAAGTTAAATACACGTAGAGTGAGCAAAAGGATCGAAGTTTAATTCGACTCAAAACAATATACTTAACCTGAGTTAATCAGACTTTAGATCAAGTTTGAGCTTTATTTTTAAATTTTTAACTTCAACTCCAATTTAGATTCGGGCTCCAACAATATAAATATATGTCAAACATAAGCAATAGTATTAAATGGTGAAAACAATAAGACAATTAAAAATATATATAAATTAGACAACTGACGATTTTTTTAGTAGCATTAAGGCATTTAACATATTACCAATTTTTGTTTATCTATGTTGTCATTATTGATGTTAGTTTATGCCCTTATCGTTTGGATGCAATTTGATGTATGATATTATTATTTAATTAATAAAAGGGTATTCTTTATCTTTATTCGTTAAGTTAATTACATTTAATGTTTTAATCCTGAAGAAAAAATCTCTTGAGTAATTACTGTGTAATTATGATAAGATCATAATTGTGAGATTCAATTTACATTTATGTATTGCTCATAAATGTTCTTAGTTGTAATTTCATCAAGACGGGATATTGTTAAAACGATAAAGCTATCACATGTTATGTTTCTTTTTTATGAAGAAAGTAATCGATCTCATAAAATAAAATATGAAGATACTTAAATTAATATGCAGGTGATTATTAGAGAATAAGTCACAAAACTGACCCGACTATGAGAATCTCAACTGAAATATTACTTATGTGTCTGTAGATTTCTCATAATAATGGTTGTATAATTGATAACTAGACTTGAGATTACCAAGGTATCTCGTGTAGGAATTACCTATGTTTTGATGCTACTTATGAACCATTCTAGGATAATTCAATTGGTAGTCCTAGATGCAATATGAACTATATGGATATAGTTAAGTAAATCAATAAATGATTCGCCACTCTAAAGTAATTAGAGAGAATATTCTATTCTTCTTAATTAGTAGTGATTTATGGAATTTTCTGGGTAGAGTGAATTGTCATTTGAAAATGCATTTTCAAATTTCAATTATAAATCAATTACTAATTAGCAAGAATGAACATGACTGAACCAAAAGAGTAGACATTATATCCATACTCTGTCCAATTGCAATATTAGATGACAAAATGATTAAATTATATATCATAACCATGCATGGATAGGTTAAGTCAAACCACTTTGACATTTCTAATATTTGGGTAGTCATGACATGTTACTAGACGTCAATCTTAATCTATAATTATAAATTGTTTAATTACAGAATTAAAAATAAATTAAAAGTAGTTTAATTTATCTGACTCTAATTGTGAATTAGAATTATAATTTATAATCATTGCTAATATATTAGATTTTTTATATTAAACCAAACGACATCGTTTTGTTATTCTTAAAAACACTGAACAGAAGCAGGCGATGGACGACAACATATAGTTATAGAATTTACTGACAGATATACCGACAAAATTTTTCGTCGGTAAACTAAAAACATTTTTCGCCAACACTTCCTGCCTTATTTAGCGATGGTAATTAATTAATGTCGCTAAACATCATTATGCATTCATTTTCTTCTGAGTTCAATGACAGATATTGCTACCTTCGCTAATCGAAAATTTTCCAGAAAACTTTTCCGATAGGTATAGGATTTTTATCGGTAATTGGCAATGGTTTCTTTACCATCGGTAATTGTCCATCGCTAATTCATACTTTTCTTGTAGTGGATTTATTATACTTCTAATTCGTTAATTTACCACCCAATAACTTATATAAATATAGTATAAAGACATTGTCGCTCACTCTTCCTCTTTCTTTTTGACTTTATATATTGATTTTTTATATTTTTAATAGATTTATTTATACATACATTTAGACATGATCTTTGAACCTTTTGGGTGTTGAAATTGTCTTAGTAACTAATATTTGAAGCAGGGGACAATAAAAAATTGTTGATTTATATGTTTTTTATATCATTTGGTAAAAATCCCTACTTTATAATATCGTGTGGTGTAGATCCTTTTTTCGCAAATATACTTTTATTTTTATGGTTTTTTTATGTTTGGTTATGAAATTTAGTTTGGTGTGGTTAACATTTATTTTTTTAAGTTAAACACACGTAGAGTTAGCAAAAGGGTTGGAGTTGAACTCGACTCAAAATAATATATTTAACCTGAGTTAATCAAACTTTAGACTAAGTTTGAGCTTTATTTTTAAATTTTGAACTTCAGGTCCAATTCAGATTCGGACTCCAACAATATAAATAAATGTCCAACATAAGTAATAGTATTATATGGTGAAAACAATAAGACAATTAAAAGTATATAAAAATTAGACAACTGATGATTTTTTCAGTAGTAAGAAGGCATTTAACATATTACCAATTACTGTTTATCTACGCTGTCATTATTGATCTTAGTCTATGCCCTTGTCGTTTGGATGCAATTTGATGTATGACATTATTATTTAATTAATAAAAAGGTATTCCTTATCTTTGTTTGTTAAGTTAATTACATTTGATGTTTTAATCCTGAAGAAAAAATCCCTGGAATAATTACTGTGTAATTATGATAAATTCATAATTGTGAGATTCAATTTATATTTACGTATTGCTCCTAAATATTCTTAGTTGCAATTTCATCAAGACGGGATATCGTTGAAACCGTAAAGCTATCACATGTTATTTATCTTTCTTATGCAGAAAGTAATTAATCTCATAAATTAAAGTATAGAGATACTTAAATTAATATGTGGGTGATTATTAGAGAATAAGTCACAAAACTGACTCGACTATGAGAATTGGAATATTACTTATGTGTTTGTAGATTTTCTCATAATAATGGATGTATAATTGATACCTAGGCTTGAGATTACCAAAGTATCTCGTATAGAAATTACCTATGTGTTTGATGCTACTTATAAACTATTCTAGGATAATTCAACTAGTAGTCCTTAGATGCAGTATGAACTATATGGAGATAGTTAAGTAAATCAATAAATGATTCGTCACTCTAAAGTAATTAGAGAAAATATTCTATTGTTCCTAATTAGTAGTGATTTATGGAATTCTTTGGGGAGAGTGAATTGACATTTGAAAAGGTGTTTTCAAATTTCAATTATAAATCAATTCCTAATTAGCAAGAATAAACATGACTGGACCAAAAGAATAGACATTACATCCATACTCTGTCCAATTGCAATATTAGATGACGAAAGGATTAAATTATATATCATAACCATGCATGGACAGGTTAAGTCAAACCACTTTGACATTTTTAATATTTGGGTGGTCATAACATGTTACTACACGTCAATCTTAATCTATGATTATAAATTGTTTAATTAAAAAAATAAGAATAAATTGAAGGCAGTTTTAATTTATCTGACTCTGATTGTGAATTATAGTTATAATTTATAATCATTGATAATATATTAGAAACCTAATGGGTCACACATCAAAGAGCAGATTGTGAAAGAAAATCAATTTTAATTAAGTTATACTTAATTATAAAGTTTGAGAAACTTTAGGGATCAAACATGAGATATTAAAATAACATTCTAGTTATAATTTTAGATCCTTTTTTTTGCAACTATACTTTGATTTTTATGGTTTTTTTATGTTTGATTATGACATTTAGTTTGGGGGGAAGGGGGAAGGGATTTCTGCTTAAAACAAATGACGTTGTTTTGTTATTTTTAAAAAAACTAAACAGAAGTAGGCGACGGACGACAACATGTAGCTATAGAATTTACCGATAGATTTACTGACGAAATTATTCGTCGGTAAACTAAAAACATTTTTTGCCAACATTTCCTGCCTTCTTTAGAGATGGTAATTAATTACTGTCGCTAAACATCGTTATGCATTCATTTTCTTCTGAGTTCAACGACAGATATTGCTACCGTCGCTAATCGAAAATTTTCCAGACAACTTTTCCGACGATAGGATTTTTGTCGGTAATTGGCAATAGTTTCTTTACTGTCAGTAATTTTTGGTCACTAATTCATACTTTTCTTGTAGTGGATTTATTAGACTTCTAATTCGTTAATTTACCACCCAATAACTTATATAAATATAGTATGAAGACATTGTTGTTCACTCTTCCTCTTTCTTTTTAAGTTTATATATTGATATTTTATATTTTTATTAGATTTATTTATACATACATTTAGACATGATCTTTTAAAATTGTCTTAGTAACTAATATTTGGAACAGGGGATAATAAAAAATTGTTGATTTATATGTTTTTTATATCATTTGGTAAAAGTCCCTACTTTATAATATCGTATGGTGTAGATCCTTTTTTTGCAAATATACTTTGATTTTTATGGTTATTTTATGTTTGGTTATGACATTTAGCTTGGTGTGGTTAACATTTATTTGTTTAACCTAACTACACGTAGAGTTAGCGAAAGGATCGGAGTTCGACTAGACTCAAAATAACAGACTTAACCTGAGTTAATCAGACTTTAGACCAAGTTTGAGATTTATTTTTAAATTTTAAACTTCAGGTCCAATTCAGATTCAGGCTCCAACAATATAAATATATGTCAAACATAAGCAATAGTATTAGATGGTGAAAACAATAAGACAATTAAAAGTATATAAAAATTAGACAACTGACGATTTTTTTAATAGTAAGAAGGCATTTAACATATTACCAATTTATGTTTATGTATGCTGTCATTATTGATGTTAGTTTATGCCCTTGTCGTTTGGATGCAATTTGATGTATGGAATTATTATTTAATTAATAAAAAGGTATTCTTTATCTTTGTTTGTTAAGTTAATTACATTTGATGTTTTAATCCTGAAGAAAAATTCTCTTGAATAATTACTGTGTAATTATAATAAGATCATAATTGTGAGATTCAATTTACATTTACATATTGCTCATAAATGTTCTTATTGCAATTTCATCAAGACGGGATATCGTTGAAACGGTAAAGCTAGCACATGTTATGTTTCTTTCTTATGAAGAAAGTAATTGAACTCTTAAATCAAAGTATGGAGATACTTAAATTAATATGCAGGTGATTATTAGAGAATAATTCACAAAACTGACCCAACTATGAGAATTTCAACTGGAATATTACTTATATGTCTGTAGATGTCCTCATAATAATGGTTGTATAATTGATACCTAGACTTGAGATTACCAAGGTATCTCGTGTAGGAATTACCTATATTTTGATGCTACTTATGAACCATTTTAGGATAATTCAATCGGTAGTCCTTAGATACAATATGAACTATATAAAGATAGTTAAGAAAATCAATAAATGATTCGTCACTCTAAAGTAATTAAAGAGAATATTCTATTCTTCTTAATTAGTAGTGATTTATGGAATTCTCTGGGTTGAGTGAATTGACATTTGAAAAGGCGTTTTCAAATTTCAATTATAAATCAATTACTAATTAGCAAGAACGAACATGACTGGACCAAAAGAGTAAACATTATATCCATACTCTGTCCAACTGCAATATTAGATGACGAAAGGATTGAATTATGTATCATAGCCATGCATGGACAGGTTAAGTCAAACTATTTTGACATTTCTAATATTTGGGTGGTCATGACATGTTACTAGACGTCAATCTTAATCTATGATTATAAATTATTTAATTAGAGAATTAAAAATAAATTAAAAGCAGTTTTAATTTATTTGACTATAATTGTGAATTAGAATTATAATTTACAATCATTACTATTATATTAGAAACCTAATGGGTCAGACATCAAAAAGCAGATTCTGAAAGAAAAATCAATTTTAATTAAGTTGGACTTAATTATAAAATTTGAGAAACTTTAGGGATCAAACATGAGATATTTGATTTTATGAAAATTAACTTAATTATAATTAGAATGTTATTTTAATTATAATTAAGGATTTTAATTTTAATAAAAATTTACAAAATCCTAATTGTTTTTTTATTAATAGGAAGAAAATATTATAGAGCTTCCACTCTTATTTCCTTCCTCTCAAAAGGTGTTGAGAAATTACTCTGTGGATACCGTTAGAGGTTAGACGATTGAACAACTCGTGGTTGACAAGATAAAAAATTAGATTTCAATAGAAAATGTTATGCATGATTTTTTTATTCAAGCTATGCAATTATCGTGATATGAACGGAAATTGTAAAAAATTTATTTTCTGTTACATCCGTGATTCAATTACGATTGGTCTTGAACAGTTAAATAATGGCTCTCAAGCATTAACTCCTTTAGTAAAAATCTTCACATAATTAAATTTAAGAGGTAATGTATTGTCTATTTGTTAAGGGAGCATTGTTATCATTTACCTACTTCAGATCAAAAACTTGTTCTTAACTAACATGGACATATGTTTACTAATATGTTTATGTTTTATCTCTTTTTCTCCAAACATTTACTTTAATTTGCTAAGTCATATTGCATAAGTTATGGACTTTGTTGTTCTCTCTTTGCTTTAAATATAATTAAATGTTGAACAAGAATAAGAAAAAAAAACTTAACGTTAATGTTGCTAGAAATATTTTAGGTTTCCAATTTTCAAAGTTAAAGAACTCCCTAACATATATTGTATGAACTAATTCAGTGTCAAGTCATATGACTATTCGAAGGAGATTCCAATATTTTACCCTTCTAGTCCTCCACCTCATAAGCTTTAAATTGCCAAAAGTGATGTTATTGACTAAAAGCAACTTAGTTGGTATGTGCATATAGATGTTTTCTTCAGAGAAAAGGCAAGTCAGCTTGCAAGGTTAGATTAGGGGATGACAAAGAGAACATTTGGGGTTTGCACTTCCAGGTAAAGTTAGTGAAGGTAGTTTATAGGTGGAGGAATTCAATTATATTAATAATAAAAAAAGGAAGCAGAATGTGTGAGAGGAAGAAAACTAGTTCATAGGTGGAGGAATTCAATTATATTAATAATAAAAAAAGGAAACAGAATGTGTGGGAGGAAGAAAACTAGTGGTAATGGGCTTAAAACTAACTTGGCCTAGATATCAACATTTAAAAGTGTTTAGAAAAAAAGGAAAAGCTGGAAAGAGTTTGAGTGGGGTTATAGAGAGGTTAAAGAATCTCTTACTATTCCATGTACAATTTCTTTCACTTTTCTTAGGTTGACAGTAATCCCTTGTAAGAAATGATATAACCTAAGAAAAAAGGTAATACTATAAATAAGTGACATTTATTGAGATTAAAATACATATGTTGTTCCTAAAACACCTTAAGGACTGCTTAGAGAAGCTTAAAGTATTCCATTAATTTTTGCTATAAACTAAAATATCATCAAAATGGACAACCACAAATTTACCAATAGAAGCATTAAGAGCATTAGAAAGTCTAACTGATATTACTATCCATTTGTAGAGCGCATTCCTTATCTTAAATTTTGTGTTTGATTTATCTTTAAGGAGAAATCGAATTTGATGATATCCAATACAAAGATCAATTTTTGTTGGAATTGATAATTGGCTGTGATGTTATTGATATCTAAACTGTTGATTCAAATCTATTTAAAACTATCTTTATTTGGCATTAGGAGAGTGGGAATCGTGCAAAGGTAAATACTATTCCAAATTAAGCCTTTTGGTAGTAGTTTATCAACATATCATTGTCTCCTTTGAACTCATTCTATAAACTACCTTATTTGAAATAGACAAAGTGGGTACCAAGTGAATATTATGTTAAATTTCTCTCATACCCAAGAGGAATTTCACTGGACCAACATCTCATAATTCCTTAAGCAAAGGCTCTAAAATAGGTAAGATGTGTAAGTTTTCATTATAGATATTCAAACATCAAATACATAGATCATACATAAATTATAAATCATACATAAAATCATTCACACCCATTCAGATCTTGAACATAATAATAACCACATAGATAAAGCTAATAAATCACTTACTTTGAGCAGAATTCGTCATTATGAAGAGAGAAAGCTTTCAACAATCACAAACTATTCTGTCTCTTAACCCTCTTTCTGTACAATAGCTTGATGGATAGTTAAATACATTCTTTTTGTATTTATTTTTCTATACTTAAGTAGGGTAGAGAGAGAACTAGTTTATATACACTTCTCTTGTTAACATTAAATCTTGTATGTCCATCAAATGTTAAATCAACGGTTAAGATTTAATATATTATTAAATTAACAAAAAACACCCTAAACTAAGTTTAACATGGGTCTACAGAAAATATAGGTCATAACATCTTGTCATATTTCTTACAAGATATGCTCTCGAACTTTATTCTCCTTTAAGAGCATAAGTGAAAAAGCATCATTAGATTGATCCATCACATGAATGAATTGATAATTTGAGAGCAATGAACTCCCATATCCATTTAGTGACTTGCAATTCTTCTCCATTTTACAAGATGCCAATATGATCTTGATACCACTTTAACGAAGGAATTTGTATTCTTCAAACCATCATAGATCACTCTCCAGTCATATTACCAAAGATGTTCAAGATGTAAATAGCACAGTCTATAGGAAGCACATTGTAGAGAATCTCATTTTGTAGTATCGGCCAATTAAGAATTAAACTAAGAAACGTTTGTCCATATAGATACCATTGGTTTCTTAAGACAAGAGTTATTGCACAGTACCAAATGATTCTTTATCTGGAGCTACAACTTTTTCATCATACTATTGGAAATAACATTCCCATACTCCCATTATAAACGATGACCATACACACCTTCCCATGTAATGTATAACGAGTATTGAAATATTATGTCAAAGCCATTTATCATCTTCAAAATGTTTAGCCCTTAAGATATGTTAAATAACGAGAGCCTCCCTTTGATTATCGTAAGTAACGTACCTCTTAATCAACCTCATCCTTGTAACCAGTTTATCGTCACCATTTTTATGAGAGAAATGATCTTCTAATTTGCACACTCAGAAGCGACGTGACTAAATCCTTGACACAAAAACACTATTTGAAGGTGGTTTTAGAAGTGTTAGGGGATTTCTATTTTCTTAGAGAAAAGCTCAAACAGTTAGCTAGCCCCATTGATCTCTGCTTAGACTTTAAGGTACTTCCCCAATTAAAGATCCCCTTTTTATCTATGATCTTGTGAGTCATTTCTTTCTTTTAGTTGCTTTCCACCAATCTGTAAATATCTAAAAGTTTAATACGATTGTATTTGTACAATGTTCTTGATTACATATTGAAGACTGTTAGGATATCTAATAATAGCTTGCTCCTCGAGTTCCACAGCATCGCACTTCATTATAAGACGTTCAAATTCAATAGTATGTTTCTCCATAATCAACTCCTCTTAAGTGAAATTATAGAGGCAATAGAAAGAATCTTGTTTATAAGCAGTGAGAAGGAACTTTTTCTTAAGCTATTTTTCCTACTTGCAACTTGCCTTTTTCTTGCACAATCCATTTGCTTCTTTAAGTTTTCCTACTAAACTAAAGCATGTTTCTTCAATTTGATTGCCACTAATTTGAACCTTTTTTCTTTTAGGATGCTCTTGTAGTATTCAATTGTTGCTAACTAATTAATGAATTCTTTCAGGTGCAATTGATCCTCAAATTAAGTTGGAAATGTTGACCTTGACACCATAATCTTCACGATAACAATTTCCTTAACCAAGACAAGAAGTTCTTTCGTCAGATGAATCAAACTTATCCTTATGGAAAGAATTAGCCTCCTCCTTTTCTATACCAACTCCCAAACTATGGCATTTCTCATCATAAATTGTAGTTTAGAGACACTCAAGCTGTTATTGTCGTTGTTTCACTTGCCTCCTCAACCATCCATTTTAACATCACAACGATCATGCTTGATAGGAATCATGTTAAATTTTGCACCTCGACAGTGATGTCCAACTATGGAAAGAATTAGATCTCTAATACCAATTTAATGGTAGAAAGGAGAAAAAAGAGAACCGAACCCCTCAATAACATCTAAGAAATGGCTCGAAAATACTTCGAGAACTACCCGAGATACTTGATATCAAGAGATAGACAACTCAATCTAGGATTTTATTTTATTAATTCAAAGGTGCTTACATTAATAACCAAAACTCTATTAATATTAGTTTTATATGTTCATTTTTTCCCTTAAAAAAGGCTCGTAAATTTGAATTCAAAATTCTCGATTTTACCAAACATCCTATACGAAATGGCCATAACTTCTTCCAGGAAACTCCAATTTAAATTGTCGTTTGTTACGTAGAGACTAGACTTCGAACCCTTTCCAATGATAGTTGATCTTCTTATATCAAATACTCAGAAGCCTTCGAAATTCTCCTCCCAAGTGACCCTTCAACTCTTTTATCTGTAATTTGTATTAATGCTTTTTGAATTCCGCATTATCAATTCAACCTAAATTCTATGATGTCTAATTGATATGAAGATTTTAAGCTGAACGACTTTAGATGGCACCCATAATGCTTAAAGCCTAATCCACACAGCGCTACTTAAATCAGGATCCTGATAAGGGGAAGGTGGTTGTTAGGATGCTTGTGGGGATGCTCGCTACTGGACTAATAATACTAGTTGTTTGCCTCTATCTTTAAAAGAAGAGAGGTTTTAAAGAGATTTAGAAGAGGAAGTACTACCTGCTTAACACCCTGGAAATTTCCACATATCTATAGAAAAACAGACTCAATGCTTTTTTTGTTTTTTTTTGTTTTAAGATGGTGAGGTGGGTTTGGATTATGTTATATGGCTAATGACATTGTAAGAGAACATCTCAAAAAGAACAACCCTATCTTATTTTGGAAGCAAAGATTGGATAAGGATGTGTTAGTGCTACAAGAAAACTTCATTATCTTAACAGTGGGGCCAAGGACAACATAGTTCAGGGATGTGGATACTACAAAATACAAACATTCTCATGACGATAAATGGCTAGCAAAAGTTTTCATTTTAGGCTGTCAAAAACTAGTGGAAGTCCTAATTAGACCACGTGAGTACATTGGTAAAGGGTAGGTACTTGGATCCTTAGTACTTCCGTTAATAATTGACAGAAGAGTCTTATGTTCTGAATAATCTTTAATACAGCCAAGTGAATGGTTGCCATTAAGGGTGTCCAAGAGATGCTCTGGATGATCTTCAACTCAAGCCAAGCCATGGTGAACCTGCATGGATGTCGAGACACTTCCAACAATCTGAAGTTTTAGAATCACAACCCATATGATAAACACAAACTTTCGAATGTGGTAGCTTAAAAATATATTTGAAATAGGAGATACAATAAAATTCCAACCCAACTTTTGCACCATCATAGGCTATGCCATTAATTAAAGCATTATATGTACCTCAGAAATTTGATGTAAGTGGTCAATAAGTAAAGAGAATCCTTGAAAATTCCCATACCAATCTCCATTTTAAATAAATGTGGAGACTTTAATGCTTATAGGAATTTTGTTCTTGAGTTGTAGAATATCATTTGTTTGTATAAGTGGGCTCAAGTTTGTTCAATTATTGAACCAAAACTAAGTATTTACTCCATTTCCTAATTTTTGCTTGGTGTAGGGATAAATAATACTTCTCAATTTAAGTAGATGATTGAAAATCCAAGAGAATTCTTTAAAGTTTACTATCTATTAAAAATTTTGATTTTGAGATGATATTTATACACCCACTTAATCCATAAAGCTTTCTTGTTAATAAATATTCTTTGTATTCTCTTATTTAAAAACACATGTTACATTTTTGAAATTGGGATCGTGCCTAGCCCTCTTTACTTCTTTGAGATGGTGAGTTCACTCCATTTTACTTTAACATTTTTTTTCAATTTTCTATTTTTGCAAACCATAAGAAGGCTTTAAGGATTCTCTCAATTTCTTTGTTGGCTCTCTTAGACGAAACAGTATAAGCAGACCAATGAATATGTAAAGTATTTAGTACTGAAGTGATGAGAGTTAGTCTAGCAAAATATAGAGGAATATGTTTTGCCATACATTTATCCTGATTGAATGAAATATAAAAATTTAGGCTTGATTATTGTAATTGGGACTCCAAGGTCTTTGAATGGAGGGGAATGCAAACACAAATTCAATAATGTTGTTGATTTCTGACATTTGAAAAGATATACAGACTGCTCTTTTCACCATTGAATTTGAATCCAAACCATTCTGAAGATGCTAAAGGATCTTCTTATGTAGTTCTCCAAATGGTTAGGTTTGAAAGCGAATATCAATAAAATTAGTTTGTATTGCTCTAAAGACGTAAGAAACTCTGTAGAACTCTCCAAAATTACAAAACTTCAAATCTAAGTGCTTCCTCCCAAGTACGTGGGAGTTCCCATTAAGCTCGAATAAATGTCTAGCAGAATCGATTTCTGTCAGTTGCAACTAAGGTTACATTAATAATTTCCATTCATGGAAATTTATATGTTCATTGGATATCTTGTATCATTCTACTCAGGAAAGTAACCAAGGAGATAGATGGTATCATGAAAGCTTTATTATGGACTAGGAATTCTGAGAACTCCAAAAAAGCTAAAGTCAAATGGAGTGAGGTGAAGTGAGGTGACTATTCCTAAACAATAAGGGGGCTTGGGAATCATCCCTATATCACTAATGAAAAAGGTTCTTCGATGTAAAAGGATTTGGAGACTCTTTGATGATAAAAATAAAGTTTGGGAAAAATGGCTACATGAAACATATCTTAGAATTGAAAGCTTTTGATAATTGTTTCCCCCTAGGGAATACTCTTGGTTTTTCTAGAAAACATTGAAACTGAGACAGTTGGTGTTTCTTTTGATTAAGAATGTTTTAGGCAATGGGGAGAACATTTGGGTGTGGTTTGATAATTAGACAGAATTTAGTCCTTTAATTCAAAGGTCTGAATTATCTTAACTAACAAATAGACTTCCATTAAACTCTAAAGCATCTTCTTTAGTGAATCAAGATGAGCAGGAAACTTTAGAGGATTCAATTTATAGACACAGGCAAGATGCAGTTAAGTGGTTACCAGATACCTGGTATGTTTACTAACAAGTCTTGCTACAAGGCTTTGTATTAAAGAGGCGACAATGTTCCTTGGTCCAATCTTCTATGGAAATATTCTCTCAATCAAAAAGCATCCACTTTCATATGGTTGGTTATAGAGAATAGGATATGTACTAAAAAATGATGGTTTAGAACTTATGACCCTATATGTATTGCTTTGAAAAGAGACTGAAGAAGATCGAGATCATTTATTCTTTCAATGCAGATATTCTAAAGTGGTTTGGAGCATAATTTTACATCTGCTTTTGGATACTTATCTTAATTATGATTAGACATCAAATCTAATTGGATTATATATACAGTGAATCAGAAGTTGCAAGATGCCCCAATGTATAAAACAGCCTTCACAACTACTATTTATTCTATATGGAAAGAACGTAAAAAGAGGATATATAAGCCAGAGGAAGTTGATAAGCACAACTTAGCTGACGACACCATCAATTGGAGTATAGCCATTTTCCCAGCTAAATTTGATCAGCAAGCATTATCCATAGGTATGAAGACTAAATGGAATCTATAACCATTACTATTTAATTTCATTTGCTTATGTAAGTTTTTTTTTATATAGTTTGGCTTTGTGATTCATTTCATTGTGAACTCATTGTAATGTTGAAGTAGCTTTGTTATAGTTAATTCAATCTTTATTCAAATTCCATAAATAAATAAATAAATATACAAACCACAAGAAACACTGGTTAATAAATAAATCAAATAAGCCATTATAAGAAAATCCTTAGGCTAAGTAAGGAAATGCTTAAGCTAACTAACTATGAGAGAAGTACTACATATTAAATTTTTAGACTAAACACAAGGCATAATACTTAAAGAAAAAAATTTTAAAGACTTATAAGAACGAGAAAGACTTCTCTATGTGGGATATTTTATCTGTATCCTAGCGTGTTAAACTTTTCTATTAAAGGTCATGCCCTAGATAAGTTTCTGCAGAGTCATATTATTCTTGATCATCTCCCCCATCTTTTCTTAGGCCTTCCTTTTCTCTCTTACAGTCTCTAAATATAATCTTCTTGCATCTTCTCATTGGGGTGTCAGAGTATCTCCTCTTAACATGTCTGAACCATCTAAGCATTGTCTCTCTTAATTTTTCTTTAATATTAGTAACCTTTAATTTGTCTCCTATCATTGTATTCCTGGCCTTGTCTCTTTCAGTAAGGTTGCATATCCAACGAAGCATCCTCATCTTTACCGTCATTAGCTTATAACTATGCACCTGTTTGATAAGTCAACACTTTGCTCCATAAAGCATAGCCAGCCTAATGGCTAAATAATAAAATTTACCTTTGAGCTTAAGTGGTATCTTCTTGTCACATAAAACTCCTAATACGGTAAACTATGTCTTCATCGATCTCTATATTACTTTAGATGATAGATCTTACATACTTAAAATACTTTTTTGTGGTATAATTTATGAACTATAATCTTTACTTTCATATTGGAAGCTATTTTATGACCCGAAAAATTATACTCTAAGTACTCAATTTTAGTCTTGCTCAATTTAAAGCCCTTCGATGATGATATATGATTATAATTAAATAATTTTAATCTCTGATAGTTGATCATATATTAATATTTTGTGTCTTGCATGTAGATTAAATATAAGTAAAATTAATAGTTTGAAACACAGTTTAATTATCAATTTCATATGAAATAAAAAACTAGAAAATATTTTTAATGATTAGCTTTTCTTTATACATATATTAAAATTAATCCATAAATTACTAAATTTTGAGTTATTAACTAAATATAAAAATATTAATGAATATATACGTCATATTCAATAGCTAATTCATTAAATTACATTGGATATTTAAACTTACATTAAACATATAATATTTGGAAGCATTTTTTACTATTAAAATGAATTAGTACTTATGTATATGTCATATGAAGAATATAAATAAATATTTGATATCGAATAATTGGTATTCAATAGTTAATTTTGTTATATCTGTAAAAAAAATAAAATTAATTATAGCGAATGTGTACATCATATTGGGAGTAAAAATAAAGATCCGATGTTAAGTAATTGAATTATCACGAATTTGTACGTCATATTGTTTTTAAGAGAGAATACTTATGTCACATTCTATTTTAAACTAAAGTATAGATCCAAGTGACGCTATTAAATAAATTACAAGTTTAATAGGAAAAAGTTTAAAGCCAAAAATGAACTTGGACTCAAACCAAACGACTACTTGGGAAAGAAAGATGCTCCAATGAATTCCTACACTGAGAATGTTCCCAGTGTAAATGCAGCTAAAGAGGTACATGATGACCAGAAGGTACCGGAAACATTACCCGTAGAGAGCGTTTCAAGGATCTCATTGTACCGACAAAGGAACCAGATAAGACTCTCAATTCCCAAGCCAACCTCCATGTTGATACAGCTGAAACTAAGCAAGATAGGCCAGCTCGAAACAGGCTGTGGGTTGCGACTTAAACGATAATAAATTTGTGGAGATCTCTAGTGATGTTGGCATGTTTGAGTTTTGAGTTGAAATTGTATAGAAGATCTGCTGTAGTCATTCATTGGTCAAATTGAGGCGGTCGTAGCATTCTTCTTAAGGTTTCTTCTCTCTTCATACGTAGTTGCTCTTTTCGCTTGCAGGTCCCACTGTGAGCTTTCTTTTAAAATTTTAAATTCTACGCTCAGTTAATTATTTTTATTTAAAAAATTCAATACATCAAATTTGTTATAATAATTAAATGCAATTTAATTCTTATGATGACAGAAGTAAAACACTTTTTAAGTTTGAAGCCACCGCGAGATAGATGTAAGATTTTCTACCAACAGAAGGCTTCCACGTAAGCGTCAAAAATCTATTGGGTGAGGATCTAAGCCATTCGTACTAGTATAAGACGTGGCCTCCCTGGGAGCCACTGATGTCTCATCCGTGCGATTACTCAAACGCCCTCACCCCCCAATAAAA
>JANSVA010000217.1:22025522-22035833 GCA_025504915.1 Erythroxylum reticulatum
AGCTTTACCCTACCCACTTCACTTTGTTGCCCACCAACCTAGCTCCTCGTCTTTGTGATGGGCAAAGACATTGAGTGTTTTTTCGGTTGTTAAAAACGTTAGCGTTAGTCCCCTATTCTCGCCTAAGCAATTGTAGACACCATCAAGCTTGCTTTGGAAGAGCATAGAAATTCAGACCTGCAACAAAACTTTCAGATCTAAGGTGGAGGCAATGGCTGGAGGTATATGGTTATTGATTTAAGCTTCCGCTATTGTTTTTACCGTTATATATATATGATGCGTAATACATGTGTTTTATAAGTTCATGTTCTGTATGAAATGCATGCCACTGCCTTGAGTTATTTACATTTAGTTGATAAAACTAAATAAAGATGCCATGTTAATTTGGTGTTCTGGTCTTTTAGGATGATACTAACTCGAATCTCATTGATAATTTTTTCTGCTATCTTCTCTAACACCGTTATATAAAACGTTCTTTCCAATAGTAGTCACAAAAGCAGCTTGAATAAAATTGTCAAGGATATGATTCGATTAAGTATTGCCTGACCCTCCCATTCATACTTAAATATTTTCCCAAGAAGTGTTATTGTTCTTTAAACGTACTTGTTATGTAAAGTAAATATTTTCTGCAATTTTTTCATTTCTTTATGTAAATAATCTAATAAGTAATAACAATATGAGTTTTGTTTTTTATTTTTGGCATTAGTTTTGTTTTTTTTATTAGTTGAATATTTCAACTAGAAAAATGAATCCACAACTATTGTCCCACCTTACTCCATAATTATGTTTGGGGCTTAGGAATTGCGATTCTTATATCTCTAAATTCCCAAGTCTCTTCCAAAATTTATGTTGCTAAATCGAACATTGTCATCTCCAGATTTGTTTGACTAACGTAGACAGAGTAACTGGTTCACTCAATGAACTCTGAATTTTTTGGAAATTTAGGTGGAGTTTCAATTTTACAACGTGCGTACTGAGTCAAGGTTTGAGATACTGTTGTTTCAAGCTTTTGTCACCACCCGTCAGATGTTACTCTGACTGAAAAGTCAAATAGTAGGTAATTGTCATTGAGAATGTCGACGTTGTCAAGGAGGAAAACAAGGCCTTCGATACCAAGTTCGATTCGCAAAGTAGAGGATCCAAAAGAAAGCATTTGACTGATTGAAAATGATGTTACTCTAAATATGAGAGGCATTTTATTGCATTGGTTGGTGGAAAACTGGAAATTACTGAAGAGTAAAAACTTGTTTCTCATATCTATAGTGAGCCAAAAAGAGAGGAAATTACAATCCTTTTAGGAGCTTTTTAAAGTCACTTTCTCTATGGTTATGTTCTAGATTAGCATAATCCGGTTAGAGAGAAATAATAATCCTAGATCTCAAACAAAATTATCGGGTAAAGATCAGTGATTATGGGCCTTTTTTGATCACTGATTTTGGGCCTCTTTTATTAGTTGAGATGTCCAACTATAAAGATTAAAGAAGGGCAATAAAAATAATAGAATATTAAAATTGACAAAATTCAAATAAGTTAAATTTCATCAATTTAGAATCTAGGTTAAATGTATTCATACTATTAATATTTTTAACACTTTTTATCTTTTGAATCTAAATTAAATTCTAATACAAATGTTAAAATTTAAATAATTCTTTTTTCCAAAATTTCAAATTCGTTTAATAGAAAATGTTAAATTATCCTATTATTTTACTGTTATTTGATAAACTTCCATATTATAGATAGCAATAATTAGTTGGTTAACATATACTTCCAATCAAGTGAAAGTATTGAGTTAATAAATTTAAACGATTTGAGAAAATAAAAAAGACTTTTCTATATTAAATTTCAAAATATAAGAATATTTAAAATAAAAAATAAAACAAGTCTTTACTATGACAATTGAGTTGTATCGCTTATAATTTTAGCTCTTACATGTTGTATGACCATTCCTAATGAATTACTTTCAACAAATAGATACTGTAAACTTAGGCTATAATTACTCCCAATAACAAACAAACTAGCTTGGCAATGATTCATGGGCCACAATTGGAATTATGCCCAAAGTTCTCATATCCGGTGAAAGCCTAGTCAACTAAACCTTGGACCTAAACTCGGTTCAGACATTTTAATTTTACAAATTAAAATTTTGAACCTCAGCTGGGCCCATAAATTTCTGGATTCAGGCCTAAATTTATAAGGCCAAACCCAATGATTAGGTGCAGTCTTACAAAATCTTAGCCTGCTCTTGCTTGTGACCCTGATGTCGTAACATTAATTTGAAATAAACCCAAAAACTTGGATAATGTTTGAGGACAATAAAATGTACGCGGTAACAGGAATCCAAATCCATCGTCTCCAACGCAATTCAATAGATGCAATTTTCTTGTGCTTTATTTTGCAACTCAAGCAAAACGCTTTTTGGAGGAGTCGTGTTTTTAGACTACAAGCTAAAACAGTTCATAAGGGCATAACAGTTTATTTTATTAACGCCTCTCTAGATCAATTTGTTTTATTTATATATTTTCTAAGCCTCCTAAGTACTCGTATGAACATCTAAATACTCGTTATTTAGCTAGCCGAAGAGTCCATTTCATCTATGCTCTTTTCTACAATATAAAATATAGCTATCTTCTATTCAAGCCTATTCAAACCCAAACATACCCAAATTCTCTCGAACCGAATGTGAAAAGAACTCTGCTTTGGTTCGAAGTTTTCCTAAGAAATTTGAAAGAACTGAACTCGAACCTCAAAATTTGTGGTATATGTAAGCTTGGGCTTAATTCAAAGAACGCAATAGCACATTACCTTGGTTGCTGCCGTTCTCATTCTCTGAATTTGGGAGCAGGTATTTCAATTTCCTGACTATATAAATAATGCATGGGGATGTTTACATACTAAGCTGCCAGGTACATGCTTAAAAAGGTCAAAAGCTATTCGCACTTTAACGCACAAGTTATCTCCCATGGGACAGCATCGGGATCGTGAGACAGGCCATGTCCGAGTCCACAACCCGGTCTCTTAGAGCCCACCAATGCAACTACGAAGCTCTCATTCTCAAGTGAAGACGGATACATAAATTGTTCCTCCTGCAATCCATAAAGCTTGCCTTATCAATTCTCATATGCGAAAATAAAATCGAACCAATGGGGCTATAATTATCAAGTGTAAGGGGACACTATATGAAATGCTTTTTCCTTTGACCAGCAGTTGGATTGAAAATGAATTTCTGAACAATCTGCAGAAGGAATAGACTGTATGGATAATAAAAACGATTGTGTAAACCGGTATTCAAGTAAACCAATTTTACTTGTAAAAGATGACGACATCAAGTTTAGTATTTGTTGTTACCTCGGGGAGCTCATAGAATTCATCAGGAGATATTTGCAACAACTCTGTGGCAGTTTGGCCAGTGCTCCATGCAAAAATCTTTCCACTTTCATCTGCAAGAGTTATTTTCAGGTGGAAGCTGCGGACAACTTCGCCATAACAGTCACAACAACAAAAGCTGCATTCAACGGCACCACTAGGCGCTTTATCAACAACATGACCACAAAGTGCATGGGTAAATCTTGTATCAATATGGCATTGATCGACTTGGTCTAGCCGAACTCGACATATCTGTGGATGTTCATCAAATGTAACAGAAAGATGCCAATTGGATACAAGAATATACAACTACAATATTCTTTTCACTTAAGATTGCGTTATCAATGTGAACAGTTTAAAGCCAGCATCAAATACTTAAAATGAAAGTCCTTATATATGTAGAAAAGGTTACGGCCGCAAATACAAAGCCAGATTGTAACGAGTCATATCACATAAAATTCCACCAAGATCAAGTAATTTTATGGCTCAATTTTAATATTATGGCAAAGATTTATGCGAGTAACACCTTGCAAGTAGAAAATTAGATGAGGAGTACCATGAGGAATACATCCAGATCAAAAATAGCATATAAGCTTTAATCTTGCTTTTTAGTGATTTGACCAAATTGAAAAATCAGCTATGATCATCCATGAAATATAAACAACATAGGAAGGATGATGGCTTGCAGCATGCTGAATAGAAAGCAGATTGAATCAACATTAGGATTTATGGAAGAACAATAAATTCAGGGCAGAAGTTGTAGCACCATACATGAGTAGAAGTGCACTGCCTGGATAGATCAGAGATGCTCGATAACTTATGGAGACAAGATGAATTAAGCAATGCTGGCAAGCAACTAAGATTCACGAAGGAAGATCCAACATCATGCTCAAACCACTGTAGCTCAAGCCTTTCATGTGAAATACACAAAAATCAGGAAACTGGCTCAAAATATGGTGATATTAGCTAGCAAACAATGAAGATCCAGCAGAAACATCTGCAGAACAGGCATATGAAATAGTTGGACATATTCGTCATTCCATTAAAAAATTGCTAACCTCTTGTGTTTCACCATATGGCATGATAAGCCAGAAATATAGATTGTATGACCTAGACCTAATCTCCCTAGTGACCTGAGAAAGAGCAAAGCACATATGACTTGAATTCTTGCAACAGAAATACATCATAACTCAATAAATAGATTAACTGTACTAGTTATTACCAAGATCTAGAAAAGTGGAGCTTCGCCCAAACTGTTCCTGTTCTGTCCTCAATTTTTAAAGAGAAAACAAGTCTTCCAATGCTTCTTTCACAAAGCAGGTCCCTAACAATACCATATAGGCTGATACCTGTCATCTTGTCGCGAAGATCAATTACAAATGACTGCAAAACTTGAAGTCAGAAAAGTTATTACTTAGCAAACATCAAAAGTACACAGGCAGAATATTTATGAATTGGAAGTTACATATAGGATTGTATTTTTGGTTTAACAGTTACATGTATGGTGCAAGAAAGGTTCTGGAAAGAAACTGAATGTTAAATGATGCTGCAGCATGCAACAAAAAGTGTGGAGATCAGCTTCCACTTAAAAAATAAATAAAATAGAGGCTCTACATGATTGCAAGTTTTCAAACTGCATAGCACAATTTTACTATTTAGTGATGTAAAAGACAATTATTGGTCCATCCTTCAAATAAAAAATGCTAGTTGCTGCTATGAGCTAAATGATACAAGATTGTTCAGAATGTATTATTTAGCAAGACAGTATTAAAGGTACTCACTCGAAAAGGATAACCACTGAAGTTGATATAACCCTGAGAGTCACAAGGTAATGTCACCTGTGAAACCTTGACACCTTGACTAGGATCTGCATTTGTCAGCCTTGATCCTTGATGCCCATTTTGTGTCATAGGTACATATACCTGAGTTACAAAAGCAAAAGAAAAGACAATTGAGCATTCTAAAATGACAGCAGTGTCAGTTATACAAGGATGGGTTATCTTACTTGTTCCTCGTGCTGAATGAAAGGAACCAAATATAATTGTGTCGCGCTACCATATTCAAGGCAAAGATCATTGCTTGTTCCATTGTCACTCTCTATAGAACTTGAGATATATGGTCTATCAAGTCCAAGCATACTCCCAACACTTTCAGAAAAGAACACCAGAGACAGTCATCAGTCAGACAGGAAGAAGCAAGCATATACAGCCTAGTTATGAGTTTACCTAAACAGATTGGCCAGATGAACCTGCTCTCCCCACAAGAGGAATTTAAGCTTGGTGCCATTGTTGTCAATAAGAGTAATTTGCTTCTGCTTGATGCTACCAGATGTTCCCTGAACTTCCATTGATTCAATAGCTTCAATCCTACAAACTTAAAAGGAAAATGAGAAGGAACTTCATGTCTAAGAGAACCAACTACTGATCGATAGAGGCTATGTTAGAGCTCTAGTCTTAGAATACTAGAGTTTCTCTATATTATTTCAATATATCTATAATGTGTTTATCACGACAGTATAGTAGAACAATATTTCTCCCTAACCAGAGCAGATTTGCTCCTCAAAAGGTATGAATATCCTTCTGTCACTATCTTCACGTAATTTTTTCCCTGACCCCTCTCTTCTCTCTCCCCCTTACATAAATCCCCTCCCCAGGTACATTATGTTATTCTAACTACTTTGCCACCTCAGCAGATAACTAATTTCCCTCCTAGCCCATTGTTCTTCCTTCTAGAACAAATCTCTCTCTCTCTCCCACGTAGATCCTAACAGGCTATAAGTAACATCCTGAATAAACATGTTTATCAATCTCCTTAAAGAATTGTATAACAAATGCAATCAACTATCATGTGAATAAATGATAATATTGAAGTTTTAGTGTTACACTTAAATTTAGAAGCATATAAAGCTGATGCCTAATATTATAGGATGTAAGCTAGGAGTTTGGGAACTGCTATTCAACATTTTAGGTGAAGGATGAGGGATGGAGGCAATACTACCTTGCATAAAGCGAATAAGAAACTCCATTGTCAGCCTCACTATGAGAAATGGAAGAGAAAGAATCTGAACAAAACTGTGCTGCTATCAGCATTGCATCATCATCCTGATCCTGCAGTATTAAGAGCAACTGTTGCAGCACCTAGAGATCCCAGGCAAAGGATCTATACAGACCATAGTGCAGTCTGACAGATTATATATAAAGTTGATTCTTGATCGGAATGCAATATTCATTCAAAGAAAAGCTAAATAAAAGAGAAGGGGAAGAAGATGTTAAAAATTACATCATCTAACAATGTCACAAGATATTCGGTTGGCAAAAGTCGGGTACAACCAGATCCTTCTCGGGCTGTTCGAAGACAGCAACCTGTGAGGAAAACTTCCCGCCCTTTCTTCAAAATTCCTTGACGAGGATCCACCAAATCATAGTATCTACCACAGAAAGATCATAGCAGAGAACTTAGATGCACCCTCTCACTTTAATACTCAAGCAGAAGTTAATTACACCACATGCAGATTTATAAGAGAAAAATGATAAAAGCAACTGCACGACTTAATAAGAGAGGAAACTCTTGTTTGTTTGGATACGTGGTTATGAATTGCTTGAAAATTCACATTCTTCATGCTCCACTCAATAAAGCAACTTCAAGAAAGGTAGCATTCATAAACTTGTGTAATTATTGAACTAGATGGAGAAATGCGTGGGAAAATAACTTACCTCCGGTGGAGATAAAGGTCAATGGTATTGGAGCTCCAAAAATCTCCCAAAGTAAGCATGTAGATATTTGTACCTAAAGAAGAAACATAATAATATTTCAAATCGCAATGCTTGCACTTCAAATAATCCTACAAAACAATTAATATTAACAAAAAAAACAACTCATCAGATGCCATTTTACCTGGAAGAACAAAAATGTCTAGAATGACAGCTTCCAACACACTATTCAAAGCTAAGAAGTTCTTCTCATACAGAGAGTCGATTGATACAGTGTTAGGTAGTTTAAGCCTACTATGCTTCTTCTTTAACTGGTTGATAAGTTCTGACCTTTTCTTTGTTCCTACAGATCTGTTTTGCTCACTCCAAGCCTTCAAAGAAAATACTTCTAACAATTAACTTCTCAACGCAAGCAATTGAAAGCATGATTACATTTCAGAAAAACTAAAATAGCATTCGATATCAACAATTACTTCGAGAAAAGTAAATGGAACAAAAAGCAGAAGTTATGTGAAGGAAGAGAATCAAATCTAACACAAGTGAAACGGAAACCTAAGTCCCTCAATTATTCCTTTGTTTTACAAAAATGAACGTGAAATCCTATTCTTGACCCTCAATTCACTTTGGGGCCCACACGACGGTCTATTAGCTCAGTCAGGCGCCCCTGATAGTTGCGTCATTGTGCCTGGGCTGTGAGAGCTAGCATGGCATACTTCTCCTGATCGAATCGGAGTTTGAAACAAAACTTCTCTTCTGAAATATAGATGGGGCGATTCAGGTGAGATTCAATATAGATCCAACTCTCTATTCACTCGTGGGATTCGGGCGGTCCGGGAGAAATCCTATTCTTGACTCTCAATTCACTTTTTTAATATCCTCAAGCAAAATTACAACGCGAAGTATGTAGAAATTAATTGTTCCTATATTTTAAACGTTAAAGAAAAGTTGAAATTCGGCAAAACCGCAGCCCAACAGCATATATACCTTGCCTTTTTCCTCTCATTCCGCTACTTTCTCGTCAAACAAACAGAAAATAAGCAAATGAAAGAACTAAGAGTACACTACCTGGGATAGCTCGGAGAGCAGAATAGCCGCACTGACTCCGCTAGAATAAGCAATACAAGTCTTAAGGATCCGCAATACGATCCAAGACCAGCCAGGCCCGTTCGGTTCGCAATCTTCTCGTCCTCCTTGTTCAACGAACTCTTCCTCCGGAGACATCTCCGTCCGAGCGTAATCGACGAATGCGAGAAACCGATCTTCTTCTTCGTCGTCGTCTTTTATGACAAGTGCGTCTTCGCGAGAGCTATCGGCGTCCATCCCGTTGGTGATCACGCGATGCATCTCTTGAGTGTGCAAGCTCCGACCGTAATTCCTGGGCCCTGCGAGCATTTGCTCCCTTCGTCTTCTAGAGTTTTCTAATTGAGAGGGAAACTACACCGTTACTAGACGCTTTCGCGCGGGAGGGATTTCACCTTGTTTTTTCTTCTTTTTTTTGAAGTATATTGAAATTTGAAAAGACATTCACATTTTTAAATTTTAATTTAGATAGAAGAAAAGACTCTTAGCCTTCTATTTCATTGCATTCTCCCACAAGGCCCAATTGTTAAAATCTTCCTAATTATTATTAATACAAATGTCATTTCAAAGTTTATTCATGCACCGAATTATTGAACTTTGTTGGAGAACTGGTACCCTTCATTCAGCGAATTAATTATTGTGTAATATTTTTTTCAAAATAAATTAAACATGTAAAAGAGTACAAAGTTTAAATTATTGTAATAATATTATCCTTTTATATTATATCTATTATTAAATATTCATTATAAAATTTATATTTTTATTACACATATTAAAAGAAATTAATATCATGATTAGCTTTTATGTTTTATATTTATATAATATACACATTTTGTATATATTTATTTATTATAAATCTTAAAATGAATCAATCACTTTATTATGCATATATGTATTTATATAAATCTTAAAATGAATAAATCACTTTATCAATTCTAATATATCAAATTCAAAATAATATAAAAAGAATATAAAACAATTTAGATATAAAACATATACATGTAGTATATTATATTGAAAATTGCTATTATTTTATTAAAACTATAATACATTTTATAAATACTTTTGATAATTTGATACATTTTTATAAATTATTATAAATATTAAAATGAATAAATCACTTTATTAATCATAATATATCAAATTCAAATGAATATAAAAAGAATATAAAAGTAATTGGGTTGTAAAAACATATAATGATATGGCTATTATATTAAAAATAACTATTATTTCATTAAAACTAGAATGTATTTTATAAATGCTTTTGATAATTTGATAAGTTTTTATAAATTATTATATTTATTAAATAATTTATAAACATATACATATATGTTTGAATTGTTATGATATTATTAATCCTAATATATCAATATAAAAAGAATATAAAAGTAATTGAGTTATAGAAACATATATTGATATAGCTATTATATTTAAAGAGATTACCGTGATCATTATAATATGTAGCTATGATAATATTGTTAGAATTATTCCCTACAAACAAGTGAATTTACTTTTAATTTTGTAATTTTATTATAACAATTGATTATAATGTACATGCCACAAAAATACAATTTTAAAAGTGCTAAAATTGAATTAATTAATTTGAATTTGGTTAAACATATGATTATATAAATAATTAATTAGTTAGGAATTTTAATTCAAGTAACAGGATTTTGTAGAAAAATTCATTAAGTTAATTATAGTTAAGAATTTTAATTTTACTTAAATAATTTATTAATTATTAAAAGAGAGAAATGGTAAAACCAAATTCATTAACTATAACAATCATTACTATTCAAGAATGATTGTCCAAATCATTTTACAATAAATGATACAATTAAAAAAAGATAATATGATGACATCATGACGGACAGATGAAGCTTGGACCTAGAAACTGGAGATTAGAGTGAGAGAGCAGCTAATCGTTGTACTTGTTTCTAAGATCGTTAACAGTTTGGATCAAATTATTTATATATATAAACATTATATTTAGTAATGTAATATTAAAATTAAAAGAATATTTAGGATATGGTAATATTTAATAAAGAATTAAATATATATTCATCTTCATATATTGGATTAAAATAATGTGCAATTGTTCGATTAATATAACTAATCACCTCCTTTACATTAATACTTGTAACTGTATTAACATAAA
>JANSVA010000217.1:22037623-22052559 GCA_025504915.1 Erythroxylum reticulatum
TGATGACTTGTATGTGAATTTTGGACCTAGGTAATGCATAGTAGAATTTAATCTCCAATAGATGCTAGTATATTTGTATATTTAATAAACAATATTGTTTTGAATAACTCTTTGCTATTAGAGTGCAACTGATGTTTTTATTTCGTATTTTGAGAGATGAAACTGTTTTCAACAAGCCTACACTCGAATTGTAAAAGAATAATGATTTATGTTCTGAAACTATGTTTTTGAATAACTTTGCACTTAGAGTGCAAAAGATGACTTTTGTGACATGAAATAATGTTTTCAAACTTACTTATGCATTTATGAGTCATATATGCTACGTGTATGTTTTCTCTTTTGGTTTAGAGCCACAGTAAGGTTTAATTTTATCGGTTGGACCGATAAATAAAGACATGATGCCTTACTTGATTTTTGATACTTAAATGATGTATATGATTTTTATAATTGGTGAGGAAACGATTGGCCAATCGTGTGTTGGGCACAACTGATTATGATTAAGCAACCCCCGTATCCTTAACGCTGGTACTTTAAAGTCGAGTCGCCATATCGACACCTTTCTACAGGGCTTGCAGGTGATTCCACACCTAGGTATAGACATAGACGAGGTCATCACTAAGTTCATGACGCTTTTGTTGATTGTAGTTCGAACTCACCACGGATGAAAGTCGAGCCAACACTGAGTATCAGTGGGTGTGCACATTAGTTTGGCCAACTAGTGGTGTCACACATTATTGTTTTGGCTTAGTTTGATATTTGTATTCTAATGAGATTTTGATTTATACACTTGATGTTTTTACGCATTTGTATACTGGAACTAGAACCTATATCCACCGAATGGGTGATTAATAGGCTGGGCCTATGTAGTTCCTAGCCGGTATATGATGAGGCATAGGCTAGGCCTATGTGCTTTTATGTCATGTATATTCCCTTCATAGGTTATCTGCATTGTCTTGGTATGATCGAATTCTATCTGTGTTATATGTTTTTCCTGTTCACTGAGTACCTAGTGTACTCACCCCCTCCACTTTCCAACTATGCAGGTTAATTTAGTGAGTTTGAAGCTTTAAATGGATCGTGTGGTCTTTTGACATTTTCGGGATTTTACCACATGTAAGTAGTCTCTTAGTTTTTATTTTTGTTGTATAGTGGCTCATGAATTGTTTTACTGTTTTATTAGTTTGGTTGTGTTAATATACTTTATGATTATATAAACTTAACTTTTGACTGTTTGTTGTTGTAAAAGACTTAATGTATAAACTTTCAATACTATTGTTGAGATTGCCTTGAGTGGACTTTAAAGTCCTGAAGTTGTGGTTGGTTGTGAATATAGAAGTGTGTTTGAAATTGTTTGCAGGTTTTTGGTTTTTTTTTAAATACAGCCGTTGTGCTGCCCAAATTCTTCAAAAAAATAAAATAATAAAAAAGAAAAAAAAGATATTTAGTTAGCCTTCCATAGTCGGATTAAGGATATCGATAATGTCCTTAGCCCAGTTATGTGGCGGTTGTCATGAGCCCTATCTAGCATCGGGTCGTGACACATTATTAGTGATGAATTGTACAATATTTTTAGGCCTGAATTCATTCACAAATTCATTAAATATCTCTAACAGAGTATCAACATTCCTTACAAAACCATATGCATTAATAAACTTCAAAAACATCATGTAATTAGCAAAATAAAAATTAATAATGGGTTATTTTCTTCTAATTTTCCAACCATCACACTTAATTGAGCACCCATAAGTTACCTATAATATCCTAGGTCGATTATTATACTGTGTAATGCATTGTACATACATTCTATAGAGTATACTTTATTTATGGTATACTAGAGTAAGTTAAGTGTTTAAATGTATTATTGAGGTTATAATGGAGATTATGGATTGACTAGAGACAATTCTGGATTAGACCGAAAATTTCTCCGAAATTTTTGAAAAATCTAAAAATCTACGGAATGAGTCCAAACGAGTTTTAAAAGCCTTGAAATGTGCTTTGGAGATTTAGGTGATACTTTTGAATGAAATTCAAACGGTTTCAGTGACATTTAGTGATTTTCGGATTCAATCCAAATATTCTTGCAGGCAATCAAAAAGTTACTTAATAATTTTAAAACATGATGAAAAGCTCTAAAATTAGGATTGGAGTCCATAGGAACTGAAAGAAGTCAAAACGAAGGTTGATTGAATAGAGTTCAGGCAATTCGAAATTATTAGAACAGAATGCCCTTTTTGGAAAATAATGGGTATTGATGATAAACCCATTCAAACTTTTTACAAGCATCCAATCAATAAGTATTGACCTAATTAGAGTGTTTCATGGTCAATTTGAAAATAAGACTGTTGTGGAATGTTTTCAGGATTTAATTCGGTTAGTTGGTCAATTAAATGCATTGAGGAGCAATTCAGTCTTTTTACATGATATTGACGAGTCATTAGAGATGACCAATAAGATGATGACATGTGTTTGATGAGTCATTAGAAGAGAACCAATAGGAAGGTGAAGGTGAAGTGTAGAATCGATTAAATGAGCATTAAAAAGTATAAAGCAAGACTTTTGTCTTCATTTGAACATAAACGTGAGAGACCAAACAAAAGGGACAAAATAAGAGAGAAGGGACATTTGGCTAAGGAGGGAGAAGAAGAGTGCAACTACCATTTTTCATGGTTTTTGAGCATAAATTGGAGAGATCTTGATCAAGTGGAGGTACTCATCAAATACCAAGAGATTGGAATATAAATTGGTAAGTTTTCTTAACCTAAATTTCTAGTTTTGGGACTTTTTAGTGGGTGTAAGATAAATGATGATTTTTTACTTGCCATGGAGTAGATAATAAGTTTGGAAGCATTTAAGGGATGAATATGATAAGAGAAAGAATTATGTTTAGTGAATGTTTGTATTTGGTTTTTAGATCACTTGAACCAGACATCTTGTTTTGGCTATAACTTGGCCTACAAACCTCCAAATTGGGTGATTCCAATTGGATATGAAATGTAAGACATAGTAATAAAACTTCTTAGAAGAGACCCTGACCTAGTTCTAGTTGAATCATATTGGAATTTAAGATTACAAATGGTGATCTGATGATGCCCCTGTGTTAGAGCAGCTTGTGATGTTTTGTGCATGTTTCTTGAATTAGAACTTCAAATGGTCTGATTTTTGATGATATAGAAACAAAATACATAGGGGAACAAATTTCTAGATGACATAAAAACCTAATTTCAATTTCTATGTGAAATTAAGAAAAAAGTGGAGGTATGGATTCTAAACATGGGTCATAACCGTGACTCATCATGCATGATTGTGATATGTTGAATTAAATTGGGTGAGGTTGTATTTTGAAGGAATTGGTAAGTTATAATGGATAAAATATAGTATTTAAGTGACTTTTGAAGTTAGATTTGAAAACGATGACCAATAAGTTAACTTACGGAAGTAAGCAGAAATATGATTAGCATGCGTGTTACACGACTAGATACAAATCTCGAATTCAGTTAGACTGAATATATAGTTTTAATGCCTTATTTTTCCAATTTGGAAATAAATGCCTAAGTAAAATGTGTTTTGTTTAGGTAAAGGAGAGTCACTGAACGCATGAGTGTGCTTGGCGATAAGTGTGCAAAAATGTGAGTGTATTTTAACTGTTTTATATGACTTAATCCTTTGTAAAAGAATTGATGACATGTGAGTGTCCTTTAAATTGGGTTTATGCTAATAGTTTTCATTTAATCATAAAATTAATATTTATACCGAGTTTTATGCAAATGATATTTACAAATGAATATTTGTAGCATAAATGTATGCTTTAGCAATATATGAGTTTTAACTTGAAAGTTAAATTTTATATGATTGGGAGTTGCTTTTGCTTATGATGTACTGCTAGGCTTTATACATGTTACTATACTGGTATTTTTATGATGGTTAACCTATTACGGGTAAATGATGTAGAACCAGCTCTGTAAATAATGGTTAATCAGTCAATGGTCAGTGATATAGAACCAGCTCTATGACTTGTTACAGGTAAGCGATGCAGAACCAGCTTCATAAATAATGGTTAATCAATCGCGGGTAAGTGATGCAGAACTAACTCTGTGACTTTATGCCTAGTGTACCATATGGTAAAGAAACTAGTGGTGGGCTATGTTGAATAAGGAAAGTCATGAAAATATTAATTCTGCCACTATTATGTTAAAAGTGATTTGAGAGCTATCGTATGATACCAATGCTAATGGTTGGCTTATTTTTCAGTATTAAAGTTTTCAGAAAACTTATTGCCACTACTGTTTATTGTTTAAGGAATATGGAAAATGGAAAATAGAAACTTTTATATTATGAGTTTAATTTTTAAAAGCATTTTGATATGGTATTTCAGAAAAATTGAAATTGTGTTCTACAAAATGTTATGTTATTACCAAATTTGATGATGCACAAATAAATTATTATGAAAAATGTTTTACCCTGAGCTTTATTATTATATGGAAAATTATGGTTATAATATTATGAAAAGTTCAATTTTCTTGTAAACTGATTACACTCATTGAGCTCGTTTAGCTCACCCCTATTTTTATGTTTTTAAATAAACCATCCCAGTAAATGTACAGGTGCTGTAGTAATTGGGGCTTTGTCACAAGATTGGTTGTATTGTCGGATGCCACTGTGCTTGTGTCATTTTGATATGCACATTTGCGTAAAGAATGGATGTTTATAAAGGCTTTTAAATGAAATGTTTGAATATTTTTTAGCTTTTTAAAGTTTATTGTAGTGATTGTTGAGAATTATTTGTTTGGGATTGCTTGTGAGTGTACTTGAAGTCCATAATTTGTAGTTGAGAAATTGGTGTGAATATAAAAGTGTTTTATGTGTTATGCAAGTTTTGAAATTTGAGAATCTTAGAAAAGCAGTTGTTATGCTACCGAAATTTATAATAAAAAATTTTGAAAAAAAAAGGTTCCCATTAATTTCTACGCTTGTAAAAGTTAAAGTATAAAAGGTTTTTAATAGTTGAACGGCATGGCTTTACAGAAAACCTTGATATCGATTGAAGGGCTACTGTGGGGTCGTCAGGAGGACTCCACTCGGGTTCCAGAAGGGGAATTCTAGGATGGATCCTTTCATTGCTTGTTTCATTCTTCTTTCACTTAAATAAAGTTTTATTTCATAAAGAGAGGTATTTAAAAGATTAACTCTATAGTCATCAATTAAAGGAACTTTATAATATAGACCATAAGAGACAGTAACATCCACCATAGGTTGGGAATAATAAAATTATGCATAATTGAATGACATATATGAATCATACCATTATCTAGCCATTGTCATGTCCACATTATAAGCAACTTCTTTAGATTATAATGTGTTACGAATCAAAGGTCAAGGTCCACGAGTTGTTTATTAAGAACAAGAGTAAGAAACCTACCTTCTTCTCTTGCTCACATCAATTGCAGCTATCCCTTCTTGTTGAGTAGGAATATCACCTTCAATATTGCCACTATCATCTTGACCATTACAAAAAGAACTTCCACTACCAATTTCATAGTTCAATATTTACCTTTGTCCTTATCGTTATAATACTCTTCAAGTAAAGTTTTCAACTTCTACTTCACAACATGACTAACCTTTTTATTAGGTTCCAAGTCACCTTTGACCTTAGTTAAATGTTTCTTTAATCTAGTGATTCCCCCAGTTTTCAAATGTTTGTTGCAATACAAAAGAATAATATGATTCTCCATACTAGGAATCAATCTAGCATGAACTCCAACTGGATCATCAAATCTTCCTAAAAAGATTGAATTATCAAAAGTACTTAAACTTTCCTCTATTTATTTACAGAAAAAAAAACAAAGACATATCAAAATTAAATTGATAACCTTATATCAAAATAGAGTGTTATTCCAACTTAATTTTATTATCAACTCCAATATTCCCTTTGTAAGTAGATTTACTATTAGCAAATATGAAATGATAGTTAAGTTGGAACTGAATATGCAAAAGTTCATTTAAAACATATAAACTCTAAACTCTTTTTACTATGTTAACATTTTTTAGTAATATTCCTATCATAGTATTTTTAATATTAAGACAAATAAGTTTACATAAGAACTTAAATAAGTATCTCTAATCTTATTAGATCAATTACATAAATAAATATATGCATTAGATTTTCATAATTAACTATTTCACAAACAAATGAAGACATGATTATGACATGTTACCTCCTAATTAGTGATGGAAGCTCAAAATAAAAAAATGGATTTTAAATTTTTCTATGAATTTAAAGGTGAAACTCCTTAGTAATCATAGCCGTAAACTCTAAATTATTGTTATTGACATAATTAATAAGTTGATATGTAAATTTAACTAAAAAGGCTATTAAAATGGAACTAAAGAGTATTATTAAATATTCATTGGACATAATCTATAATATAGTTGACTATTGAAGAAACAATTTCGTATTTTAAAAAAATGCATAATTCTAATTTCAAAAACATATCAACATAAGGCGTAATTAATTTCTTACGTTGATAAAAAAAATGCAGCAACTATCTCAGTTTTCAAACACAGCATCAGTATGTTATAAGCAATTTCCCATATTAATAAATTGCTTGATGGTATTCCTAGTTCATAAAAAAAAAAGGAAAGCATATTGACTCACAAAAAATGTTAAATTTATTATAAATGTAGAATTATAAATTTATAAGTTAATAACATTTGTTAATTGCAAGATCCTAAATACTATTTCAATTCTCAAATAACACATCAGTATTTAGTATATGATAAGCAATTTCCTATTTACTTAAACAATGCAACATCTTAAGATTCTCATCATAACTACACAAGTCTCAAATAACACATTCATTAACCACTACATTTTCACAAGTTCCAAAATACAAGTGGTTAATGTTGGCGGTGACGGTGAGGAGTGGTAGTGATGAGTTGGAGAGCTGGACGTTGGCAACCAGTGTGATGAGCTAGAGACGGAGAAAGGACAGATCTAGTGGCAATTCCAAACAGTTTCAACGACACAGGACAGACCGACAAAGATCTAGAGATTGAGTGAGGAGGACAATGAGACAGGAATGAGAAAGTCGAGAGACGACACTGGATAGTGGGTGGGCTAACGATATTCTATCCTGAGATTCTTTTTCCAATTTGATCCTCTTAATGTCAACTTTTGAACTGTTACCCATTAAATATCGAGATTTTGCATATAGGTCGATACTAGCCTGCACCAAACCGAATAGATGGTAACGAGGGGTATTTATTTTTGGAGCAGCACCAACATTTACAATATTTTTTTCGATCAATACAAAATACTATTCCAAGTAACCGAATGTGATCCTTTTTCTTTGAAAAGTTTTAGTTTTAATTTTTGATAAATTTGGTATTTCTTAACTTTTAAAAAAGACTTTTTAAAATCTTCAATTATTATTTCATCATTGTTTACATTTCACTCATTTATATTATATTTAGATATGCTGGAGATAGAGTTACATCTCATAAAAACTTTTTTTCTTTACAAAAATTGATATCTCTTATTACTAGTAGGCTAAACCAAATTTGCAGATTACTCCTTAGCTCAAATTACCTGACCACATATTATTAATAAATCGAAACTAATAATCTTAAATAATAATAACAATATTGATATGTGAACTTTGAAGAAGTTTAATAGTGTACAATCTTATTTTTAATTAGTAGATATATTGTTTTCGATGGACTCACAAAAAAAGAAGTGTTTTTAAATGAATCAAAGAAAAGAAAAAGAGAGAAAGAAAAGAGAACAAGAAAAATAGAAAATAATAATAATATTATTAATAATAATACATAAACAAATAACTATATGAATAAAAAATTAGTAAAACTAAAACTAAAAGTAAAAGTAAAAAATAAAGATAAAGATAAAATTAAAGATAAAGATAAAATTAAAATCTTACTAAAAATATAAATAAATAAATAAACCGACAAGAAAGAAAATATAAGTAAAACAAACATGAGAGAGAAGAAAAATAGGAAATAAATAAATAAAATACCTAACGAGAGAATTATTACAAACAAAAGTGTTTATAGTAAATACAAGACATAAGAAAGGAAGAAAAATATTCAAAAGCCGTATGAAAAGAAATTGACCTTTTAATAAGAAGAGAATGACTTCTCTATGTAAGATTTTCTACCAAATATTTGTTTATCAAAGTTTTTTGTTGATGGTCAAGTATTCGATAAGCTCTAGTAAGATAATATTATGTCTAATCAACTTCTCCTAATGCTTCTTAAGTGTTTTTCTTCTTCTCTTATAATTCATAATTACAATCTTCTCACATCTTCTTATTAGGGGATCAGGTTGTCTCTTCTTAACATGTCCGAACCACCTAAGATTTGTCTCTCTTAACTTAACATCAGTATTAGTTACCCCCAACTTATCTCTTACTACATTCCTGACTTTGTCTCTTTATAAAATGTTGAACATTCAACTCATCTCTGCTACCATTAACTTATAATTATGTACTTATCTGTTGGACCAAGACTTTATTCCATATAGCATGGTCAGTCTAATTGTTAAATGATATAATTTATTTTTTAACTTAAGTAGTATCCTTTTATTACATAAAACTTCCGACGCGCTTTTCCATCTAAGCCATCATAATTTGATACAATGAAGGTACTTAAAATAATCTTTATGTAACATAACTTCTGAACTAAATTTTATCTCTACATCTAAGTGCAATCTTATGACTTGAAAAGTTACAATCTATGTATTCAATCTTAGTGAACTTTAACTTTAGCGTATTCTTTTAAAGTTTTAGCTTGATATTAACATCCTCTTTTGTTTCGTTCAATAAAACAATGTTATTAACAAATATACATTAAAATATATCTCCTTAGGTATTCTTAGTGAACTCATTGATAACTATTGTAAATAGGAAGAGGCTCAATGAGGATATTTGGTGTAGCTCAATTTTAGTAGAAAATACCTAGTATCTTCTTTTGTCATCCTTACTTTAATCTTAATATTATACATATTCCTAATAACTCATATATATATATATATAATTTTAAAAATAAAATACTAAAATAAAAATAAAAATATTGAAAATTTATAAATTATTATTAAAAAACTGAATTTTGTTATTCGTGTGACACGTATTATGGCATAACTAAACAAAATATTGTAATCTTTTTCACATCCTAATAGATGACGTGGCAACAAGTAAGGCCCACCCCACTTCCCACAAAGTAAAACCAGACTTTGAGTCGCATTATTTATTAGAACCTGTCTCATTCTCATTATTTACCGGTTAGATGTAATCCTCCACATACCATCTCCATGAACCTCACTTCTCCACACATGTGTGATACTCAAATCTAAACTCATTTTCTTCTAGAAGCCTCATCCAACGGCCTATACTAGTCAAAACAGGTACGCCGGAAGATTAGGCGACAAAAGCCAAACAATTCAACTATGTCTCTCCCTAACCTCCGAAATTGGGGTCCGTTTTAATCAGATCAAAGACCAACACTCCGTAGACTTGGAGACGCGCACAAGCTGAGAAATCGACACCTATAGTACACATTTTTAGAGGGAGAGGGAGGAAGAGGGTTGTAGGGAGAGATAGAATGGAGGGAGCAGATAGTCGCAGAGTTGGTGTAGCGGTTGATTTCTCAAAGTGTAGCCGGAAAGCGCTGAAGTGGGCTGTGGACAACGTCGTGCGTGACGGTGATCATCTGATTCTCGTTACTATAAGCCCTGATGGTGACTATGAAAATGGAGAGATTCAGCTCTGGGCAGTCACTGGTTCACGTAATTATCTGAGCTTTTTGTGTTCTGTTACTGTTTTCCATGAATTTGTTTTACTTTAAAATGTGTATAGATCGTCAAAAGGTGGCAAAGTTTTAACCTTTTGGTTTTTGTTTTCTTGTTCTTTCCTATACGGCAGCTCTGATCCCACTAGCAGAGTTCTCTGATCATGCGGTCATGAAGAAGTATGAAGTGAACCCTGATCCAGAGTCGCTGGATATAGTAAACACTGTTGCTAGGCAGAAAAGGGTTTGTACTTTGTAATATTAGTTCGTAAATTGGAAACGAAGTTAGATATTTATGGGGTAACGAGTCAAAAACAAAGTTTTCTGAATTTTGATGTTCGACTTCCAGATTACTGTGGTCATGAAGATCTACTGGGGAGATCCTCGTGACAAGATTTGTGAAGCCATCGATAAGATTCCTCTGGATTGTCTTGTTATTGGCAACAGAGGCCTGGGCAAGATAAAGAGGTGAAGAAAAAACTTCATTGTTGATATCCACTTCCAACTTCAAAGTTGATAGTCTATGAATGTCTTGCTGATTGTTCTTTTCTCTTTCACGTTTCCTTAAAATTTAGGGGGGGAAAAAACGTTTATTGTGACGTCGTTGACTTTGTGGTAGATGACATAGTAGACACTTGAATTAGTACTAGTATCCCTTTTTGTTTTAATCTTTAACCCAATCGGTATTAACAAATAGCAATGAGGTTATCAAACACAGGTTTACTTCCTACACTTTCTTCTTATCGATTATTTCCCAGAAATTTCATTTAGCACGAATTCTAAAGTTTCTGTTCTCATGCTTTCTGGTATAGAAAAACAGGTTAAGTATCCTTAGGATAAATTCTGCTGTCTTCTTTTTCATGAGGACAGTTCACTTTGATCATTATGGTCGTGTCTATTTTTTTCAATCTTTCAAGTGATCCTCTTGTTTTATGGGCATTGCTAATTTCTACTCTTACAGGGCTATCATGGGCAGTGTAAGCAACTATGTGGTGAATAATGGATCCTGTCCTGTGATCGTTGTGAAAACAGATCATGATAGCTGATAACTTCTTCGATCTTTGTTTAAAGAATAAATGCATACGAAGTCTCTGGTCAAGCTTGGACTTTCTTTTGAATCGCGGGGAATGTGTAGTTGTATTGTTATCTAATAAAAGTCTGTTCACTATAGCTGCTTGTTGAAGTGTGATGCGTTGCTGTTGGATGAATGTGAATGGAGTTCCTGTAGTCCAGCAAATGTCAAATCTTGTATCAGATTCAGATGACTGTTTATGGCTATTATGTTTCCTTGCTTCCATTGTCAGTTGAAGATTATAACTAAATTTTGCATCAACTTGTGATAGTTGTCCAAGATATTGTTTAATTTTGCATTTTTGTATGTGGTTTCTTGTTTGAGAATGGTTAACTTGAGATTGTATGAGATTTGGCGATTCAAACGTGAAAGAAAACTATGTAATAAATTTACAAGGTACAACAGAGCAGTCGGTGTAACAAAAAGTTCACAATGAACGATCTTTCGAACTAAGAAGCCTGAAACTTAAACTGATCATTTCTTAATTACGAAGAATGATGCCAAAGTAGGCAGCAACAAAAACTTCTTACGGCCAATGTTTCTTGCAGAGAAGAAAAGGAGCTAATGTAAACTATAATTTTAGTTTGTTATGATCAATGTTTTATTTTGGAAAAAAAAAAAAAGAACCAATGTAACTATTATAGGTAATATTATCAAGAGTGTTTTTATATATTAATAAATGATTTATAGTAATATTGATATTTGTTGAGAAAGTATGTGCAATAAAATGAAAAAAAAAAGAAAATAAGAAAAATCTATTGAGTTTCAATTAACTTTAGCATGCTTACGTTAAGACAAGAACGGTCATTTTAGTATTCAATTGAATCAACTTGAGGATGATAATTTGTTCAAAGTCAATGAATAAAATCACCAGGTTTCGTACTCTACTAAAGCTGAAAATTTTAAAAATTTCAAGTCAAACTTTTCGACCCACCACAAAACTTCATTTTTTTTTTTCCATATTCATGATTAAAGTCTCTAATTTGCGTTGTATTCTTAGGTCTCTTCGTCTTTGTTCTTTACTTTATTCTAACGTTCACACTTTTTCTATCCTGATATTATTCGCTTATAGATTCTACACTAGGCTTTCCTTACATTCAGTTACCTTCTTTTTGCTCCATCCAATCTTGATTGTTGTACTTCTTAATGGATTTGTTTGGATGTTAGATATCTATTTCAGTTCTTGTTGCCATTCTTTCTTAGATTTTTATGGTTGTATAGGTTGTTTTCACAGTCTTCTAATTCAGCTTTAGTTTTCTTAGTGTTCTTCGCTTTTGCACTTTTTTTTTTTTTCAGTTTTTACTTCCTTTACTTTCTTCTACTTTTTAATTTTCTTTTCAAGTTACCTAATTTTTTATTCCAATGCAAGAAAATGATTATTGCATCAGTAATCAACCAGAAGAAATCAGTGTTACGATTGCAATATTTGCTAGATGATTCATATGGCAATTGTAGCTTGTTATGGTAAATAATATAATACAAGCTAAACTACACTGAAAAATAGACATAAGTTGATTTAAACATTTTTTATAAAATTTTTTAGGTTATTGGGCCGGTTTGACCAATTTTGAGCCTTAGGCCGAACAACTCAAACTTGATCTTAGCTTAATCTATTTTCATCCTTGATATAAATATTATAGATTTCCTTTATAATATAATTAGGTTTTTAACATATATATTGATATGTAAATTTTAACTAGTATAATTTTATGCAACTTGTCCCCTAATAAACTTAATTTAAACATGATTATAATAAAACTTATAATCCTTATAAAACTTGAAATCCACCAAAAATATATTTTTAGATAAGGTAGCCGTTCATGAACATGGTTGCATCCTAAGTCGTGTAACTTACTATCTTTATTTTCACAGGGATATGAACTTTGACATGCCTTTATAACTCACTATCTTTGTTCACATATGGAAACGAGATGTAATATGCCTATGTCCTAAGGTGTATCTTTCTTAAAAAATTTCTTCATCATACTAACACACTTATGTTCTAGCCTATGTCTTCGCCTTTACATTCTAAAAAGGAATACAATTTAGCGTATAATTGTGTGTTAGACTATGTTCACCCATAAAATTTTAAGAAACACCCTTGTTTTTCTAGAAATACTTTGAAATTGCACACTAGTTTATATGAGTCATACACAATAGTCTTTACTAGGTGAACACAATGTGTTCAACCTATATACTAAAAAAATGGATTTTAAGATTATACATTTGTGTATATAAGCTATACACAAAAATTTCCACTTTGGCAAATATACTTTACACGGGTTAGGTTTTAGCCTCATCTAATCCCTCAAGAAATTGATCTAAGTCTAAGTAATGCTTAAACTTATTTATGGTGATTGACTTTGTCAACATGTTACTTATATTCTCTAGATTGATTGTGAACCTTTTTTAGTAAGATCTATCTATCTATATATAACCAATTCTCCGAACTTGAGAAACCTTACTTCCTTCATCATAACATTGATTCATTTATCATTTTCCTAGTTATCCATAGTCTCCTGAAAGATAGTTAGATCCTCATTATTGATGATAAAAGTATATGAGATTGAGTCTTTAAACTATATCTACTTGATAGTCTTATAGTACATCTCTCTCTATTCATGACTATATCATGATGCTACTCTTCCTTTAATATATATTTAATTTACAAACTAAAATTTTCAACCCCTTTAACATCTATTTTTTAGTTTCACTTGTACCAACCAATACTACTCTCTATTGACACTTGTTCATCTCTATATGTTTGTCTCAATATATATTATTCTTAAAATACTGAATTCTTGAAAGTTACCCTATACTTTTTATCAAGGGCATTATAAAAGTCTAACCTCCAGTATTTTCCACCCTTTAATAACCTCTTCTTATGAAGTTTTTCATCCTTCGTTCATTGAGATGACCTAACCATATATACTATAACTACGTACTCTTGTCCTTTGACTCCACTATTATAGCTTCTCCACTAAAGGTTGTTTTATCAATTTGTAGATATTTCCTATCTCACATTCATTACACCTTTTACTACCTTATTGTTGTCTTTATTGGTTTTATATCCAAAACTATTCACATATAAAGTTCTTAAAGAGATCAAGTTTTTCCTTAAATCTAATACATGTGGAAAATCACTTGAGATCTTAACAACACTATGAATCATCTTGGTCTTAACATGTTATGCTCTAATCATTTTATAAGCTTTATTATCCCCTAATTAGATAGAATCAAAGATTTTTTTAAAATGTAAAAGAATATCATTAACTTAGCCTAACTTGGGCATCATTACAAAGGGATAAAAATAGACTTTTGGCTATAACTCAAACTAATTAGGAGATCTACTACTTACAACATTACTCATTCTCAAGGATAAGATCTTATGAGGAAAAAATAGTTAAAGATTCCATTGGATTATCATTGACATAATAAAACTATCAATAGCTTTATAAGATAATATAATCTCTCTGGTCCAGTAAGTAGCTATGTAAGCTAATGCTCTATTATCTATTGAATAGCCTCTGAAAATTTTGATGTCTCTTTCTCTTCAAATGGAGTAGATGGTACAGCTGAAAGCATCCTTTAACCCATGACTATCTCCACCCATTCTTCTTGATCTTTCATCAGCCTAGGAAAGAATATTGCACTAAAAATATTCAGGACAGAAAGCATTAAGGAGTTTTTGCATTTTATTATAGATTGATCTAGTATATTGGCATTGGAAGTAAAAAGATGTGAGATGCAATCAAGTTCTGAAAGTAGAAACAACACTGTTTTTCATTAGAACTAGTCATTCTATACTAGTTTTGAATCTAACTGTAACATCCCATCACCGATGAGAAGGGTAAAATAGTAAATTAGGACGGGTTATGAGTGTGTAAACGTATCTCGGCAGGTTCATACATAATATGGCCTCAATATATACATGAATAGAAATTTTTGCAAATGCACATGATTGTACATGCATTCATGACATTTCCCGACATATGTGTCTATAAATGTGTTTATAGTGAAAAATATGATTTTTGTGCTTGAAAATTTAATTGGAGTGGGTCTTTGT
>JANSVA010000217.1:22062766-22073059 GCA_025504915.1 Erythroxylum reticulatum
CCTTATTACATCCTTATTACCTCACACTTTACTTTCTTTTATCTATTCAACAAATCCTACTAACCTTGGCACCCTTACAGTTCTAAAAATTTAAATCTATCCAAATTCCAAAATTATTTTGAAATCATGTTTACTTAAAGAAAAAAATTTCTGGGGTCCAACAACAGAAGTATGAGAAAGGATCCATGATTGTGGCGAATATGCTACGATCGTGACAAAAGCTGGTGCAGGGAGCCAAGATCATTCCAAAAGAAAAAATTCTACAGATATGCGGATACTAATCTTGACTTAAGTTTTCAAGGGATTTTTCGAACCTTTCAGACTCAGAAAAGACCCTAAGGTTGCCCTAATTGGAAATACTATATAAGACTTAAGGATGTAACACTAAGGGAGCTTCTACAGTCTGCCACTTTTGGAAATTTTAAGAGATAAAGAGAAAAAAAGAGGGAGAGAGAAGAAGAAGAGGAAGGAGAAGTGAGTCCCGATGTTGCTTCCTTCTTGGATTGTCTAATCCAAGTTCTATTTCCTTTCCATTTCATTTTTGTTCATTTAGTGTATAAGATTGAAATAGATTTTATGATGATGGATTTTGGATTGTTGACGATGTTCTAACTCTTCCTTCGTGATTTTACTTTGATTTAATGTTAATATAGTCAATTTTGTGTTTTATTGATTGGGTGTTGTGATTAACTTCGATTTTTGCATATTTCGGCAACAAATCGAGAGGGTGAGTTGTACAAAAAGTTTAGATTAGGTTAATGAGAGTTAAGTGATCTAATAGACCATATAGTTAATCATATCGATTTTTGGACGAAGAGAGATCCCATGTGAGACCAAATAGTTTAGTAAAGAACTTCCAATCTAATTTTAATTATGGGCCTTTTGTTAATTGATAGAATGCAAATTTCATAATTTAATTAGGGTTAATGATTTAAGGCGCGGGATTATAACTCGAGAGAGAGTAATTCCCCCTACAATAGTATAAAATTGACACCCCATCAACACATAATTGGATAGATTAGCATTAATGATAGGTATAATCCCCTCTCTTACAACTTGGTAATTTCTCTTGACTAATTTCTATAGTGGCCTTTTGTGTTGCTCAATTTCAATTTTTATTTTATGTCAATTTCTTGAGTTAAATTCCTGCAATCAAATTCCCATGTTTATATTCTTGTTTCATTTTTAATTTCACCTTATTATTTCTCTGAGCCTTAGACACACTAGAATTAGATTAGTTTACCCTCCTTGTGGGATCGACCCTTTAATTACTATAATTCACGACCTGTGCTCTTGTGGTATTTGAGGCATAAGATTAGTTTAATTCTTTTACTCTAAGGATTAAGAAATTAAGAAAAAAAGGAAAGAAGTTTGGGTGGAAGTCGAAGGCACATCTTTTGGACATCATAAGGTGACTATGAGGAATCAAAAAGGTTAAATGCCAAGAAGAAATGAAAAGAACGATGATGGAGGATATAAATTATAGGGAGCAAGGAACTCCTGCAGACTTCAATGAGGCTCAATTTAGCATGGAAAATTATCATCCTTGTATGAACACATACACATCAGAGTGGCAAAACTACTCGGATTTCTATTGGTCTAATAATGTATGGACTCTCATAGGACATCAAGACCTATTAGAATTTCAGTAAGATGAGTCCAATTCATGGGATTCCAAGCTAGATAAAATCATGGATAAGCTCGTAGAAATGGAAGAGACCTAGAAAAGAATGGAAGAGAAGTTTGGGCAAGTAACAGAAGATCATGCCTCTTCTATTCATAACCTAGAGGTTCAAATGGGCTAACTTTCCAGGGAGTTTTGTAAGAGAAGTATGGAAATTGTCTGCACAGTATAAAAGTAAATTCAATAGAGCCATGTCAGGCTATCACACTTAGGAATGCGGTAGAGCTAGAAGAACCAGAAAGAAATCAAGTTCAACCTCACCTTGTAGAAGACCAAGAAATGAACAAAGAGGATGAAGAAAAAGATGAAAACCTCCATATTATCCACTAGATCTTGGTATACCATGCTTGAATATTGAAAAAGCTTTAGTAGATGTCTATGAAGAGAACATTATCCTTCAGATTAGTAATGATCAAATGACATTCAACATGCATGATGTATTAAAGAATCCAAAGGAGGGTAACTCATTCAGGAGAAGTGATGTGTTCGAATCTTTCAAAAAGTAAAAGGAAGAAGAATCTTTTAAAGATTCGAACAGATGACAATGGACATCAAGTTTGAGAAAGCTACGAAAGTCTTTGTTCATGAAGCAAAAGAAGAAGAAGAAGAAGAAAAGGGGGTGACTAAGGAAGAACAAGAACATCTCACCCTTTTACCAAAAAACTTGCTATACTTAATAGAAGATTCAAGGAGTTTTGTTATTCTCTATTTTATTTACAGTTTGTTCTGAACAATTTTGGGTTTCATAAATCAAGTGGCTTCAAATTTTGTACTTCCAGAAACAAACTCCAATACATGTTAAGAACTCCAGAAGAATTCTAGGGTTCTTTGTCTTTTGGGTTTCAATTTCCAAAACAAAAGCAAATAGTAGATTGCCTTAAAGCTAAATTCCAAAACTGCAAAACCAAAGTAAAGGAATTGAACAAATTTCCAGAATGCATAATCTAATTTTTCATTTAGGATTCGTTTAAGAATTAGATCATATCTGATTTTTCAATTCAAATTTTCCGATCAATAACAATCACACAATTTAATCAAATCATAGAATTAAAAATTGGCTCTGATACCATTGTTGAGAAACCGAGTTGAGATCCGATCCTGACCGTAGCGGAATAATCACGAAATTTTTTCATGACTTTTGATTTCCCGAACACCAAGATATATTTAATTCTATAAAATGATTATCAAATCATAATAAAGCAAAATTTAATTCGTACCTTATTTTGAAACTTAATCTTTGACTTGTCGTATCCCTTGAACTATTCCTGAAACTAATCCGTCTTAACCATCGTAGCCACACAAGTGTTCGACCCCTAACTGTATCCACAGAACAGATTGAGAGAACTTTGTAACTCTTACAGAGAGAATTAAGTAAGAAGTGCTAGCTCCATAAAGCTTAAGCCCATTTATAATAAGCTCTAGACGTTTTAGTAATTTAACTGAAACTAAATTCCAATTTCCATTAAACTTTTATTAGAATTACAAATAATTCTAATTAAATACCAATTATGCACATATAAGATTCAATATTTGATATTGATCCTTATTTATTACATATCTCATATTTAATCATAGAGTTTCTCAAACTTTACAATCAAGTCCATCTTGATTAAATTAACTTTGCTCTTTTCCACCCATTCTATATGTGAGACCCATTAGGTTCCCAAACAAGTTGGCAATGATTATAAAATCTAATTTTAATTCATAATTAAAATTAAATAAATTAAAACTCCTTTTAATTTATCTTTAATTCTCTAATTAAACAATTTATAATCATAGATCAAGATTGGCATCTAGCAATGTATCATGACTACCCAAATATTTAAGAATGTCAAAGTGGTTTTGAATAACCATTCTGTGCATAATTTTTCTGTATAATTCAATCTTTTCATCATATAATGTTCTGATTAGACATAGAGCATAGAATTAATGTGTACTCTATTTTAAGTCTAATCATATTAGTTCTCCGTCATTAACTATCAATTCAATTAATGACATTTTTAATTATTTACAAAACATCATTTCACCTTGGGCAAGGATTTCTTGAATCAATACTAATTGAAAACAACGAAACATTATCCCTAATTACTTTAGGGTGTCTTGATCACTCAACTATCTCCATATAGTTTATGCTACATCTAATGACTATAGATTAAAGACCTATGATTAAATAGATCATAAATAATATCAAAACATAGCAATCCCCATACAAGATAACTTTGATAACCTTAAGTCAAAGGATCACTTATGCAATCATCACAATAAGAATTCCATAATCATACAAGTAACGTTCCAAATGGATTTCTCATATTGGGTCTGTTTAGTGAACTTGTTCTCTAGTAAGCACCTTGTTTAAGTATCTCTATACTTTAGCCTATGAGATCGACTACTTCCTTCATAAGGAAAAATAAAACATGTGCTAGTGTTTTTATGTTCTATTAATGTCCAATTGTAATAGATTAATGACTAGAAACAATTAGGAATAATACATAAATGCAATATAAATCTCATAATCATAATCTCATTATAATTTCATTTGGAATGTACAATTATCTCATGAACTTTATCATATACATCTAAACATGTACAAGATAAAGAATATCTTTAAATAATTTGTCACTAAACTATAACCAAAGCGATTAGCTGTAGGGTATAAATCAACATCTCCTTCCCTAAAACCCTCCTTACTTTCCTTATTGCCTCCCATTTATTGTGACACTTTTTTAGGTGATCTTTATTGTAATTAACCCTTTATATATAAGATAGGTTAAGATATAAATCAATTAAAGTCTTCCCAAACAATGTTTTAAAATGTTACACAAAAATCCTAACAATAACATTACCTTTAACTTCCTATACTCCTGATTTGATACCCTATTAGCATCAAGAACCTTATCTATGCCGACATCATTCTAAATTGTAATCTTTACCATCTTCTTTCATTAAAAAAGGTGGTTCTTACATAACCTATCCAGATAAAAACACGTGCAAATAAATTATAAATTAAATTCAGATTTTATTAATTACACATTATGTTCAGGTCTACATATTTATTGACAATATTGATCTGCAGTAGACATAACACACTATGAATACAACTACGCATGCACCCATATAAGACACAATACCTGTGATGACTCTAAAAGCATAATTATAAAGATGGATCAGTACAAAATGTCCTCAGCCAAGTTGCTCGCATTCTTTAACATTTATTATGGCATCTAAAAACTGTGTTAATAACTTGATTTGCATTTGAGCAAAAAAAAATACATCCAACATATAAAGGAGTTTCACCAAAAATATTCCTTTATCCATGCATCCTTAACTTTCTCCGATGCATACCAAATCACTATTTGATGGTCACTAACTTCGTACTCTTCTCAAAACCTCAATATATTACCTCATTGACCTTTTTGAGTAATCGGTTTTGGTCTATTTAGAACTCTCACGATCTACGCCTCACTATCATAACTAATCTCCTTGACTTAACCCTTCTTAATTTATCAAAATTAAAGCCATATGTCCTTCCTTACTCAAAAGCTCTCTTTCTCTCCGATTTCACCAAATCTCATATCAACAACCCACTTCACCTACTCAAGAGTTAATCCTCGCATCAATTCGTATACCTTCTCTAAATAACATCACATTTGACAACTTTGCCAATACTTGTAATATGTACTGATAATCGAATGCATTCATACTTTATCACCAAACTTTAGTATTTTAGTCCAACTTTTATACCTTGTTATTTATGCTATCACTTTACTAACTTGTCCAGTAAGTGCCGACCTATAAGTTGAAGTTTCATCAAAAATAACTTTATATCATCCTCGTATTAATTTTAACACCCTTAATAATTACTGTTTATATCACCTTTATGGTATTCTTCTCTCTTTCTTAAAGAGAAGATGGTGATAAAATAATAATTGTTCTTTCTTTTGTGGACTTTGAGAATAAGAAAATAAATGTCAACCATATAAAACTATATGACATATCCAAATAAATACATCCACACTATATCGAACAATTTTTTGCCCAATACCATTAAGAAATACACTTTAACCAACAATGTGTGATTTTCCCTTAACTCCATTCGTTGCCCACTAAGATAATTTCAACACAGTGAAGGCCAAACGGCTATATCGAACTCTATGTCTAACAAATTTAGCATAAATATATAAACTCCACACAAAGAAAGAGAGATAAAAAGAAAGTGACTATATTTATAGTATGGATATTGTGTTAATCAGATCTAGAACATGATAAGTTAAAAGTGATTACACACCTGTATTTCTTTTAGTTTTTAAATTCTATTTAATGCAAGAGAAAGATGATAAATAAATCCAAACTTGAGATTGGGAGGAGTTAGGTTCAGAATTCTAAAACAAGCTTACTGATTAGCAAAATTACTCAATTATACATTATAATGTTCAAAGTTTTATATTAATTAAATAATAAATAGTAAGTACCACTTGTCCATTACCTTAACAAAAATACATTAAAGTTTGATATTTGTCCCGCATTGTCTTTCCCAAGGTCCTGCGCTACTGTTTTGGGCTTCATTATTGTTCCTTTTTAAGTTCTAACCCACGAATACATGAACAGACAAATCTCTGGAGAGGAAGATGATACAATAGTGAAATAAAAAAGATCAAAAATTGCAATATTATGGAGAAGATAATGGGTTTAAGTCTTCCAGTTTTCCACCAATATGAGTCCTTTCAATATGGTCAAGCCCACTATCGCACCGTTGCATTTCATTTCCTAGTATACAACGCCATTCCGAGTTTGAACAAGCAAAAAGAACCACAAAATCTGGGTCTTTCTGCTTCTGTCCTTCGTGTGCGTGTCCTGAAGATACCCTCCTAACGGCAGACATTATCTAGGGTTTGGGTCGCTTGCCTCATATGTAAGTATCCCTGCACTTACTTTCCGGTTCTTGTTGCTTTTGAGTTTGGTGTTTGCTGCTTTGAACTGGATTTTTCTTCGGTGAACTTTTATGCAAAATGTGCATGTCTTTTCACATTTGAACAATGGACAATTAGAAAGATGCCTTCTTTAGACGGAAATAGTATTCTTTTCAGAGATATCACTTGGAGAGATGTGAGGATGGCGTTTTGAGCTTCAGTTACAAATAGTGTAGTGAGTTTGAGTTTGGAGCTTCAGTTACAAATAATCTTACTGACCGTGAATTGGATGCGAAAATTATGCAAGTGTGCTCATTTTCTTTCTGGTTAGCTAATAGGAAAGTAGGAGGATAAATCTACTCTTGGTTCCATGGTTTAGCCTCTTCTGTATCAAATGTTTGAAGGTCACTGTCAATCTTGTTTCTTGATTGATCTTCTGTTTTTTTTCCCCTGTTTTCCCGCTAAATGTGCTGCTTTTAATATCTGCTGCAATTTTCTCTCTCTGTCCCTACAACGTGTGTTCATCTTGATTTCTAGTTTTCTCTGTCTCAACATTTTAAGATTAAATCTCCTTATTGAATATGCCTTGGTCTGAACTATTTCATGATGTTTCTAACATTATTTTGTATGGAGAGTTTCCCTGTCCCTTTAACGATAGAAGCACTAAAATATCTGGTCAAGTGTGTTTCATCAAATTCTGAATAATCTTTTTGTCCAACAACATTAGTTAGATTTTAGGTTTCCCACTTTTGATGCAACATACGGCTTCAACCAATAATTTATACTTGTTTGTGCTATTGCCATGCTATGCTCAAATATTAATGCGTAATGGAGCCTGTTTTCCCGTGGTTTACTCTCATGCATAATATCTTCGATTTGGCATTGTATGCTTTTGTCACATTGACTGACAATATCCTTGCTTCTGTGCATACAGGTCTTCGGAGGTGTTGCAGTTGATTTTATTAATTAGTTATGTTTCTTTATTTAAAGGAAGCATATATTGATATCTACCAAGGCGTGAATCACATTGTTGACATATATGGATAATTTTGGTTTGATCCAGTTTTCTGGTTTCAGCTTTTCTGTGAAGAAGAAGAAGAGGAGTACTGCATCTCGTCGACCTCGTTGTAATCCTGAAAAACTTTTACAACTTTACAGTCTACTGTCACTTTGCACACAATATTTTGACACCAGAAACAATGAGGATAACTTATCCCTTAGGGAAAGAGCAGTTGGTTCTGATGGACTAAAAAGCGAGAATAGGTTGAAGAAACTTAAGCTCAAGTTAGGTGGCATTACGCATACAATACATGCCAAATCTGCAGCAGGACTTGAATTCAGTGGTGGGTCATGCCTCCCTAAAACGTCACAATATATTGATGCTCCTCATCAGGTAAAAATCATGCCAGCAAGTGCTGCTGATTGTTTAATAGCTAGACACCTTAGAACCTTTTATCTTACTCATAATATAGTTTGAGATCAGGATACTATTGTTTCTCAAAAATAGCAAGAAACTGTTTAAAGCATTCCGGTCTAGCAATTGCTTTGGTTGAAAGGATTCTATTTTGTTGACAACTTTTGCTTTGCTTTGTTAAAGGAATAATATGCATTTTTCTTCCTAGACCTCTTGTAACAAGTATCTTTTTCTGACTTCAACCACAGGATCCTAGTTATGTAAAGGACAGGTATTTAAGAGGAAAGATGCCTGATGAAAGTGTGCTTGTGAGTGAAAGCTATAGACATGAGTCAGTTCGTAAAAGTAAGAGGGTACCCAAGAAGCGTATGATGGAGCTGGGGTTTCATGAAGAAGATGATGATGTTGATGATGGTGAAGTCAATTACCTTCGAAGACAGAATGGTTTCAGGATCTCTGAAGATTATGAAGATGAGTCGGCTGAAAAAAGGAGGAGAAAACAGGGGTCATTAAAGGTTTCAGATAGAAGATCATCTGGTGAATGGCTCTATGCTGATATGGGAAATTATAAACCTTCAAAATTTAGCGCAGATGCTAGAGAAAAGGGTGGGTTGGGAAAATCTCATCATGGTGAAGGCTATGGTGTAGAAAAAGTGCCAATTTCAGGTCATGAAGTTGGATATAAGAGCAGGAAGCTGGGATTTGTTGCCAAAATGAATGAACTAACTTCCACTGAAGAAAATCTCGCCCTTCAGTCTAATAAAGACGAGTGTATTAGGTCTGACATCAGTCCTATCGAGTTCCCAAATGGTTTACCTTTGGGCCCTAAAAGTGAGCATTTTCCCTCTTATTGTATGTAAAAGTTCTAGCTTTCCAATTTTGGACGTTAATTATCGTTTGTGCACTAGTGGTGAAAGAACACAGGTCATGATGCATTTATTTACTTATGACAGAACAAACGGCAAGACTCTCTGAACTGGAGCAGCAATTGAAGAAGGCAGAGGCTGCACAGAGGCGAAGATTGCAATCAGAGAAGGCAGCTAAGGAGGCTCAGGTAACTATTTTCCCATTCTTTACATTTCAGTATTTTCTAAGTCATGGGTATGGCAAAATAACCTGACTTTGTTTAGGCTGAGGCAATCAGAAAGATACTTGGTCAAGATTCTGGGAGAAAGAAGAGAGAAGCAAAGTTGAAGAAACAGCGAGATGAGTTGGCTGAGGTGCTTGGAAATTGACAGTTAACCTCTGGTTTCTTTTATGCCATGTTTTTTTGCACCTCTAAGGGAAAGCATTATCTGATGCAGGGAAAGAATGCCAAAATGAAAGAACTTGGATCAAATACTATTAGATGGGTAATAGGTCCCAATGGAACTGTTGTTACTTTCTCAGATGATATTGGTCTTCCACATATATTCAATACATTGCCTGGCAGGTAAAAGATCACCATTTTCTGACTTCAGTGAACTTTTCTCTTTCAATATGTCTTATATTGGTAGTCTTTTGTGGCTTGTAACTGACGAACATGTTTTTCTATCTGATCAATTCATGGTTCGGCTCTTTGGTTTCCAGTTATCCTCCTCCACGTGAAAAATGTGCGGGTCCAAACTGTGAAAATGCTTACAAGTATCGTGATTCCAAGTCCAAGCTTCCCCTATGCAGCCTTCAGTGTTATAAGGCAATACATGGACAGATGCAATCTTTAATTACAAGCTGATATTGTCCGTCGCACAAACATTTAGTGTATGCATACTTCGTACCTTAGATTGGTAAAATCGTGTGCTTGCAGTATGCGAGTAGGATTATAAACCTTCAAAGTCATTTGATGTATGAGATTGTGTTTCTTTTCTGCTCAGATAGGAGTGGAGTCAAGAATACATTGGTTCTTAGCCCTTGTATTGATAGATAATTATTCACTTTTTGGCAGAGATGTATAAATTTAACAGGGAGAATGTCATTCCAGACATTAATAAATCAACATAAACGTAGTCCTTTCAAGGACAGAATGGTTTAACTTGAATATGCACATAGTATGGTTTAGGTTTGAATTGAATGATGTTGGCTATGCAATGAAATGGTTAACAATGTGTTGGATCCTTACATTAGCAACTCTAGCGATTGGAAGGGAAAAGGCTGTTAAAGACAACATGAAAAATGCTTAAAAGCACAACGACAGCGACAGTTGCCACTCTTCAGAGATCTTATAACATAAAAAGAAAAATAATTTGGTTATAATGTTACTGTTTGCTGCCTAAGGCTGTGCTGTAAGAAAATCATTCATGTCCACAAAA
>JANSVA010000217.1:22079467-22114635 GCA_025504915.1 Erythroxylum reticulatum
ACGGTCAACTCTCCTTGTTTTTTCTTTTCCTCCTACTGCATCATCTTCTCTGGCAATTTCTCATCCCCGTTTATGGTCTATCATCGACATTATTGTCATTTCATGCCACATTAGAATCTCATCCTCTTCTCCCACCCTTGTTGTATTTTTGTGGAGTTATATTGCAAACCGTGGTTGTTTTCTATTTATTAAATTTATTTGTGTCTTTGATTCGTTTCGCATGTTTGAGTATTTGTGAATGGATTAGAACATTTAAATTTGAAATGTTAGTGTTAGAAGGTGCAGTTTTCAAATTTGGTTGTAATGTTGGGATGATTTGTTGATGCATATTAGGTGTTTATTGAAATGCCTCTTATTTGAAAAATTGTATTGGTAAGAAGATGAACTTTATTTGTTAAGACGAATGAGTTAATGTAGTAGAAGAATAATCAAATTTGACAACGGTTTTTCTAAACTTAAAACCTGGATAAATCTTCCTAAAAGACATAAAACCATAAAGAACAAATGCTCAAAGTTTTCTAAGCTTAAGACTTGTTTAAGTCCTTAAATATGTTATGTTCATAAATGTGACAACTGTTTCTTTTCATTTTGACTCCATTCAAGATCAAGTAGTTACTAATAGGAAACTTACCTCATAATAACTAAGTGAGTAAAGAATTTATTCCCTTTATCTACCTTCAAATAAGAAACATACATTAATCTCTGAAAAGCTCATATACATAATTGACATATGAATGCATTAACCTTTGAAAAATTAAAAGTAAATGATTGACATATAAATAAATTAACCTGTAAAACATTTATAATAGATGATGGGAATATTTGTCTCGAACCTTTTCATGATGGTGTTATTCACAAAAATAATAAAATAATTTAATGTACCATCTTCTCTAAATAATCTCTATTTATTAGAAATACTGTTTTGATATTGGTTTTAAGTCCTTTCTTGTTCACAATAGTGTTAGATGAACTTACCAAACATATTCAAGGATAGGTACCTTGGTGTATGTTATTTACTAACGATATTGTCCTAGTAGATGAAATGAAGGAGCGGGTCAATGTTAGGCTAGAACGTTGGAGAGACACATTAAAATCAAAAAGTTTTAGAATAAGCAGGTCCAAGACGAAATATGTAGAATGCAACTTTTTGGGTCGCCAGATGATACAAGAGGCGACAGTAGCGATTGACACTGACATCATACCACATACATCGAGTTTTAAATACCTCGGATCGATCATTCAGAGAGATGGTAATATCGATGACGATATACTACATCGTATTAGATCTGGGTGGATCAAATGGCGGAGTGCATCAGGTGTTATATGTGATTAAAAGGTCCCTGTAAAACTCAAAGGGAAGTTCTATAAAATGGTGATTCGGTCAACTATGTTATATAGAGCAGAGTATTGGCTTACTAAACATAGACATATGCGACAATTGTTGGTAGCAGAAATGCGTATGCTTAGGTAGATGTGTGACATTACTATAAAAGATAAGGTACGGAATCGGGTAGTGAGAGACAGACTACAGGTGGCTTGTATTGTAGAAAAATTGAGAGAGAAAAGGCTTAAGTGGTTTGGGTATATGCGCAGGATGTCATCTGATACTCCGATACAACGCTGTAAGATAATTAACCTTAATGGCTATAGAACAAGAAAAGGAAGGCCTTACAAGACCTAGAGGGAAGTGATCAAAAAAGATATGTCAAAGTTGGCCCTCACTAAGACAGTTGCTAGAATTAGGAAAGTATGACGTGATAGGATAAGGGTAAACGACACCATTTAGAGTCCTCGTACCTCATACTTACTGCTTAGGAAGTCCGACCCATTTGTCCTTTAAGCCTTTGTGAGTGGCGAGTTTTTGGTTAAGGCTTTCGAGCCATCAACTAGGTTTGTTTTCAGGTCAGGTGTATTAGGGAAAGATCCCCGCGATGGACGTCTAAAATCATAGGATTGTCGTATCCTCAGGGCCGCTCAGTGCTGTAGATTCCTAGTGCGACTAGCAACAAAAAGAGCTAGTGTTTACAAAGTGTAAGGTACTAACAGATAGGGGCAACCTTCATGTATGTCCTTATATATTTTATTGTAATTCTTTTACTTAAATATTCATCAGTTTTTACTTATTTATTCTGTTAACCTGCATCATTATTTTCCTCTCACATCTGCATATGGGTCTACTAGAAATAGCCTCTCTACTATGTAGGGGTAAGGTTGCATACTATCAAACTTCCTCAAACTTCGCTTTACTGTAGGACTTCAAACTGGGTATGATGATGATGATGATGATGATGATGATGAATATATTTTCGTTTTCACTAATGACTTCTTTCATTAAACTTGTTTATTTCCTTAAAAAGAAAACTAACTTATATCTTTTTTTATTTGGAGTCTCTTATTAAACCATAATTTCATAAAAATCAATACATTTCACTTTTATTTATGTTGTATTTCATTTTTATGTTTTTATAAAAAAATAATATCATTTATGAAACTAAAATATTTGTTTATCTTAGTACTTTTCCATCTCATCATGCATATCATTAGCTTGATATAAAGAGTAATAGAGTTTATCTTATAAGGTATCTTAAATTTAATTAAAAAAACTTTCTTTTCATTTCACAAAATGTTTTTTCTTCCCTAGTGTATTGAGCTAATTCAATTTGGGTAGAATTAGAATGACTAATGACTTTGTTCAAATATGAACTTTAGAATCTAGATCTCGTTCTAATTTTTTCTTCATCAACCTTCACCTCTAACTCAAATCTAACACCAATAAATATACCTATGACAAGTCAACTTTCTACTTCATCCAATCTTTCAAATGATCACTCATCCACTTCATCTTCATTAAAAATAATATCTAGATCACCTATTTCTAACAACAATACATGCCTAAACTTACTCATTGATGTTACCAAATTCAATAACTCATCATCTTAGGGATAAGTTTTATATACCTGTTATGTTATTAGAATTCCTTTATGGTCTTGCAATAATTTTGAGAGTATTTAACTTGTATTTTGAGTATTTTTATATACTTTAGTACTTATTGTAGTTAGTACATACTGTAGTAATTTTGATTTGGAATGATTCATGGTACCATGTTTCCAAATACAGGGACAATGTAGGAACCAATACTTTAAGTGAAAAACCATAAAACAAATATACTCATTAACTTTTCTAAATGTTATTAATATTCTTTATTTATTTGTAGAAATGTAAATAATTATAATATTAAAAGTTCTAATTAGGAAATAAAGGTGAATATTCATTAACTTACTCTTTTTTTTCCAAAGATGCAATGTTTAACCTTGTGGATCCTAATTGTCTAGGTTTTCTAATTATACATTTACCAATACTAGATGTAGATACTTTATTTTCAGTGGCCTTTCTTTTTTTTCATTGCATATTAACTTACTATTACATTATGTAGACTCTCATGTCACGTGGAATCCAAGAAAATAATTATATCATTGTGATTTATCGATGCAATACAGTAGACTCGGCTTTAAAGTTGATTTATTGTTGTATCTATAAGAATTTGTCAAACAACTTCCCTACTAGTTAGGGGTCAACCTGTGTCCTATTAAGTGTGGGCTATTATTGTTCTTATTCTATAACTGTAACAATTTTTAACCTTTTATTTCCAAGTTTGAACTCGAATATGATATTCAACAAATTGCCTTATTTCCTTTTGCATATATTGTGTAAAATATTGAATTCAAATTCCTATATTTCTAGAAAATTAAATAAACAATTAATTTCAGGTAAAAATATGCCACCAAAGAGACAATGCAATGTAATGCGGCCCAGGTTCAGACGTATGTTCAGAGGTACTTGAATTACATCCTCCCCCTCTTGGGCCTACAATTGCAGATAACACATCACCTGCTGCTCGTCATGCTACATCATCCCCAACTCATACATCATCCAGTACCTTTTTATCGGATGAAGGAGACGACCGTCAAACTAGAGCTGAGGGACCTGATGGAAGAAAGTACATAACAATTGTCAATAATTAGTAAGTGAAATCGCATGAAACAATATATGTTTATAATTAAGTTATAGGTTTAAATTTTGGCAAGTGGTATAAAATGATTTGTTCTTATATTATGTTGATTCCATCTAAACCGTATTCTAGAAATGTGACATCTAAATTTAAGGAAATGATTGATCCTAAAAGTTATGTATGGAAGAATACCTATCAGGCCACAAAGACATTTTACTTTCAGGAGTTTGAGGTAGAATAAAATTTTATTTTCTTTTTAATTGATTTGTATACATTAATTAGATAAATATTATTACATTGTAGGTTATCAAATTTTTTTCTTTTTATTTCAGAAATAATTTTTCTGAGATTCTAGTTTTGACGCGATCATACATAAAGTAAGGGAGAAGTGAGCTCGTACACATTATCATGACTTTATTGGTGCGATACACAAGGCTGGTATACGACCATCTTATATTACTGAGCAAATATGAAGTCGTTGGTAGGAGTATTGGACATCACTAGAGGCAATGTCCATCTCAGGGAGTAATTCGACCAATAAACGTGGAGGCCCGGGGGTAGAGAGTCTTCCCATACATACGGGAGGATCAATTACCCACCATGAGCATGCAAAGAGGCTTGTAAGTATCTAAACTTGACACTTATATTCTAATTGTTTTACTTTACTATATTTCAATTTAAATTGATGAGTGAATGTTGAAATGAAAATATGTGTATTATGGTTAATGAATATGATATAAATGTTTGGTGCTATATATGGCTGAGTTGAGTCATTTTATTTGTTCAACAGAGGGTAAATATCATAAAAATAAAAGAAACTCTGTCGAAATTTTTATAAATTCTAGTTTACATATAACGTTTTATTCTTATGTAGGAAAAGTTTATGAGCATGATGCTTATACCTCGTAAGCTGTTTTTGCATACTCACACTAAGAAGCATGACAATGTGACATTCGTCAACAGCCGAAGTAGAGAACTGAATGTATGTGCAATTTATGCTTTAATATTATTTCTTAATAATTATCACTTACTAATATAAACATTGCTTCCTAATAGGACCAAATATAAGAAAGTATTCAGCGACAATCTCAGCACGAACAAGTTGTTAATGAGAGTCAGACATATCTTGATGCAATGGGTGGCAGGGACCATCTTGGAAGGATCTTCAGGCTAGGTTCATCTACTAACACATGTTATTCGCAATCCTCCACGTCCAATACGACAACATCTAGTAGACGATCGCAAATCGATCAAGTCAATCGGCTTCAGACCACAGTGGACACATTGATGGACTACATAGCTCAACTGAGACATGAGGTAGATGAGTTGAAGGCGAGGGGTAGCACCTTAGAGCACCCGTGATCACCAGGACATTAGGATTGTTATAGTCATTTGCTTTGAATTACAAAGATTTGTTATGTATACTATAATGTTTTCATTATCAATCAAGATAATTTTAACTTTATATCATCAATCAATGTTCTGTTTTATCAAATTAAATATATAAACAAATCAAAGTATTATTTATAGATAATTCATAACTGTTGAAATTATACATTAATCATAAGATCATGAAATAAAATTTAATGTAGGGATTTTTTTAATTTTTTAATTTATTTTACTGATGGAAAAACAAAATTCCGTCAGTAAAATCCATTATATTTACCAACGAAAAACATTACCGACAGTTAATCTTTGTTCCGTCGGTAATATTGCAAACTGTCAGGATTTTTTGAACTACGATTTACCAATAGTTAACCATAACCATTAAAATATCACTGACGGTATTATGTTACCGTCGGTGAATATTACGATAGAATACTTATATCCATAGGTAATTTTACTAACAGTTTACTGCAAATCTGTTGGTAAATTTACCAATGGTTAAAGATAACCGTCGGTATATTTACCGACAGACCCATAATAAATGCATCGGTAAATTTACCTATGTCCATTGTAACGACACCTTTGTTCGTCCGTTGTTTCTATCACTAATTAATATTACCAACGGAATCCAAACGTTTTTCGCTGATAATTTCCGTCGCTGAACAACGTATAGTATGTGTTGTCAAGTTTGTTGGCCCTTGAGGCACCCATGCATTGCTTAATGACCAACTTATGTTCTTCTGTATAGATGAAGAAAGTAGTTAAAAGAAGAAACGCGTTTTATTACATAACAGCAACTTCACGGGTAACGACCTGGGATATATATATATGTATAATTTCTGACATAATTTTCATCAGGCTTAGTTTTTGGTGGAGGTCATGGAAAAGGGACTATAGGTGGGAGTACAGTAAAGGAGAAACCTCAGAATCCTTGCTCCTCATTGATCAGTTCTTCAAATATGTTTCCATGGTTTAGTAAAATTAAGCCTTGAATATCAGAGAACATTTGTAAGAACTTAAGGTGGAACCGAGTCCCTGATCAGGCAAATGAATTGACCTTGGTGTTTTGCGCGCAATAATGACCGAGTTGATGATCTCATCAGTAGGATGAAAGACTGAAAGGACTTCAAAACCACGAATGTCATTAGGATCAATTACTGGGTACAGAAATGCGCGAGCATCATGTGCACTCCTTAGCAACAGAAGAGCTCCAGTAGCCATGTGCTCAGCCAAGTGGTTAATGACCTGGAGTTTTTCTTCCTTGTTCATGCCCACGAGAGCTGCCACGAAAACAACTTCATATTCTTTCAAGCTTGCTGAAACATGCATAATATCTGCAGTGTGGAAAAACATTCTCTTGGATAAGTCAGGATAAGATGAAATTAGGTGGAGGGCTTTCGAATTTGCCGATGGGTCAATATCATAGTTGTGAAAGTTGGTAGTCTTCAGGTGATTTGTAGCTAAAATGATTGATGTGAGTGGAAGGGGACCAGAACCAACAAAGGCTACACGTTTAGGAACCTGCACACAAATATCATAAAGCATGGAAGACTCCAATTTGCTAAGTTTGACGTAATTGGAATAGTAAGGGAAAGCCCTGATATGGTCAAGAGAGTTCTCATAAGATCCTATTAGGGTAGAGAAATGACTTTCTAAGAGACCCTCAGCTTTCCCACAGAGCTTAATTAGTTTGGACCTAATGTCTTGAACTCTTGGACTCAATTTGTCAATGTCAAGGTCACATTGTGGTATGCATACGAGTACAAGATGGGTGAAGAGAGAGTTGACATGCTTAGAGGGGCTTAGGTTTTCTAAGCTTGCAATCTTTTCATAGATCTCAGAGACCTTCTCTATCAGCAGCTCCTTTTGGCAGACCATGGAGACACAAGCTAAGTTACTGAGCAGAAGTTGCAGACAAAATTGGTCAAGTGATCCCTCCAATGCTCCAAGGGAACTATTTATAGGGATGTGGGCTACAGAAAGTGATTTCTTCTTTCCCCATTATAGCAATGGCCATTCACGGTATGGCACTTTGAGATACTATTATGTTTATTATGATGGTTCATTATGAGATTAACTGGAAATATTTCTTCGGGACGAGGAGAACCGCAAACGGCCCTCAGCCAAAAAAAAACAAAAAAAAAAAAATCGTCCAGAAGAATATACACATATGTATAAAGTTCCCTTGATAAATTAATTTCTGATGAGATTACTATGATAGGATGTTGAAATCCAGCAGAATACACAAGGAATTGCAGCTGAAGGAAGGTGGAGGAGAGCCAAGCCAAAAGTGCTAAATCCAAATAATCCCAGTCATGAAGCACTTAAGTAATGAGTGATGAGCACTACACAATTTTTTGGTTATGGTGGGTCTAACTTTTTACTCTTGGACGCCCCATAACCAAAACTGATGTTGCAGTTGACATCCAACTGCTTGCTGACACCTCATTTAGTGTATCTGATTATGACGGAAAACTCGGACCTGTATTCCTGAAGTCCGTTGTGAAGGGCTCTGGCTTACTATACGACTACTAATAAAGAAATACATCGGTCAAGCCCGTGAGCATATCATGTCGACATATTATGTTGTCATGAAAGCTTATCTTAAATATCAAATATTGTCTTGCATATATATTTTACATTGGCTTTTCTCTTCCAAATTCAATAATGGGTTGCAACTCAGATCTCATTCATGTCTTTGTGGTTGTAATTGGATTAAAGCTGTCTGCTCTTCATTCCTATTATTTTTTCTTTTCACTCTTACTCTTGCTTTATGACAGAAAGCTGGACGTTGCAATTATGGTGCCACATAAACTTTGGCTGTATGTGGATGAGTTGAAAGCATTTTGTGGTCTAACAGTCATGGAACAAAGAAGAAATGATTGGAGCAGAAGCATGCTGAAAGAACTAACGTCTCACATTTGGCAAAGATCTTTCCTTGTTTTAATTTATAATTTGGGGAAATGGGGACGTTTTCCTTCCGAATAGAGGGATAGTTTTGCTTATTTGACCCAGTAAATCTATATCAGATAAGAAAAGTATATAGGCCTTGCAATCATCATAATAAATATGTAATAATACTTTTTGTTTCCTTAAAATAAATTAGAAAATACTACCTCTGAATAGGATAAATTAATTGTCCAAAAGTGCATTATGCGTAGTACATAAGTTGCAAACAAACTGGCACGGATAAGATCCATGCTTTTCGGCTTCATTATATTATCTCTTTACTAAAAATAACAGTACTAATGATAATAATGAAATCTGTTTATTAATTAAATTAAATCAATATAGCTTTCCCATGAACTCTAAATACTTTTTGTCAACTCTCTTGCAATGGCTTCAGGATTCTGAAGGCCTCGTAAAGAAGGCTAAAAGGGCTTGACCCAAATACGCAAAAGTAAAAGGTTAAGCTTTCAGTGTTTGGAAACTCAGATCTTGATGTGGCAACTCACCAGACTTAAGACCCAAAGTAAGAGTTTAGCCCACAGCCTCTTTCACTGTAAGGCGGTGGAGGGAAGCGGTTGGGTTTCATCTGTTTGTCTGATGTGCCACATGGAACCAGTTTATTTTACGCGTTTGCCACTTGTTTCAACTTGAGAAGGTGTAAAAAAAAGTCAACTACCTCTCCATTTAAAGCTTTGAACTATCCAAACTTTTCTACCTCACAAAGCGAAGTTAGACAAACCGTTGAAGAGTGGTATCAGAAAAGATGGAGGAAAAGAGTGGGATGATTGGGAAGTGGTTGAAGAAACACCTTCACCTCTACGTTGCAGCAACAAGACACACTTTTATACTCAGCATTCGTGATGGGTCAGTTGATCTCTCCAATTTTAAGAAATGGCTGGTATGGTTCCTCTACTTTGATTATGATCTAATGGTCTGGGCATCTGTTACTGTTCGCCATCTTTGATTTTTTCTGTTCTCATGTTTCTTCTGTGTTTGTGTAAATCCCAGTTGTGTTTTTACTGAATGTCATCTGATAAGAATGACAGAACATTTGATTGATCAGTTGATTGGAACAGACGTAGTCGTCCTGTTTTAGGTGTCACATGTACTCCAATGACGTAGTGTGGATTTTGCAACTTACATAGTGCTCTGTCGTTCACTGGCTTTGGTTGTGGACACTGTATTGATCACAAATCATTAAGAGTTGCAGGCACAGGATTATATATTTGTGAGAGAGTTTGTCCCTTTTGTGGCTAGCGTAATGATTAAAGCTTCCAAGACTTCGGACGATAGGAATGATATGGAAGCTATATTGGGTGGTTTGACCTCTCTAAATGATGAGATTGACTGGTTCAAGCAAGAGGCCTCAAAATGGAGTATTCCACTCTCTGGCACCATTGTTCATAAGGCAAACGAGAATTACTGCAGGTGCGTTATCTCTTTGATACAATTGAATTTAGGAGGAGATAATTAGCTGATCACTATCAGTTTTCTGGTGCTATAGCTGCAGAATTCTCACCTTTAATTTGAATTTAAGTGGAGATAATTAGCTGATCACTGTCAGTGTTCTGGTGCTATAGCTGCAGAATTCTCACCTTTAATTTGAATTTAAGTGGAGATAATTAGCTGATCACTATCCATGTTCTAGTGCTATAGCTGCTGAATTCTCACCTTTAATTTAGGTAGTTTAACCTAACACTGAGTACTGAAAGTATTTGCAGGTTTCTGGCGAGTCTGATGTTACCAGAAGTCGAATATGCTGTGGCTATCACAGCATTTTGGGCCATTGAAGCTGTGTACCATGAAAGCTTTGCCCATTGTCTGGAAGAAGATAATAAAGTCACTCAAGAATTACAAGAAACTTGCAAGAGATGGGGTAATGAAAAATTCGGTCATTACTGCCGTTCTCTTCAAAACATTGCAAATCGCTGTCTAGAGAAGGCTCCAGACCACGTTTGTGCAAGGGCTGAAGTAGCATTCCAGCGTGTTCTTGAGCACGAAGTTGACTTCTGGAACATGAGTGGTGAAGGTGTTGGAAAGAGTGTAGATATCGTGTAGATTTTATGTTCTCTTGCCCCCTACATGTTGTTTGTTATACAATTTCCTTTTTTACTGCGAAAGAGTATCAATTGGTGATACCTTGTCGGCAACTAATGGCATAAAACTGCCGTGCTGATCATAAAGTAGTTGCCTTTTTACGTTCCTAATTTAGTTTTGCAGGAGAGTGGTTTCAAGTGCCCTATTCCTGTGGTGATAACTAAGGGAGTGATGCTAATATTAATAATGGGGCTTTAACCAAACCTACTTTGGTGTGCTCTAATTAAATAGTTGGAAGACATCTTCCTATTTGGTCTTGTTCCGTGTAAACTATTTCTGCTCGCTAAATACTCGTGCAACGTTAAGTTTCAACTGAATGAAAACATAAGGGGCTTAGACAATGTACCTTTCCATGTAATATATAAGAGGAGCAAATTGACGAGCATCTCGAGTTGAATTTTCATAGTGGAAAGCAATCAAAGCATCACCAATTGATATAGGTTGAAGTTGGTTGTTACTTGTTCAGTTGGGCAAATGCATTTTTTCGTACAAGGAACTAGCCATACAACTCTAGCTAGTTACCTACTTCTTAAGCTACAATGTCCAATTTCAATCTAATAGGTTGAACCAACTCTGAATATTAAATTTATACCTTTTGCACTTGCTTTTTAGTGGTCTAGGCGAAGCTCAACCAGTTTGATCATCATCATTGATGTTGTAATCCATCAGTGACGTATAACCCTCAGAATTAATTTCCTCTACTTTTCTTTTGTCAAACCACCTCTGACATTCCTTTTCTAGTTAACTAACTTTTGAAAAAAAAGTTTCCACCCACATCCTTTGTTAGTTCTCTCGTCTTTTAAGATATGAACCCAGATCTAGCTCCTTAGTCTCCTCTATATTAAGCAACTTCAAATCTCCACGAGGTTCCTCCTTTCTCCACACTAGAATTCCTTATGCTACCTAGACCCTCATAGAGCCTCTCCTTTCTTGGAAACCAGACTTCATTGCTATCTAAAATGCTTTTGGAGCTCCTCCAACTATTCCTTAACCAAAAGATGTTAGTTTAAATGCTACGTCATCCAACCTTTACACTTTTCTTTCCTTGTGGAAGGACTCGATGTCAAGTTCCTAGAGACCATGCCCTTTCTGCTAGGCCTCTGTTCATCTCCTAACCATCTTTGTCCACCACTCAACTTGTGTCTCCTCCTCTAGAATTACTTAAAGGTGGAGCAATCTCAATGTTCAAGCACCACAATTAAATTACTTCTTCACAAGATCCTCATTTTCCCAAAATGTAAGCTTGGGTTGAGAATAGGTGGAACAAACCTGGACTAACACAAACTTAGGTAACAAAAAAGGACTATTTTCTATTAAAGTTCTCGAAAGACGCAATAATGAAGAAAGTCTTGGAGCAAGGACCATGCCATTGATTTGGTAAACCCCTAATAATTTAGAAATCGAAGCCAGGCCTATCTATAATAGGACAACTTGAAAAACATCCCTTTATGGGTCAACTTTAAAGACAATCCTTTTAAGTATTAGTTAACTCAAGGGCCTTAGCTACCTTGCGAGCTTCTTGGTAAGCCATTGTTCCTTGATGAACACACAACTAAGGTAAGGAGGATTGGTTTTATCAAAATCCTTATTGTGATGGAGCTAAATATAAAGAATTGCCTAGTACATTAAAAATAATAAGATTATAAGAAGATGTTGAGCTAATTGAGGAAGAGATCTCACTCTCTAGCCCTTAAGAGCCAACCTATCAGCTAGATAATCTAAAGAGTAACAAGTAGAACATGCAAATATGAAACTTATTAGAAGCTCATGGAATTATGATTTAAACCTACTGTCCCCATATCTATAAATGAAGAGAACAAAGAGGCTAACAACCCACTTAATACAACCATATAATCTAGCCTAAGGCTAGAGGTGTACTTAGTCCAAAAGAATACCCCTCCTCGATAATATCCAACCCAAAATACCTGCGGCTCCCCCAGTTGATGCCTCTAAAGTATTAAAAACTTTAAGAGCAGGAGCTCCTATATGCTTTCCCTAGCTCTTTTGCTGCTATAGACGTTAACCATGAAAAGGACCCACCTTTTACCACATTGAGGAGATCCTCAGGTAGTAAAAAGAAGAAACTTCTCACTTCATACCCTCTTAATATCAATTTTCATTTGGAATGTTAAAGGTTTGAACAAGCATAATAAATAACATGCTTTTTTAAAAATCTTTTTTCCTCTAAAAAGCCTTTTTTTCTTAAAAGCTCCAAGAACCATAAAAAAACACTCCTAGCAAAAAGGATGTGGAAGCTTCATACTGACCATGAATCCCTAATCGTCTTAGATCTAATTCCTACTACTTTGGCTAGATTATTCGTAACTGCATATTCACATTATAGGCATGATGATCAGTTGGATGTATGGCTAATGATTAATTAATGTCTTCTTTTTTTTTGACCTCCTCTCTTCTTTAATGAAATTGTTGTTCGATTTTTTTCATATAATTTTCAACTTAACAAAATACGAACAAAATTAGGCTCTATAAGATTTGAACCTAAGACATTGAATTTTGTAGACCCACATTCTATCGAATTAAACTGTGATCTTCGTATATAAAAAAAGAAAACTATAAAGACAAATATTCATTTTTTTACTATATCTTGAATACTTCTACTATCGTGTAGAATATGATAAAAATTCAAGATTAGGTATGTCACAAGATAAGTATTCATGTTCAAATCAAGAGATAAAACTCATAATTACTAGCTCTGATATTAATGTGAGTTCTTTCTATGCATTTTTTATTTCAACAACGATAAATGTGGGTTTAGCAAAATGAAGCTCCAAGTTCTAGAAACTAAAGATTGGGTTGCAAATACCAGAATACCCAAATAAGGAGGAGTTTAAGTTAATGCTTAGGAAGATTGATGTACTCCCTCCAATTGTGTTTGCTGGTGAGGCTCTAAAATTAGAGGATATGCAATAGGCAAGGTCTTTTTTGCTACAAGACGATGATTGTGAAAAAGGTTTTGAATAGCATGAATTCCAACAATATTACAAAATAGTATATATCAATGTACATGAATTGCGGTGGAAGTCTACAAACTCAACCGCAATTGCACACACTGAAACTCACATTCGAAGCATGTGAAGAAGAAAACTTATGATGTGATTTTTCGGTATGTCTATGAATGAATGTGCAAGAGAATATCTCATAAAAGTTAAGAAATAAAATGTTAGGATAGTTGTGTTTATTGTTGTCTGTTTTTAGCAAAGACTGATAAAGATTTGTTAACTTTGCAAATATGTAAATTGCAGAAAGTAAAGAACACTAAGATTTTTACTTGGTTCGATAGCTTGAATGCTATCTACTTCTAAGGTTCCCACTGCTGTGGTTTCAACTAGTATGAAGAAAAATGAGCAAGGTTACAAAAGTATGAGTATTTTTCTAAACACTTGTAAAGAGTCTCACACTGTCCTTAATACTCACAAGCCAGTACTTTAGCAGCTCTCAAGCCTTACTCTTAATTTTTACACCCTCAGAATGATTGAATACATTGTAATGTGAATAATCAAATCTCTGTGTCTCTCTTCTCTGACGCTTGTGATCTATTCGTTTTATAGATGTTGAAGGAAGTGGCTTTTGGATGAGCTTGCATGAATCAAACAAATGTCATGTGCCTCCCACATGAGTGACTAATCCTTCTGCTTTTGGTCTGTGTATTATGTTGTTTGAAGCTGCGTTTAAGTTTGAAGCTTCTGAAGTTTGTAATACAACAGTGCTTTAAACCATTCTCTTCTGACTTAGTCTTCCATGTGAGTCTCGCGTGCATATGTATTAAACTTACTCATTTGTTTCTGACTTTTGAGAACATTTAAGAGCTTCCCTCTCTTCCTCACTTTGACATCTTCAGACACCTCTCACACACGCACCTTCAGTTCTTCAATTTTTGCTATTGTTTGATGTTTCTGAGTGTTGGTTAGTGGAGTAAACGCGATTACCATCACATTATTCCCTCCTACTCCATCAATCTTCACTCTGAACAAAAATTCAAGAGTGGTTTTGAATCCGAAAAACCCTAGCTTTACTAACCTAGAGAGATCTTATGAGATCGCCTTCGATTTCATAGGCCTTCACTAATCTGTAAGTAATCCCTATAGAAAGTGAACTTCTTTTGCGTTATTACCTTAGATCTGAAGTCTGATGGACTTCTTTCTCCTGTAATTTTCTCTAGGTTGAAGGCCCCCTTTGCAATTCATTCTCTGTCAAAATGTAATCAGACATCTATATGCTTGGATCTCCTATAGAGGACTGGATCTCTACTAAGATACAGTGCACTCTAACTATCCGTATATATTACTGGCTTTGTGATGTCGATGTTGATTTCTTTCAATATGTCTGATAGTCATATTAGCTCCTTTACACCTTCAGTGATTGCATAGTACTCTGCCTCTGTGGTTGATAAGCTTACTACTGATTGCTGTTGTGATTTCCAACTGATTATGTTTATTGATAATGTGAAAATGTATGCCGAAATTGACTTTCTTGAGTCCTTATCTGCTGCATAATCTGCATCCATATAACCACATAAATACAAGTAATTGCATTTAGTTTGTTCAACTTTAGAAAAACATAATCCGTGGTTGAAGGTTCCAGATAAGTATCTGAGAACCCCTTTGAGCCCTTGCCAGTATTCTAAACCTGGATTGGCCATGAATTTGCTTAGGATACTGATGGCATAAGCTAGGTCAGGTCTTGTGCATAGTATAAGGTACATTATACTTCCAACACCTACATCATAGGGATATTGAGCCATTGCTCTCTGTTCATCCTCAGTCTTAGGACTCTTGTCAGATACCATCTATAGGTGAGATCCTAGGGGAACAAAACTAGGTTTAGCTTGTTCCATGTTGAATTGAGTTAAGACCTTTCTTATATAATTCCTTTGAGCAAGCCAAAGCTTTCCTTCCCTCCTCTTTCTGATTATTTGCATTCCTAGAAGCTTCTAAACTTCTCCCAAGTCTTTCATTTCAAAATGAATGCATAGTTCAGACTTTACTTCTTAAATTCTGTTAAGGTTCTTTCATGTTATTATTAGGTCATCTACATAGACCAATATGAAGACTACTTTAGTCATTCCTAGATTCTTAAAGTATAGGCAGTAATCATATGAACTTCTAATGAAGTTCATACTAGCAGCAACCTTATGGAACTTCTTGTTTTATTGCCTAGGTGCTTGTTTAAGCCGATATAGGGATTTTTGTAATAGACAGACATGATCTAGCTTATTCCTTTCCTTAAATCCAACTGGTTGCTTCATATAGATTGTCTCCTCAAGCTTTCCAAATAGAAAGGTTGTCTTGACATCCACTTGATGGATTTCCCAGTCATATAGAGTAGTTAGAACTTAAATAAGCCTAACGATTTTGAATTTGACTGCTAGAGAGAATATCTCCTTGTAGTCAATTCCTTCCTTCAGTCTAAACCCCTTAGCTACAAGCCTAGCCTTGTAAATCCTAGGTTCTGCTTCTGTCACTCCTTATTTTTGTTTGAACAACCATTTTTTCTCAATTAGTTTAGCTTTAGGAGGTCTAGGGACTAAATTCCAAGTCATCTTCTTCATTAGAGAAGAATATTCTTTCTCATAAGCCATTTTCCACTGTTTTGCATCCTCACTTCTTATGGCTTCTTCATAGGTTTCAGGAGCCTTGTATTCTATAGTTTCAGCGATAAGGCATGCAAATTCAACCAAGTTTGAGTCAGTGTACCTCCTATTAGGGATTCTTTGTCTTGGTTATCTGTCCTTTGTGAGTTGATAGTCTTATAGATTTCCTTGTGGATCATCTGTAGTTGTGTGTAGGGTTTCTTCTTCACCCACACCTTCAGTCTTTACTGTCCTTTGTTCATAATGTGTAGTGCCTTGTATAGGCTCTACATCAAGGGGTTGAGTAATGCCACCTTCATCAGTTTTTAGTGGCACACAGAAAGGGATTAATTGGTTCAGTGATCCTAATTGCTTTTGAATTTCCCTTTGGAAATCAAAATTTGAGGAACTCTTGTTTAGCATAGGGAATTCCTCTTCCTTGAAAATTACATCTCTGCTTATGATAGTTTTGTAGCCTCCCTTTTGGAGTAGTAAGATCTTATATCCTTTAACTCCTTTTAAATAGCCTAGGAAAACTCCCTTGATTACTCCAGATTCCAGTTTTCCTTCTTTCTGATATGCATAAGCAGCACATCCAAAAGTCCTAAGGTAAGTTAGGTTAGGTTTCTTACCATTCCACATTTCTTGTAGAGTCTTGTAATCATTTACAAAGGTGGAGAGCCTATTAACTAGGTAGACTACTGTCCTAATAGCTTCTCCCTATAGTGAATGTAAGCAACCCGAAGAGAGTAGCATGCACCTGGTTTTTTCTAGGAGAGTCATATTGAGTCTCTCATCTACACCATTCTACTAAGGTGTTACCCTCACTATTTTTTGCCTTAGGATACCTTTCTTGCTACAATACTCTTCAAACTTTTTATTGCAGTATTATAATCCATTGTCAGTCCTTAGGCATCTTAGTTTCTTCCCAGTCTGATTCTCCATAAGTGTATGTCATTTTATGAAGTTTTCTAATGCTTCATCCTTTCTCTTCATTGGATATACCCAGCACTTCCTAGATTTTTCATCAATAATAGACATAAAGTATAGAATCCCTTCTACAGTAGGTACTTGAGCTAGCCCCCAGAGATCACTGTGAGCATACTGCATGATCTCTGTGGCCCTCTATTCTCCCTTTTGAAAACTGGATCTGTGATGCTTTTCTAGAATACATGATTCACAGAATTCTAGCTTCTGTAGGTCTTGTTCAGGGATCAATCCTTGTTTAAAGAGGTGGAACATACTTTTGTTCCCTACATAACCCAACCTTGCATGTCATTGTTTAGTTGGTTCATGATTTCCCTTCTCTGAAACTTGATTAACTTCTGTGGAGCCTATAACATAGTAAAACCCTCCCCTTTCGACTCCTCTAATAATAACCCTATCAGCCTTTAGGATTTCTTTGAGTCCATCTTTTGATCCAATTTGAAAACCTTGCTTATCAAACAAGCTTTCATAAATCAAATTTCTCCTTATTCTAGGCACAAATCTGACATTACTAAGGATCCTTCTCTTTCCATCAAACATTTTGATGGAGACACTTCCAATCCCTTCTATCCTTTGCTGCCTAGAATCTGTCATTTTTACCTTGACAGTAACTAGTTCGAATGTAGTGAACTAATCTCTATGTGGTGTCACATGCATTGTATAACCTGAGTCAAAGATCCATTCTCTGCTCAAGTCTTCACTCTCTTCAATGACATCTAGAATCTCATCACCACTTGAGTGTTCTAGTTTCTCCATATTTCCTGCATCTCCACTTTCTGCAACTTTATCCCTTTTTCTTCTTCCTGCAATCTCTTGCAAAATGTCCCTCCTTATCATAATAAAAACACTTCTTTCCTTTTCCCTTTTTCTTCTTTTCCTCACCTTCCTTGGTGTGTTTATCCTTTCCACTTCCCTTTTGCCACTTTTGCTCTTTTTCCATTCTTCTTATGAGTCTTCTACAAACATTACTTCTGCCTCTTTCTTGAATGGATTAACATCCACTATTTCTTCCATTAGTGAGTCTAACACCCTCTTGATAGTGAGAGATTCTTCACTAGGATGCCTAATTACCTTCTTGAATGCACTAAATTCAGAAGCTAAAGCCTTTAGAATTACTATAGCTTGATGCTCCTCAGATATCTTTTCATCTGTAGCTTCTAAGTCTTGTACTAGCTTAAAGAAATAGTCTAGTTTATCATCTAGGGAGACAAATGTGTTCATCTTGTAGTTAGCAAGATTGCAAAAAATGTCATCTTATTAGGAAGACACCTCTTTGCATAAATTTCATTAGGTTTGACCCATAGCTTCTGTGCAGTGTTACAATTTTGCACTTTTCTTATCACAGTTGGTGATAAGTGAAGCATTAACTTCCAATGTGTAAGTCTTTTGCATCTTGAATATTTCTACTGGATCAGTCTCAACATCATACTGATCTTCGATAGCCCCATAACAATCATATGACTCAAAAAGAGCTTGCATATGGAGTTTCCAGATGGTGAAGTCTTCTTTTCCAATAAATACATCCATTTCTTTTCCTACCATTGTGACTATAGTTTAAAGAAATAAAATACTTTTACTTACAAAAAGTTTTTGATGACCTTTTGTGCTTCCAGTAGTCCAGAAATGCCCCAGGAGGTTTCCAAATACTCTGATACCAATTCTGTTAAGATAGTTGTGTTTACTACTACCTGTTTTTAGCAAAGACTGATAAAGACTTGTTAACTTTCCAGATATGTAAATTGCATAAAGTAAAGAACACCAAGATTTTTACTGGGTTCAATAGCTTCAATGCTATCTACATCCAAGATTCCCACTGTTGTGGTTCAACTAGGATGAAGAAAAATGAGCAAGGTTACAAGAGTATGAGTGTTTTTCTAAACACTTGCAAAGAGTCTCACACTCTTCTTAGTACTCACAAGTCAATACTCTAGCAACTCTCAAGCCTTACTCTTAATTCTTACACTCTCAGAATGATTGAATTCATTGTAATGTGAATAATGAAATCTCTGTGTCTCTCTTCTCTTATGCTTGTGATTTTTTCCTTTTATAGATGTTGAAGCAAGTGGCTTTTAGATGAGCTTGCATGAATTAGACAAATGTTATGTGCCTCCCACGTGAGTGACTAATCCCTCTGCTTTTGGTTTATGTATTGTGTTGTTTAAAGCTATGTTTTAGTTTGAAGCTTCTGATGTTTGTAATACAACAGTGCTTTGAACCATTCTCTTTTGACTTAGTCTTCCATGTGAGTCTCACGTGCATATGTCTTAAACTTACTCGTTTGTTTTTGACTTAGTGAGAACATTCGAGAGCTTCCCTCGTTTCCTCACTTCGGCATCTTCAGACACCTCTTACACACGCACCTTCAATTCCTTAATTTTTGCTATTTTTTGATGTTTCTGAGTGTTGGTTGGTGGAGTAAACGTGATTACCATCACATAAAAGCAACAGATGAGTTAGGGAAAAGAGAAAATTACTCGAGTCGGGCCATGAACTTGAGCATTTAACATTATCGTGTGCTTCATAATTGTCACTTCAACAAAAATGAACAGGAAAGGATTTATTTCAGAATTTTCACAAAATACAAATGGTTTTTATAAGATTTTTAAACCATATAAAATTTTCATAAAATTCATGAAACTACCCAAGAGTTGGTGTTTTTTAACTTATATCAAAACACGCTTCAACTGTTATCCATGAACTTTAATTCAAGTGATCCTTTCTCTCTTAATCACAGCAAAGACGAGTGAACTTGTAAATGACGACTAGTTAAATAGCTTGATAAATTTAACAAACAACTGAAACTATAGGTGATGTCTAAAGTAAAAAGTCCTCGTATCTCAGCATTATCAACAAATTACAAGCAGTGAATGAAAAACTCATCAAGAGTACTGATACACAAATCTAAAAGGTTATTAAATAAAATAAACTAGATAGTTGGTTGACATGATTAAATATGTTAAGATATATATTGATATTTTATCATTTAATTTTGGATATTATTTGATAATTGAACCTATTAGACTTAAGTGATACTCTTTTAAGATAAGTTTGATAAGGTTTAAAATCCTAATCAAAATGGGATTTAATGGATAACCTATTTTGGGTAATATTTTGCAGCTTATTTTATGGGATATAACTCTATTTGGTGAAATCTTCTTGGTGAATTATGTGACCTATGTTATTGAGTTTTTCTACCATGTGTTCTTTGGGTCTGTGCACGATTGATGGGTTTTTGTGCAATTGTGGTTTTATTGTTGACTTTTGCATGATTCAACTGGATAGTTTTATTATTCTTCAACAACTTTTGAGGATGGTTTTTTGTGAATTTGGCCAACTGCGTTATTCTCTTTGTGGTTTAGTGGGTGTTTTTCAGCAGCTGCATTTTACTTGAGTTATCATTGTTTATTGGAAGTTGAAGCGGTTATTTTTCCATTGGTATTTATGAGATTTTCTGGACCGAAGTGGTTAGGTTTTAGGTAGTGAAAAATACAAATTTTTGCTGTTTCTATTGCATGATTTATTGGGGTTGTTTTGTTGCTTTCTTATATGGGGAAAACCAATAAGGATATAGTGACTCGGCAGCTAGATTTTGGGATTTTTGAGTAATTTTTGGAAGCTGATTTTCAAAGTTTTTTTTTTCAAATTAGGAGCTACGTTTTTCTGTCCATCTTAGGTGATTTTTTTGGGTTCTTTTTGTAACGTGTTTTTGTGGAAAAGCTTTATAAGTTTTTCATGTGGTTGAAGCTCCATTGTCTGCAACGTCTCGATGATGAAACATTTGTTTTGTTGGTGATTTTACTGCTGTTGTGCGTGGTATTTTCCATTGATGATATTAAAGTTTCACAGCAGATTTTTCAGTGGACAACTTCCTATTCTTTTGTTAATGAAGTTACATTATTAGGAAAGTTGTTTTCTATCTCAAGTGCCTTTGTTTATATTTGTTGTTTATTTTAAAAACTTGAGATGTGTGTTTATTGTCTTTCGTTAAAAAGTTGTTGAGTAAACCCTCTCTTGAGATTAGCATGAGTCAGTCGTGTTATCAGAAGCAAAATACTTTCACAGGTTGTGAGGACGGGGATAGTATCAAGGATTGAGTGGTGTTAGCTTAGTAAAACCTTGTATAAAACTATTGTCATTAGTGAAAGTATTAAGCCGGGTGAGGACCCCGTAAACATAGGCAAGGTGTGCCAAATGTCGTTAACAAATTTCATTTATTGATTTACATTTGTGTATTTAATTTTTCTGCTTTTGATCATGATAGAAACAACTTCGGCTTAACCAGAAATTTTGCAAAACTACTACACCCCTTCGGAAATTTTCAATTACTATCAGAGCAAAGACACCGAATCAAAACTTGGTACAGCAAGTTGGTACAGATTCGTGTTCCACAATTATGGCGACAAGAGAAGGAGCATCAATTACTAGGCCAGTAGTACTGAAAGATCCGTTTGAGTGGACAAGAGCTAAAGAAGCGTAGGATACTCTATAAACTATACATGAGGGATAAAAATCTATTTTAACTCAAGACTTCATATGTTGGTTGTGATATTTGAAGAGTTAAAGATGGATGACAGTGAAACCATTAGAGACTTCCATGAGAGATTGCATGATATAGCAAACCAAGCATATCAAATTTGGAAGAAATACTCTAACTTGAGACTGGTCAAGAAGATGATGAGATCACTACCTCTGAGGTTCATCTCGAAAATTAAAAAATTGAGGAAGCTCATGACATAAATGATTTGTCGTTGGAGAAGGTAATTGGAATTCTTACTAATTTGAAATGAATCTATTAATGGGAAAACAAGAGAGGAACAAAAGATTGGTACTACAAGTTGAAACTAGAAAAGGTAGATGAATCCGATGAGAATGAGGATATCGTATTACTAACATGAAAGTTTAGTAAGTGGTTGAAGAAAGTGAAAAAGGATAGACCCATGTTTAGGCAAAACGGTAGGAGTTTATCGAACAACAACTTCAAACAACAAGATAAAACTCAAAAGGGTGAAAGAAAAGCGAAGAGAATTCAATGTCATAAATGACAAGGATTCGGACAATGTGTAAGAAGAATATGCTAACACCTTGAAGAAGAGAAAAAGGAAATCCTATACAAGCACTTGGAGTGAGAATGAATCTGAAAGTGAATATGGTAGTGAAAAAATGTGGTGAATAGTGCTGTGTTAGTAGCTTTATATAGCAAAAGTCCAGTTGCTTGCTTAATAGCAACCAAGAAGGAACTAACTGTTGACAAAAACATAGATAAATCAGAAAATTATGGGAAAAAAGTAGACGAATTAGCTCAAAGTTTAATTTCAGATTATGATAGTGATGACAATAATTCAGATGATAAAAAGGAAGACATTTATGAAGCCTATATATTAATGTATGCTAAATGGGTGCAAAACTGCAAGAAGAATAAAAGGCTAAAGAAGGAAACTTTGCTTTGAAGAAAATCACTCAACATTTAAAGAAGAAATTATTATCTACAATAAATGATCTTGATGAAACAAAATTGAAGTTGGTCAGTACAAAAAAGGGAATGAGAATGTTAAATGAAGGTACCGAAAAGTTAGAAAAGTTGTTGGAAATTAGTAAGATTAAAGGAGACCTTTAAGGCATTGGCCATAAAGGTGAATTTTTAAGTCGAATGATGAGAAAAATGGTGCAACTAGATCTATCTAAGAAAAAACCTCAAAGAGGAAACAAAAATTTATACCTAATTGTCACTTTTGTAGGGTTATCAGGCACATTAGGCTAAAATGTTACAAGTTATTATAAATAATATTTCAAAGGGCTCAAAACAGAAAATCTAGACACTTTTCAATGAACTTTCATCAACAACCCATGTTACTAAAATATACTTGGGTTAGAAATGGTCAATTACAAGCACAAAGACATAGTGAAAGAAAAATAAGAAATTGTTTAAATTCACTTTAAGTTATTACTGATTGAAGAAATTATTCAAACAGAAGACCAATTGGTTGCTTATGAGGGAGGAATCAACCAAACAACTGAGGAAAAAGTTAGCGTGGAGAGGAATAAAGCTAGGTTTGAATTCTTCGAAGGATATAGGGGCTATACTCTTTGAATTTTTGGAGTAAATTGATGTTGTTTCCTAAAAACAAAAAAAGGGCTCAAATGAGTTATCGTCTAGGCTTTCTAAGTTTTTATTTATAGGTATTTAAAGGTTCAATTGATTGGTGTGTGTTTGGATTTTTCTTTACTTATTGAGTAGTAAATTTGATGTGAGAATGAGGCTATGCTTGATGATTTGAAAGTTTTTCTTATGAATGTTGATTTACAAAGCTATGTCGAGAAAAAGTTAATTCTTGGATGGAGAATTGTAGGAAGATTCAAGTTTCTTATGATTCGAGTTTTCCAAGTTTTTATCTTGATTTCTCTATATCGTGGGTTGTATGAATTTGGGCAATTTATGTTCATATGGTTTATGTGAGGAGGAGATTGATTAAATTTGATTATGATTCTTTCAATGCATTTGGGGTTTCTGAATTTAATGAGTCGTATGCGAATGACGTTGATGTAAGTAATGATATGTTGGCTAGTGTTTTGATTGGTAGTAAGTTGTAATCTTAGCGTGCTTATGATTTTTTCGTTGCACCTACTGCTGATTTTTATACTTCTTTGTTCACTAAGATTGATTACATTGAAGGCATTCTTCATTTTAGCATTGTTTTATCCAAAAAGGGAGATATAAGACTATTTATTTTTATCTGATATGTTTGTTCAATTCAGGAGGAGATTTCAGGGCATCTATATGATTATTAGTCTTTCTTTGTGGCATCTTTTGTCCAAAAGGAGAGAACACTATGTTAGAACATTGTTTTTGGTTTAGGTTATGCTATTTTTGGATAATTGTATCTTTGGATAATTGATTATGTTTGAATCTTGTTGATTGATTAAGGAGGAGTTCTCATGGTTTATGAATTTGATGTTATACGTCCAATTATCTCCTTTAGGAAGAGTTTCAAATATGTGACAAATAATGCCAAAAGGGGGGAAGATTGTTAAGATACATGTTGATATCTTATTATTTAATTTTGGACATTATTTGATAATTTGACTTAAGTGGGACTCTTTTAAGATAAGTTTGATAAGGTTTAAGATCCTAATCAAAATGGGATTTAATAGATAACCTATCTTAGGTAATATTCTACAGCTAATTTTATAGGATAGAACTATATCTGGTGAAATCTTCTTAGGGTACGTGACCTATGTTATTGAGTTTTTCTGCCGCGTGTTCCTTAGGTCTGTGGGCGATTAATGGGGTTTTATGCAGCTGTGATTTTGTTGTTGACTTTTAAATTATTCAGTTGGATATTTTTATTATTCTTCAACGGCATTTGAGGGAGGGTTTTTTGTGAATTTGGCTAGGTGCATTGTTCTCTTTGGTCTTTGTGGTTTAGTGGGTGTTTTTCAGCAATTGTGTTTTATTTAAGTTATCATTGTTTATTAGAAGTCAAAGAAGCTATTTTTCATTGGTTTTTGTGAGATTTTCTGGACTAAAGTGGTGGTTAGTGAAAAAAATGCAAATTTTCGTTATGTTTCATCTGCCTATTGCGTGATTTATTTGGGTTGTTTTGTTACTGTCTTATGTGGGGAAAACCGATAAGAATGTGGTGACTCAGTAGCTAAATTTTGGGATTTTTGAGTGATTTTTGGAAACTAATTTTCAAAGAACTTTTTCCAAATTGGGAGCTGCATTTTTCTATCCATCTTGGTTGTTTTCTAGGTTGGATTTGCAGCATGTTTTTATGGAAAAACTCTAAAAAAAATTGTGTAGTTAAAGCTCCATTGTCTGCAATGTTTCGGTGATGAAACGGTTGTTTTGTTGGTGATTTTACTGCTACTGTGCGTGGTATTTTCCATTGATAATATTTAAGCTTCACAGTAGATTTTTCAATGGGCATCCTATTCTTTCGTTGATGAAACTACATTGATAGTGAAGTTGTTTTCTTTCTCAAGTGTCTTTGTTTATGTTCATTGTTTATTTTAATCACTTGAGTTGTGTGTTATTGTCTTTTATTAAAAATTTGTTGAGAAAATCCTCTGTTAAGGTTAACAGTCGGTAATGTTATCAAGTGTGAAATATTTTCACAAGTTGTGAGGATGAGGGATAATGTCAAAGGTTGAGTGGTGTCGGCTTAATAAATACTTGTATAAAACTATTGTCAATAATGAAAGTATTAAGCTGGGTGAGGGCCCCGCAGACGTTGGCAAGGTATGCAGAACTACGTTAACAAATTTCATTTGTTGATTTACTTTTGTGTGTTTAATTTTTTTTGTTTTTGATTGTGCTAGAAACAACTGCGGCTAAATCAAAAATTTTGCAAAACTACTGCACCCCTTCGAAAATTTTCAAAATTGAAACTAGGGAAGAGGAGGAAAGAATATAACTACTCTTTATATAAACGATGATCATTTTAGAATCTTTGCCTTGAATTATGAGAAACTCTTTATAGGAATATTGAGATTGATATGCATTTCCCGTACTTACCAACTAGAAGCATATGATGTAACAGAGAACTCCTTAGCAAATAACTTAAGTGACCCATCAAGTGTCTAGCATCCCTAAGATTCTTAGATCCTTAACTTAACATCATTAAATTATTTAAAGGATTGAATTTTGTAAGGTTGAAGGCTTTTGATTACTCCACTATGGCAGACTCTGGCGATAGTTTCCATAAAATGAGCCTCAGAATCTCTACATTCCAGAGATTCAATTTTCTTGTTGAAGCTGCTAATATTGCTATGCAAAGATAAGATTATTATAAGCTGAGATAAGTTACCTAGAAGTTTAATTTACTAAACAAGTAATCTCGGTCTCCCACATCCCTAAGAACAAATCTATCACGTTGATTTTACTATCTGAATAAAAATCAGGCGCTTATTGTCATCAATTGTAGTCCCCAAATGCAAGGTTAGATGCAGCCTATATGGATTTGCACTTTTCTTTTAACTTGTAGACAACTAACCGAGTTCTATATATTTTAAATTTTTGGCTCTACTTGGTATGTAGGAAATACTAGCTAATTGTAGTGGAAAATTTTGTACTAGGAGATTCAATTATTGTACAGAGATATTCAACCCTCATCTCATAAACAATAAGAGAAAAAGATTTAGTAATTTGCTTTTTCCTTTTGAATTTCGCATTATCATTAGCTTTGACAACCAATGTAGGAACTAATCCTCATCGCACATTATTAGAATTTTTAATATGAGTAGAATATAGAGCCTACTAATAAAAATTGGGCTTAATAAGTCAACAATTGCCAAAATGACTAGAACTAGTCATTTAGATAGGTGGCCCTTACCCTTTATAAACATTTTAACATTTTCATGTTTAGCCAATATGGGATACTCTAACACTCACTCTCAAGTGCAGTTAAGACTGAACATCCAGTTGTCATTTGAAATAAACGCATTGATAACTAGATTGGGCCGCTAGGACTAGACATCTAGACAAACAATGAGGAAATTAATAATCTGGACAAAACCTGCTTTGATGCAATATTAGAATTTTTTAATATGGTCAGGGTGTAGAACCCATTAACAAGAATTAGGCATAGGTCAATCATTGTCAAAATAACTAGAACTAATATTTGGTTAATTGACTCTTACCACTTATAAGAGAATTAGGAGAGAGTATGCGATGAGTTTAGGGAATTAGGGATTTGGATAAGGAGTAAATGGTGAGTTTGGGGAGTTATACATTTAGGGAATTAGGAATTAGGGAATTAAATTCTCCTTATCATTTCAATTTTATTTTTCTTAATTATGATTAATAATACTTATTTAATCAGAAAGTAGGTTCCATATGTCACGTGGCAATGTGGCCACTTTTATATTAAAAATTAAAACATATCACATCAATTATGATGTGACATTTAATTGATAGAGAGTTAACCTTGCTAGATTTTTCATCCTATTAGGATTTGTTTTAAATATTTTGTAAACATTAGGAGTCAATTTAAATGCTTTGAAACAATAGGTTCACCTTGCATTCTAACGTAAATGTTAGTATTCAACATTTAGTTTTTACTTATATTTTAATTTTTAGAAGCTTTGATATTATATTGAAAAGAACATATTAAATATAATATTAGGTACACAATTTAAAAGGGTCTAAGTATGATCTGATTTGACCTAAATTGATAGGATTTTTATTTAAGTTTAAACATTTTTTTAATTTTTAGGTTTAAGGTTGAGCATGAACTTAAGTTTCACAGTCCTATTTGACCCATATTGAAACTCGAGTTTTAGGTTATATTTAAAATGAATAACAAATCGATGTCATATTATTAATTGATAAAAAAACCTAACATATTATGCCCAATTACCCATTCATTTTCTCTGCCAACTATCGTCTAGTGCTCTCTCCCTGATTCCTTCACTTTGTGTATCTCTCCTCTTTGTCTGGTCGCCTGGTGTTATGATCATCATCTGGTAACAGTGCCATTAATAGTTCTTTCATTCTTAAAGAATTTGTTAACCTTTCAGACTATATATATGACGCATAAAAGGATTAGTTTATATACACTAGTTTATGCCAAAAGGTAAGTTTATATTATAAGAAAAATTTACCAAGAAAATTGTTAAAGTGAATATTTCAATAAAGACTCAATTTTTTCCTTAGGGCTTCATGTTACTTGAAGATTCAATCAAACTTTGAGTTAAACTTGATTCTTGATATAAAAAAATTTAAATCATAACCAAGTTAGAAATGGTTCGAGCATAACCTCGCATATTTTCATTCCCAATACTAGGCTATAATTTCATAAGCTTTTAAGTTTTTATTAAAGAATGACTCAATTCAATGATTTAAAGTTAGCTGCCAGAATTGTGGGAAGATTTTCTTGTTGTTTTTTAATGTTTTTGTTATGTTATAATTAAAACATTAGCAATAGATTTGTTTCCTGTTTTGTAGGAGTTTCAGTATTATTAAATATCTCTTATGTAAAGCCTATAAAAGGCTAGTGTCTGGTTCAATAAAGTTATTGAACATTGGTATAAAACTTGGTTTTCTTGCTCTATCAAATTCCTACATTGTGGTATCAAAGCCAGGTTGCAACCTAGACTTTTGTTATTCTCTCAATTTTGTTTGCAGTAAGATGGCAGCAAGTAGCTCTGTAATCAATGTTTCACATCCTCAAATTCCAATTTTCAAGGGTGACTCCTATGAATTTTGGAGCATCAAAATGAAAACTTTGTTCAAATCTCAGGATTTATGGGATTTAGTTGAAAAGGGAATCTTAGAATCAAGCTTAGAAGAGACAAAAACCAAGGAGAGTTTGAAGAAAGATGCAAAAGCCTTATTCTTCATTCAACAAGCAGTAGATGAAACAATCTTCTTGAGGATTATAGTAGCTACCATAGTAAAGGAGGCTTGGAACATCCTTAAGACAGAATATCAAGGTTAAGCTAAGGTGATCACAATCAAACGGTAGTTTCTCATAAGGGATTATGAGACAACAAGCATGAAGAGCACTGAATCCATTCAAGAGTACCTGGAAAGCATCTCATATATTGTTAGTCAAATGAGATCCTATGGTGAGGCATTGGTAGATGTCACTGTTGTTGCCAAAATGTTAAGAAGTTTGGTGCCTAAATTTGACCATATAGTAACAGCTATAGAAGAATCAAAGGATCTCTCCACATTTTCAGTAGATGAGCTCATAGGGTCCTTGCAAATGCATGAGGCAAGGATCAACAAAAGCACTGCCAAAAAAGAGAAGTAGGTCTTTCAAACTCAGGAGGAGTCAATAAGATTCCCATCAAAATGTGGCAGAGGAACCGGACATGGTCGAACGAGTGGTGTTCAGTGCACATGTTGCAAGAAGTTTAGGCATCATGAAGATGACTGTTAGAGCATAGATAAGCAAGTGCATTATGCTAAAGAAGGAGAGGATTATCTCTTTATGATTTATGTAAGTTCTCAACCTATTTATAAAGAAATGTGGTATCTTGATAGTGCATACTCAAAGAACTTGACAGGTGATAAGTCAAAGTTCAAGGAGCTAGATGAGTCTAAACAATCCTAGGTCAGATTGGGAGATGATAAGCAAGTCCAAATTGAAGGAAAAGGTACTGTTGTTAGTAACATTTAAGGAAAGGAAAGAATGATACAGAATGTTCATTATGCACCTAGTTTAGCCCATAACTTGATTATTATGGGGTAGCTAGTAGATTTTAGTTTTACTGTTGTTTTCGAGAAGAATGGATGCATTGTTAAGAAAAAGACAGGTGAAGTATTGCTGCAAACCATAATGACAGAAAATAAAATGTTTCCCATAGATTTTTCTTGCACAAAGATCTATAAGATGATGAGGAGTAGACAAGTGAATACTACGTATGGCATCAATGATACGGTCATTTATATATTAAAGGACTGCAATTGCTTACCAACAAGGAGATGGTAAAAGGATTGCTAGTCATCAAGGAGCTGAGTCATGTGTGTGAAGGATATGCCTTAAGCAAGCAAGGAAGGAAGGAAGTAATTTCCTGTGGGATAAGCAAAAGAGCTCACGAAATGCTAGAATTGGTTAATGATGATATATGTGGTCCCATGAGAACTGAGTCCCATATAAGCAGTAAGTATTTCTTACTTTTTATTGATGAATACTAGAATGTGCTAGGTTTATTTTCTCACATATAAGTCAGAAGCTTTTCAATTTTTCAAGAAGTTCAAGGCTTTGACAGAAAAGCAATATAATGGAAAGCTAAAGGTTTTAAGGATAGATAGAGATGGAGAGTTTCTTTCTAAGGAGTTCAATAGTTTTTGTGATGAGCAAGGAATCAAAAGAAACTCATGATTTTATAAACCCCAGAACAAAATGGTATAATCAAGAATCAAACTATTGTTAAGATGGCAAGATTTATGCCTAAAAACAATAACTTGTTTCAAAGATTATAGAATTTTTGATCCAAATAAAAAATCTATTGTTGTTAGTAGAGATATGCAGTTTAATGAGCAGGAAGCTTGGAACAAGAGCATGATCAAATCAAACTCAAATGTGAACACTAAAGCACAAGAGGAGTGTATACAAGAAGAGCAACTATTTAATCTTCAAAGTGGCATTTAAAGTAGTAGTAGTAGTTCAGATTCTTCTTAAGAAGATACAAACAATGAGGAAGTACAGATCAGAAAAAGTGAGTGTGGCAGGATTCCTAAACGTCATTTTGCAATTGAAGGAAAGGCCTATAATTTTTCCTTATTTCTTAGTGATCCAGCATCTACGGAATCTGGAATAAAAGAAGAGGTTTGGAAGAAGGTTATGCAAGAAGAAATCAGTTCCATCGAGAGGAATGGAACCTGGAAACTATTTTAGCTCCCAGAAGAGAAAAAGACAATTAGTCTTACATGGATTTTCAAGACGATGTTCCTTTTAGATGGAACAATACAGAAGCATAAGGCTAGATTGGTGGCACGAGGATATGCTCAAGAGTAAGGAATTGATTTCGAAGAAACATTTTCTCCTATGGCAAGATTTGAGACAGTAAGAATTATTCTTGCAATAGCTACACAATTGCGATGGACAATCTTTCAGTTCAATGTAGAGTATGCTTTCCTAAATGGGGAGCTAAAAGAGGAGGTCTATGTGCAACAACTATAATTTTTTGAAGTACTAAGAGAAAGAACGAGGTGTACAAGCTTAAGAAAGCATTATACAACCTAAAGTAGGCTCCTTGGGCATGGTACAACAATATAGATGATTTTTTTCATCTGAATGGTTTTGAGAGAAGTCCCAATAAGCCAACCTTATATGTGAAAAGGCAAGGAGTGAAAGATATTGTGCTAGTAAGTTTGTACATAAATGGTATGATAAGGTGCAAAATAGTTAGAACACCAATGAATATGAACGAGAAGTTAACTTCAGATGATGGCACAAGGTTGATAGATGCAAGGAAGTACAGAAGTCTAGTGGGACACTTGATATATCTCACCCATATAAGGCTTGACTTGACATATGCAGTTGGTCTTGTGTCAAGATTTATGCATTGTCCAAATAAGCAACATTTTGTGGCAGCAAAAAGGATCCTTTGATATATTGATGGTAAAATATCTTATGGAATTTGGTATTCAAGGTAAGAAAAGTTTAAATTATTTGGCTACTCTAATAGTGGTTAGGCTAGCTCGAAAGAAGATAAGAGGAGTGCAACAAGAAATTGTTTTATTCTTAGATCAAGAATAGTGACTTGGGCTTCAAAGAAGCAAGCTACTGTCACATTGTCTTCAACAGAAGTAGAATATGTGGTTGCAGTAGCAGCTGCATGTCAAGCTGTGTGAATATGAAGACTGTTGAATGACTTGAATCAGACACAACGACAGGCAACTATGATTTTTTGTGACAACTTGATAGCATTTTCCATGAAAAAAAATCCTGTAATGCATGGTGGGACTAAGCATATTAATATCAAGCATCATTTTATATGTGATATAGTTGCAAAAGAAGAAGTGTAGTTGAAGTCTTGCAGGACAGATCAACAACTAGCAAACTTATTTACTAAGTCTCCTCCAAGAGCCAAGTTTTAAGAACTTCAGAATCAATTGTCCATTACCAACTTTGAATCAAGGGGGAGTATTGAATAATGAGTCAATTCAATGATTCAAAGTTAGCTGCAAGAATCGTGGAAAGATTTTCTTATTGTTTTTTAGTGTTTCAATTTTCTTATAATTGGAATGTTAGCAATAGATTTGTTTCCTGTTTTAAAGGAGTTTCAGTTTTGTTAAATATCTCTTATGTAAAGCCTATAAAAGGCTAGTGTCTGGTTCAACAAAGTTGTTGATCACTAGCATAAAACTTAGTTTTCTTGCGCTATTAAATTCCTACGGTTTTAAAACTTAGGAAGGTAATAGTGGTTAGAAAAGAAGAAAAATAGCCATAAAAGATGACTCTCCACAATCATATTCACTTTTTGGAAGCCATATCGAGATAATCTATAATCTATAAATAGTAATTTATATTCAATCTTTTTTTAATTCATTATGCATGCTTCCAGTTAATCTCATCACTTTATATCATACTTGATAGGCCCCACTTAAAAATGATTCCTTTATCTCACTATTCATACACACATGTATTTATTTTAAATTTATTACATAGTTTGACCTACATATAAATTAAATAAAATGAGGATAATATAGTAGGAGATGACGGTGGATTTACTAAGTGTTGCACTTTTTTTCATGATCTTGTGATTGTAAATATATCTAATTAATTATGCCTTTATGTTCTCATTCTTTAATTGATTCTTGGCAATGGGAAGTCAAATGATTGCTTTCTCTATTTCTTTTTGGCTTTGTTATCACTTATTATTGTTGTTCTATAATTACATTGTTAATGTTTAACATTATTATACTTTGTTCTATATAGAATATCTTTGGCCACCATCTCCTTCCTAGGTTTCAAAACTCAAATAATTCCCATGTAACAATTATGTTAGTTTATTTTTCTTTTTATTTTTATTTAATTTTATGAAACTAAAAGTTTCCCTAAATTGAAATTTAATATAACATTAGTCTCAATATTTTGAGTTTTACTTAATTCAAAAACAATCCATATGACATTGGATTTTATAAAATTAGATTTAACTCAATATAGTTGCCACCTATCTAATTCAAGAGAAGACAAAAAATAATGGAAGGAACTAAAGAGATCTTAAACCGTATAATTGAGTTTAAAAGTCAATTGTCAAATAGAGGAGTTAGTAGACATTTTTTTTCTTGACAAAGTGGTTACCAAGCCTGAAGATGGGTTTCTTTTATAAATTTAGAGATTTTAGGAATAAAATTAAGATATGAATTTAAAGCATGTTGTTGAAGTATAAAACTTATAGTTGAATGTACGAGTTTGTTGTTTGACTTAAGACTAAAATAAAATAAAGATGTCTAATATCATATCATAGAACTTAAAAATGAAGGAAAAAATCTAAATTGATGATTTAGGGTTTAAAAATAAACTTGAATTTTAATTAATTTTAATAAAACGAAAAACTAGAACAAAATTAAATGAATGGAAAAACTTGAATTTTAATTGATTTTTAAAAAAATAAAGGCTAGAATAAAATTAAATGAAGAAATCCAAAGAGAAATCTGAAGTGGTATCCTTAACTTAAGTGGACTTTGATTGAATTTTTGAGAATTTATAGAGTTTAAAAACTAACAATTTAAACTAAATGGACTAAAAAGAAAGGGTTGAAATGAAATTGGGCTTGAAATAAACTATTAATGTTGTTGGAAACAAATGGGCCTACAAAGCCTAAAAACTTGGATTAGTGAAAACAAAACTAATTTTAGTAGACAAAATATGTTTTCATGCTTCTATAGAAGGATTTTTATTACTATTGGTTCAGGCATCTAGGAATGTTTGAATTTAACACGAATAGCTTTCAAAGTTAGGCAATTGAAAAAAGCGAAACAAAATCTTTTGGTAGAAGTTGATTTAGGATGTGTGAAACTCATTTTTTCAAAAAAATTATTAATTTAATTACAAAAATTAATCTCTCTCTCTCTCTCTCTCCACTCACCCCTTTTGTGGAGCCAGTTAACTCAATCACTTGTCAAATACATAAGAAAAGCAATTATGATAAGGGATTTATTGTATTAAACAATAAAATGATCCATCTTTTTATTTTATTCTCTTCATATAAATTAATTCAATAAAGTGTCAATTTGTGAAACCACCTACGACATACTACACTTGAAATCACACATATGAGCACCACTTGAGTGAAAAAGAAAAAAGTGAGCATGTTTATGCATTAATATAATTTTTTCATATGAAACATAATCAATCAATTTCCAACAAATATGCTCATTTCATTTACATTATAAGTGCTCTCAAAGATCTTAGTAAGACTTACTGTAACTTTGAATTAGTATGAAAATTACTTAGGACTTTGTTAAAAATGTGGGAGGGAAAGGTGAGATCTATAGAAGCACAAGATTGAGAATTTTGTTATTAGAATAGTTAATTAGATCCTCCTATCCTATAAGATATATATGAATGAATTGCATGAAGAGGAAATCACTCCAAAAGGAAAAGGTATGGTTTTAAAGTCTCCAATGATAAGAAAATTGATAATAAAAGGACCTCCTTAAGTGAGAAAGATGATAATGATATAAAGGTCATTAAAAAGATATTCAAAAAGTTCTTAAAGAAGAAAAGGGTAAAATATTAAAGAACAAGAAAGTACTTAAGGTCACATAGGATAACACTACTAGTTTGAAGAGTGAGGAATCTAAAAAAAGTGGTGGGAAGTATGTGCTTTATTATCTATAATAATGAGGTACCTTCTTTCTCAAGTTCTTGTAAGTGATGATTGTTACATTGAGCTTTCATATAATGAGTTGGTTGAATGCCTACAAGTTAAGAGTATGAAAAGGAGGAAATTTTCTTCCTAGTATAAAAAAGCCGAAAAAATTTCTTACATTTATATACAATTAAGAGATAACCAATCCTAAAGTGACTAACATTTCAGGATTTTTTTATCTAGTACCTAAGGTTTAAATTTTTTCGATTAAGTGACCAACCTTTTAAATTCTTAACATTTTAGTTTAAAAAGTTAGTTCTGAAAGTAATTTACTGATTTAGTTTACAGAATCTTTGTTGTTCATGATATGTACGTGTCCACCTAAAAAAAATCTCTCTACTCTAATCTAGCCATAGCCAACATCTTTCTAGGAATACGTGTATATGTAATGAAAATAAAAGATTTTATTAATCAAATAAGCAAATTACTAGCGAAACTAATACTTTGAATAGAATTGTTAAGGTTTTAAAAGGTTGATCACTTAATTAAAAAATTTAAAAGCTTAGGCACTGGATTAAAAAAAAATCTCAAAAGGTTTAGCAATTTGCGATTGCTTATCCCCATTACTTGAGAATAAGGCATTAAAGAAGGAGATTAATATTCACAAAGAATCATTGTCCAAGTTTACTTTAGGGAGTGAAAAACTAAATAGCATGTTAAAACCCAAATAAGTTCAAATGATACGCATAAAATCAATTTCTCTTATGGAAATGCAATATCCAATTCCGAGATAATTTTTATGAGGCATTAAAGAAGGAGATTAATATTCACAAAGAATCATTGTCCAAGTTTACTTTAGGGAGTGAAAAACTAAATAGC
>JANSVA010000217.1:22114735-22140430 GCA_025504915.1 Erythroxylum reticulatum
TAAGTTCAAATGATACGCATAAAATCAATTTCTCTTATGGAAATGCAATATCCAATTCCGAGATAATTTTTATGAGGGATGAGCATTTATATGATGAACCTTTGCCTAAATCTATGTGGAAGCATATATCATTCAATTATAAACATTAAAATTTCAAGGCATGTGTATCATCTTTTAGGTCCTAAGCTAAAGATAAATTTCATATGTTTATGTATGGATTAAAATTTAAACCTAAAAGACATGGTTCATAAGGTAAAAATGTACAATTTTCATGCAAGGTCATACCAAAATTGTGTTTAATATTTTCTCATTCATATAGGTGTGTATTCTATCAAAGTTACATGAAATAAGTTCTCAATCATCATAGGCCACTTTACAAGCAAAAGGAATATGTTCACAATCAATATAAGACACAATTTCATCAAAATAATATGTTATATACCAATTCATTTGTTAGGTCTTAGTATCATAGAACGAGAATTTCATACCCCTCATTTAAATGAGACCTCTTATTCATTATTATATACCGAAATTTCATTATGGTCCAATTTTGATCGGTAATAGATCTTGAGACTTTGCAAAATTTGATTGATCAGTATATTTTGTTTACTATAGAAGTTCTTAAGGAATTCATTGATGTTTCTAGTAAAAGTTGTTTGTTATTGCATATCCCTAGTGGTTTTCCAAATTAATCCCGCAGATACATATAATTTAGAGGAATAAGTATGTGATTCATATACAACATCCCTTTCTTTTATATGTTTCCACAAATAATTGAAATTCAATTTCTTGATCCGTATCTTCAGTTTTTGGAAACTTATAAAGCTCTTCTGTTAAATCCCGATCAATGAACCTACAAAATCCTTCAAATTGTATCTGATTAAATCTAGGTATTGTAGACATTCCCGCATTTTCATTCCTCATTATTTTGAATTTCTCATTTATTGACATTTGGATCATTCTTCATCCAATTATATGGATTGATATAACAATGATGAAATTTGTGTATATTATGATTACAGGTTATAAAATCACATAAAATTGTACCTAACTTAAATAAGACCTAAAGAAACATATATTTCATAAACGTCTTTCTAATATCACATTAACACTTCTAATTCTTATCACGTTAGATTTCATTTTTTGGTGATTATAAGCATATAAAAGAAAATTGCTCTTTGCAAGAACAATCATTAAGTATATCAAAAAGAATATGTGTCAAAGAAAAGGTTTTAAGAATTAATCCTAAAGGATCAAAATTGTGTGGGTGCATAGAATGTACCTCGTTATATGAATATCAATTGGTATCAACTTCATAGATACTGAAAGAATATGGATCGAAAATCATCACACTTTGACACCAAAGGAAGATATAATAAGCATGACCGACCCACTTAAAGCTTGATAGCTTCAACATCTAGGTCAATGAAAAGCTAAAAGGTCAAATTTTCATATTAAAATCATGTGGATGAAAAGGGAGGTAATAAAATCAAAATTAAAACCCCTAACCTAACATATACAATCTAGTAAATCACATATATGATAGAAAAGACATAAACTTTCATTTCATTTTCTAATTATAAGTGATATCCACCCAATTTTCTGTTATAAAATTAAGAGACAACACTTGTTGAATTCAAATATAGGCTTTAATTGAGTTTGGGTGAAGAAGCAAATTTAGGAAACATAAAGACACTCTTATGTTTTAAGTATCTAAGGTATGTCATGTAGAGCAATGAAGAGATCGATGATGATATAGTTCACCACAACAGAACAGGGTGGATCAAATAGCAAAGTGCATCAGGGGTCTTATGTGAAAAGAAGATACTACTCAAGCTTAAAGGTAAATTCTATCAAATGGTGATTAGGCCAACAATGTTATATGGGACAAAGTGTTGGCCCATCAAACTAATACATAATAATAATCTTTTGGTTATGAAGATGAGGATCCTTTAGTAGATCTGTAGAAGAAATAAGGTTTGGAATCGTATGGTAAGAGACAAATTAAAAGTGGTTGGTATTAATGACAATTTGCAAGAGACAAGACTTAGGTGGTTTAGACATATCAGAAAGAGACGCCCTGACGCTCTAGTGAAATGATGCGAGAAAATAATTCTTAGAGACTACAAGAGAAGAAAAGGAAGGTCTAAAAAGAATTGGGGAAGTGATCAAGAAAGATATGGCATGGTTGGATCTCATCGAGGACTTGCCCACAATAGGAAACTCTAGCATACTAGGATATGAATAAAGGATATCTCTTAAAGAGAGCATGCACAATCTTGTAGGTTATACAAATCTGAGTAGTGTGAATCTATTTCGTAGTATTTACCTCCTAGGAAGTTGTGTCTAATTGTTTAATCTCTAACTCTCTAGTTGTTAGCCATGGGCTACCCGTTGTGTCTTACAACTAGACTTTTCTGCTTAAGGTCATTCGAAAAACTTTTGCATTTGAGAAGCTCCTCGCCTTCATCACTAGTTACGAGTGTAGCTTTGATAGTTTCTCATCTACCATCTTCCACTTATCGAGTGTGTTTTGTCATAATTATTCTCTTAGTATTGATTATTTATGTATTTATTTAGTTTAATATTACTAATATTATTCATTTATTTTATTTATTTAAGTTTTCTCTATGTTTGTTATGCATTTAGAAATAGCCTCTTTACTAGTTAGGAGTAAGGCTTGCACTACTGGACCTCCCAAGACCTTACATACTAATGGGATTTCTACCTTTTTTAATCCATACATTATTTTTGTAATATCTTTATGTCACATTTGTATATGAGTCTATCAGAAACAACCTCTCTACTATATAGGAGTAAGGTTGCGTACTATCAGACCTCCTAGATCCTGTGTTGATGCAGGATTTTAACTAGGCGTTGATGATGATAATGATGACAACGATGGAGATACTCTTTATATATATTTCATCTCTGATGACTATAATCCAAGTTCTTTTGTTTTATACTTCATTATTATTATTGTACATGACTTTTATATTATTTAAATTATGTAGAAATAAGTGTAAATTAAGAAATAGAAATTTTATTTATGAGAAAATTCTAGCATCATTTAAGTCATTGATATATCACGTAAAAATAAGAAAAAGCATTGAATTACTATTTCCCCCAACTTGTATTAGATTAATATATTATGTGCATACAAAATTAATATTACTAATATTAAATCCATCTTTCTATGGGTAAATTTGAGATAGGAACCTTATTAAATATATTTTATGACTTTTTATTTAAGAATTTTAAATCTATTTCAATACTAGAAAAAGTTGCAATAATTGTTAATATTACGAATAATAAATATTTTGTTTTACAAATTGACCTATTTAATAGTTGTTAATTTGCTCTCCAATTTTAAGTGCGGAAAATTAAAATACTGCGATATACATTAAGATAATATTTTTGAGTTTAATAATGATTAAAAATTTTCTAAAAGTATTTAATATGATCAAGTCACAAATAGACATTATATCATACATAAATATTTTGATAAGAATTTTGTAAATCACTATCTTTAGAAAATTAATAAGGTTTCTATTTTTTTTGGGGTAAATCAATAAGAACTTTATACAAATAATAGAAGTTACGTATATAACCAGAGATTCCTAAGCAGAAATCTCTTAGTTACCAAAAAGATTCAAATGAAACCTACAACAATTCCTTACAACAAACATAACCCACCCTACTCTATACAATCTTCCTACCAAGAGATCTTATAAAGTTAGGATATGTATCTAGTAACATAATTTTACTAACCACATTTTCCAGTAATAAAATCAAGCAACATTAATTCATAAAACCTAATTAACAGTCAACACAAATTAAGATGCATTATGTCCTTATTTCCTTGTTCACTTTCAAGCTTACCCACTTCTCTCAAACCTTCATTAATAAGATCATTATTGAATCTTTGGCCACCAACTGTATAAATTAGACACTTCCATTGAGGTCATTTGATCTACTACAAATAGAGTCCATTGACTTTTTCACTCCATGCTACCTATCCTTTGCTGATTTGAGCAAGGAATTTTCTTGGCTGACTTCTCTTCTGATTTATACCGAAGAGGATACCCACCTTGTCTAAACTTGAAATAAAACCTGCATTAGTTTTGTTAGAAAATAAACACTTCAATGCTTACCTTTTCTCGGTGTTTGAGCTGATATGTTCTATAATTTGGAAGATCACTCTGGTGTTTAGGCATCCCACATCCAAGACTTCATCTTTGAAGGCTCGAGCATTCCTTTCACACCACAGGTTATAGACAGTGGGTGAACATGTTGAGGTCACAGATATGGTTATTGGAGGATTGGTTGAACCAATTAGGTATGGAGTGAAGGTTTTTCAGATTGGGGAGATGTATTTGGAAGTGGTTGAGGCAATTTATCCACACTGATTTAGATAAGGAACATTCAAAGAACAAATGTTCTATAGTCTCATTATCCGATAAACACAGAGAACGATGATTTGGTATGTGGAGGTAGAGGAGTTTATCCCATGTTTGCAATTTTTTAAGAAAAGCCAGCCATAGTATGAAAGAATACCTAGGGTTGTTATTTTTACACCAGACCAGATTATGCCAAATAACATTCTGAGCCAAGGGTCTCAAGAAATTGTATGTTGAAGAATTGGTACACCTTTTTGAGGAGCTGGCCAACCATTCCAAACAATCAGGTCTAGAACAATTTGGTAGGTATTGTAGAGGCTCTAGTTACTGATGATCTCAACATTTGCCTCTTTCCATCACCACTCATTATTTTTGATTACTTCGAAAACTCTAGCTATCATAGGAAGCTCTGACCCATTGATCATTCTCGGTGTAGAAAAAACCTTCAAGATCCCTCTAGGATGCCAAGGATCCTTCCATAATAAAGTAGTATTCTCGTTCCCTATCTTAAATCTGAATTGGTTCCCTATTTGATCCCTAGAAAATAAGATCTTTCTCCAACTCCAAGAGCTATTATACATAGGTTGTGCACTCTAGAAATTTTTCCTTTTCAGAACTATTGTATGGACCCACCTAACCCACATTGCTTCACTGTAATTAAACAGAAACCAAATTATGTTCCATAACAACACATTATTCCAAGTTGACCGATGTTTGATACATAAGCCTCCCTCTCTTTTCGACCTACAAAGATCAGTCCATCTGACTTTAGCATGAGATTTCGTAGTGACCTTCCTAGCCCACAAAAAATTCCTAAGTTTAGACTCTATTTTCTTAATTATGGCAGCAGGAAGAATAAAATGAGAAGACCAATAAACTTGAAAAGTAGAAAGGATTGAGTTCACTAGTTGGAGCCTACCAACATAGAAGAGGTTTTTATGAGCCCATTTGTTAATCCTAACATCAATTTTCTCCAATAATGGTAAATGGTCCCTCCTAGGCAACCTTCCTGTTAAGAGAGGTACCTCCAAATACCGAATGGGAAGAGTACCTTTCTTGAGTCCCGAAATAACTTTTATTTGAAGAGTCAAAGAATTCATGTCCGGGGATAAGAAAAGCTGACTCTTGATAGGATTCATATCCATACTAGATAAATTAGAGAAGGTACCTAAGCAATTAAGCAAGGTTTGAACATAATTTAAATTAGTATGGCAAAACAAAAGAAGGGTATCAGCAAACAAAAGATGGGTAAGTTTAAGGGTTTTGCACCACTAGAGGTATTTGAAGGATGGATTCCTATCTATACAATCATTCACACTCCTTAAAAGGGATTCCATACAAATAATGACAAGGAATGGGGATAGTGGGTATCTTTGTCTTAGGCCTGACTTCCCTATAAAAAATTAAGAAGGAGATCCATTGATCAAAATAGCATAGGAGGGTGAAGTTATACACTCTTTGATCCATTCTATGAACTTTTGAGGGAAGCCTATAGCTACTAGTATGTTCAAGAGAAAATCCCATTGGATCGAGTCATAGGCTTTTTGAAGGTCCACTTTGAAAGCACATCTCTTGTGGTTATTTGAAAGATGATAGTTCTTGAAAATCTCTTGTGCTAACAAGATGTTATCCCCTATTTGACGATTTTTAATGAAAGCACTCTATTTAGGACTAACAATGTGAGGACGAGTCTCTGTAAGCCTATTTGCTATGATTTTTGCAATCACTTTATAAATCATGCTGCAACAAGAGATAGGTCTATAATCTACCACTGTGGAAGGATATTCTTTTTTGGGTATAAGAGTGATAAATTTTGAATTTAGCTCTTTTAGAATTTTTCCGTGATGGAAAAGATCTTGAATAGCTTTCGTAACTTCCCCTCTTATAATATGCCAAGTTTACAGAAAACAAAACCTATTAAACCCATTCGGCCCGGGAGCCTTATTTGGATTGAAAGAATTGAATACCTCTCTAATCGCTTGTGCTGAAACTTCAATAATGAGAGAATGTAATAGATTTTCATGAAAAGAATGAGGAAAAAGATTTTCCACAAAATCTTGGGAAGGGAGAATGTCCTTTTTATCCCCAATAGAACCCTAAAAGTATCCAAAGAATTGATTTTGAATCTCTTTAAGACCAACAATCCTAGTACCATTTCCCACTAACAAAGAGTGTATGTTGTTTTTGTTTCGGTTAGCTAGGATGGAGTTGTGAAAGAATTTAGTGTTCTTATCCCCTTATCTAATCCATTTAATACGGGAGGACTATTTAAAGAAAGATTCCTGGTCTTCTAGGGCTCTTATTAAATCATAATGGCTTCAGATTCCTTGGCAACCATTTAAGGAGAGTTAAGCATCAACCTCCTTTGATCTTGGATATTATTAAGAATAACTTGACCATTATCTACTCTGTCATTCACATCTCCTATCTGACCAGAATTAAGAATTTTGAGAGCTTTTTTAACCCCCTTGAGTTTGGATACTACACAGAACATAGGAGTTCACTGAACCTGAGAGGACTAAGTATCTTGTACTGTCTGAAAGAAATTAGGTTGAGAAGCTAGGAAATTTGAAAATCTGAAAGGAGAGAATCTCTTCTGCTAGTTGGCTAGAGCCTTAACCATAACTGGGGAATGGTCAGATATGTTTGGGTTAAGGAAAACACAATAAGAATTGGGAAACCTAGAGCTCCAGGCAGAATTAATCAGGGCTCTATCTAACTTCTTAGCAGTATAAAGATCTCCACATTGCTTGTTGTTCCAAATGAGACTAGGACCACTAGAATTTAAATGAAACAAAGAACAGTCCTCCATACACTTCCTAAAATCACTCATACCATTCATAGCTAAGATACTCATAGGCTCTGCCTTATGAGGGAACAAAATAACATTAAAGTCCCCGGCTGTAATCCAAAGAAGGTTACCAATAGTTTTATTAAGATTAGACAGCTCAGACCAAAGATTCTTCCTATGATTGAGGTTATTGGATCCATAAACATAAGTCACAAGAAAGGAAAAGGAATTATTCATCAAGGTAACCTCTAAATGTATCATTTGATCATTTGTGCTTAGAATAGAACATTTGAGACTATTTGGGTTCCAAGCTAGCACAATCCTAGCATTTGAAACATGGTCTACATTACTATAAGAAAGCCATCTAGGAAACATAAAGGAGCAAACACTATTTAAAAAAGAAGGGGACCTAATCCAAGATTCAGTCAAACAAACAAAAGAAACTGATAGTCTCTTCAGACAAGCTTTTACAGCTAATTCTTTTTTGAGGTTGTTAATACCCCTAATATTCCAAAAGACTAAATCCATACAAACAAAAACTAGAATTAGAACTCCTACTTCTGTTTCCTCTTAGATTTCCTACTTTTTCTCACAGTAAAATTCCCATTTGCCCCTCCCATAACAAGACTCTGATTATTAGTACTAGGAACCAATTCAGAAATAGGAGAGGAAGAGTGGGTACCTAGTTGATTTACCGCATGATGGTTTGGCTCCTCCAGGTCTCCACTCAGGTCATCTTGCTTCTTTTGATCCTTTCTTTGTTGAGTAGAACTACCAGATGGGCTAGCTTCCTTACCATTTTGTAATTCCATCCCAGACATTTAATCAATCTGTTGAGATCCTTTACCCTGAGTATGCTCAATTTGATTCTCATAATCTTTGACCTCCTCATTACTTTGAAGTATCCTTTCAAAAGCTAAATCTCACTCCCTTCTTTGCTGATTGAAACTATTTGTTAGTCTCCTTACCCTTCTCCAATTCCGGTTGTAATCCAGTCTCCAACATTCTTCCCGTGGGTGCCCATTCCTTCTTCTGTGTTTGTAGTTCAGGCTTCCACTAATACTCTATCTTTGTTTCCTTAAAGATTATTTCCTCTTCTTCATTGTAAGTTGCCAGTTGAAATGATAAAGGCCAATTTCTTTATAATTCTAGCTCCACACACAATCTAGCATACATAATCCTAGACATTATAGCAGTCTGATTATCCATGAGCAAGGGACGTCCAACAGCACTTACTATTCTACCCAACCCTTCTGTGTTCCAGTATTCTACAGGGATGTTATAAAATTTAGCCCACATTGGAGCACACCTAACTTCTTCTTGTTCCCCCACATTCAGACACCATTTATGTAAAAATAAGTGTTTGCCTTGGATATACCAAGGGCCCTTCTCCAAAACCAGATTCAGTCCTATCTCCGAGTCAAATTTAAACAAGAAATTATTTGAACTCGTAATTAAGACTTCTTTAAGCCCAAACTCTAACCATGATTTTGTTAATGCTCTCTGAACCACTGGAAAAGCTAGTCTCTTACTTATAAAGAATCCTATCAAAGCTAATTAGAGATGAGTAGTCCCCTTCTTCGCCAACTCTCGTGGAGGAATGAAAAAGGTCTTGTCCTCCTTAACCTCCAAGGGGTAGTAGGTTAGAGTTTTAGCTGTCGAGGACTCCTCCATACAGTCAGCCACTGCTGACTTCCACGATCTAATATTGTCTGACAATTTCATCCTAAGGGATTGTGGGATTGTTTCTGGTTCAAGTTCTTGTTGGGTATCCGTTACACGTACATCTACTAGGGTTTTGGTCGAGAATATGTTTAGGGTACGATTGATGGAAGAGCAAGTTTTGGGAGGTGGGTTTTGGTCAGGGATCTAATGTTTGGGTCTGTATTTTGGAGATTAAGGTTGACAGAATCAGTCTTGTGAGTAGGAGAAAGAGTATGTAAAGGGGTAAAAGGCGCTCAGGATATGGTAGGAGTAGAAGAAGAAGCCATGGAGAGGCGCGATTCTCACTGGCAATTAAGAAATTATGGTTCTCAACTCGTCGCTCTCTCACTGTTCGCTCGTCGCTCATTTTTCTCTCAATCTATTTCTATGTTTCTGCTATTATTTATTGTCTTTGTATTATATGTAGTAATAAAAGAAATTTATCTTTTTATTTGTAATAGATTGAAATACATAAATTCTCATTTTTTATTTAAGTTGCTTATTTTCTTTTATTTACGCAATAATCAATATTGTGACAATTAGCATCAAAGCGTAAAATTTTTCTCTTAGTTTGTTTCTTTACAAATTCGACGACGAAAAATGAAATAGATTGAGTGACCTCAGCAACACTAGTTTTAGGGTCTTTCCTTCACATAAGTTTCGCCAACATATGAAAAGTATAATAATAATATTTAAAAGTATCTTTAACAGAAAAAGAAAATTCTCTCACTTAGATTGTTTATTGTTGTCGAGGGAACATTAATTAAGATAGCTAAATGGAGAGACCTAATTTGTTTTTTTTGTATTCCTACAGATTCTTAGCATTTGTTCTCTTATCATCAATATTACATGATTTAATACTTCTTTTCCGAAAACATAATTCTAAACTTGGAAGATTGAGACAAAACCATGTTATTTCAACTCTACGGCCGGCCGTATTTAACGACCAATTGGCATTCCATTAGGTCATTAGGTCGATTTAAAATACCATTCCGGAAAGAAAACTAGAGCAAGGACATAGCCAAGAAAGTAGCAAAGCTTGACGTTCTAAACTAGAAAGAAAGACAGATTTTGCAAGATTTAGAATATCCCGGTGAGAAGATTTGCTGCAGCAGAAATTGCGGCTCCAGTAATGGCGCATTGCACGACCTGCTCGTGGGATGCATCATCCGTTGTGAGTGCTAGTGCCATGCCTGTTATTGCACCTGCCACTGCACTGTTTTTCTGCACCAAATCAACCACAGGGTAAATTACGCTTCATAAACATCACCTCTTCAGGTAGTTTCTAGCACTTACCCAGTCATGAGCTCCACGAGCCTCTCTCAGTCCATAGGTCAGACCAGAATACATCCCTGCAGCCAGCCCTGCAATATTTTTAATCAGTAGAGATGTTTACGCACTTTGGATGTTAAACACCAGCAATGAGTTTTGCCAAGTAATGAGTCAACTTAGATTGGTTATAATAAATAGTAGAAATCCAAAATTATCCTCCAACAACCATCATTTTCTGTCTAAAGATTATCCCCGTATGGCCCGTACACGATGCTTTTAGAAGTCAGCTTCTGGTAGAGTGCTCATGCAAATCTAAAGGTCCTCATATTCTAGGGTAGTAATTACTGATAATTATCTAGTTCCAAACCGTGAGTGGAACGACAAGATCATGGATACCAACCCCACTGTAAGGATTCCTTTCCAGTGCTCTTCACCTGAAAGAAATAACGTCAGGAATAAGCGATAGCGATTAAATGACTCGATATAGCTAACATGGGGATTGAGCAACAGAGAACTCACCAGGGCTTCAAGAGATTTTCTATTGTTCTCACCTGAAAAAATTGAATGCAATAATAAACAGAAAATAATACGTAAATGGTATTATCCACTAACGTAAAATAGTAACTGTTAAAACAAACTAGAGAAAATGAGCATCTAGGTGATAGGTCCGTATAAATATTTAAGTTTTTCATATCATAATTTTGCATACTAGCTAAGTTGAATTGGTAAGTAATCAAAGTGAAGGACCTCTGAGATCAGGGAAACGGTGGCGTTTCCTGCCGGCATCGGAGGTCTCCGATGACAAGCCACTTGAATCGACTCCAGAACCTGACCATAACCATATATAAAAAAGCTAGAATGTTATTATAATACTGGTAATGTAAAATACATTACAAGTACCCTCGATGGCCGTAAAGTAAGCCTCCCGTGACACCGCCTGGATTGCACCAATCTGTTGAAACCAGCACCAATCTCTTTCAGAAAACAGAGAGAAAGAGACTAAATATAGAGCAAGCAAAGGAAATAATAATACCCCGGCGGCTTTGACAAAGCTCTCGGCAATGCGATTGAGGAGAGGATGGCCAAGGTCGAAGGAACAACCCTTGTCAAAGCTACGGATTTCGTCCAGCAACGATCGAGTCTCCAAGTTACTGCCCCCCATTTTCTATTAATTAATTATTTCTTCTTTTTTTCCCCTCTTTATATTTATATATACACACATAAAGATATAGGAACTGACTATGACTTAAAGAGAATGTAACTACTCCTAAGGAAGCAAGCAACGACTAATTCTCGGGGTATAACAAGTAGGTTGGTTTGATACAGAAATTGTGGAGTGTAAGTTACTCAAGTCTTCACGTAAACGACACGTGTTCAAGTTAGCCTTGCTTACGCGTCCGTCTACTTTCTAACTTCGTGGCGAGTTTTGTGAACCATTTTCACCACGTGGCGAGTTCTAGCGAGTCGCGTGTAACATTGCATGCCCCATTCATTTCACGGGTTAACAGTGAAATTTATGGTCACGCAAGGAATTCTATAAACAAAATGCATCTTTCGTTATGTTTTTGGTCTTATTTACTTAGCCCAATGTCCAGAACGTTGCAGGGGCACGTCCGTATCTGATTTTGATAGAACTTGATATTGAGAAGCCGTTTCTTTGTAATTCCTTAAAACCAAGAGCAGATCGTCCACAAGAAGAACAAGAAAAGATTTCTCTCAACACATACCCAATATAACACGAGCAAAAGTACGGAGGGGGTGAGGTGTAGCAAAAATGGGGCCAAACTTGAAATGCTGAATGTTAAATTCCTCAAAACAGTAGAAAGTCACTTACAAACCGTAATTTACATCGTTCTATATTTAGATCGCTACTCCGGCTAAGAACATTTGGCTTATGACCTCCTCTATTATATAAAGGGCAACAACCGCATAAACTAGTAGAAGAAATGGAAAAGGAACCTATAAAAGGCAACTATCATGCCTTTACTCTGCCACCGTTCCAATGATCAAAGGAGAAGAAGAAAAGTAGGAACGATACTCAAATTTATCGAACAAGATTTTAAAATATTAATGCTTTGCATTCTTGTATAGAACAACGATTATAAGGCTCAAGGCTCAAAGTGAGAACGGAGAGTGAAGACCCATGTCACGAGTATTTCCTCCTGACCTGGGGTGGCCCTGTACAGGAGTCTCCTATCATCAACATCAATCCATAAACCGCTCAACCCACCATCCTTCCTATGTCCGTTCCTATTTGGAGTTTCTCGGTCCCTTCACATTTTACGAAATTAACAATGCCAGCTTTCGGTACATTAATCTATCAAATAATTTTAAGATCCATTTACAGTCATCTCTGATGAGGACTTTGGTGGTATTAAAGGACACTCATCTCCGCTTAACTGTCTGTTTTCTAAGGTGTGCAAAAAATCGGAGCAACTTCTAGATGCGGGAGGTTCCTTCTCCCCATGAGAACTACAACTGTTATCAGAACAGTTCCTGGAAATGGTAGGGTCCTTCTCTTGATGATCTTCAACCAAGTCTTTGTTTGTATACGTACAACAAGGAGCTACCTGTATGGTACTATCATTTTTCTTGATAGGTAAGACTGCGTGGCTCAGTGGTGAACACACAGCGGCAAAAACACCCTCCCTTGACTTGGACTTTCTCCCTAATCGCTGCTTTTTTGCTAACTCAGGCTCTTTATCTTTCAATGGCAATTTGCGCTTCAATCTAAAGGCCTCCATAGCTTCATCTTCTTCTGAAGTTCCGTGTTCTTCTTCAGGTGGTGACCTGTAGTCTTCATCATCCTCGTCGTCATCATAATCAACCAGTCCAGACCTTGGACAACAAAGGAAAAGAGAGGATAAAAGCATATAACAGCTTGTGCATAAAATTTTAAGAAAATGTCAGGTCTCACATATAGGGGGTAATATGTCATACCTTGTGGCAACACCGTTGGATAAAACAGATTGAACATGTACTTTAGGAGAATGTGATGCAGATGCGGTGTCTTCTTCATCACTGCTTATGTGTTCAAACTAAGCAACTTGAAAGGTTGATGTACCACAAATTGTTCAAACTGTAGGATTTGCAACAACCTACCTGTCTCCATTGAAGTAGTTTTCCTCTTCTTTTTCCAGTGCACGCTCATCAATCCTTCTTCTTGGATCTGACGTTGTCCTAGCAATATTTGCTCCAGTGTTATCCAGGCACTGTAATTACTCCACTACTTAGCACAAGCATACAATAATCCCACTTGAAAATCAGAAAGAATCACATAGAGGATACCTGCTCATATTTTATTTTTAAAGCCTTAACGGAAGCCAGATGGTCAAATTTAACCAACTCATTCCAGAATGAATCAACTGTGTACTTGAGCAATGACTTCAGATTTGCCTAAAAAAAGACAGATCTCAGAAAACAGACGTATGCATCATTGCAGCAGAAGGCAGGCGTATTAATACCATACCACTGTGCGGATAAACTCAAACAGCTCCAAGACAGCAGAATTTAGCAGATTATATCGGTTGCCATTGCTAACAAAAGCGTCTATAATTGGCTTGAGGAGATTGTTCTTCACAAAATGATTTATCAAATGCTCATCATCCTGACACATGAGAACCAAATATTGCAATAACAAATAATGTTGCTTAAACATAAGAAAAATTATTAACCAAAGACTAATACACAAAGATATTTGTGAGCAATTTAACAAGACCGCCAAGAGATATGGAGAGCCATAACAACCCAAGGAATGTGAGAGAGTAAAAATGTTCAGGATGAGAACGTGTAACTACACCTTTCGAAGCTGTTTTAACGAAACCAGAATATAAGAATTTTACAAGTAGACAATAGTCATCTTAAAATGATTACGAAACATAAGGAGAGATTTGATTAGATCTGTATAAAGCTCGCTCTTGCAACTCTTAGAATCACGTTATACAACAATTTTATCTCAACACCCAAAACTGATTATGGATTGTACCATAATCAATATCTTCCCCCCAACTAATATTAAGAGCCTCCAGCAAACTACATACAGCGAGGATAGGCATTATTTGTGGAATAATTCCTAACCCTCCAGAGAAGAAATAAAGAAACTGCTATGGATGTTCCAAGATAAATATAGCAACCCAGGCTGATGACTATATAAGCATATGACATGTTATATTGGTGTGTCACCACATTTGTGACCCAACTTATAAAAACAAGAGGCAAATGCATAAAGGAGACAAGAAGAAAAAATTTTCCAAAATGGAAAGGAAAACTAAGAAACAACAAAAAGTAGCTTACATGTTGGAGCAGAATCGTGCGAACAAATCTGACTGCAGCAACTACAATGTACTTTTCCTTCCGTTTTGTGAGTAACAAAATTTTTTCTATAACATTATTTAGGAGAAAATTACACCTGCAAACAGGAACAAAAAAAAGAAATTCATATTTTGTCTCTTTTCATCAGTCAATTAAGTCTGCAGGATGAGAAAGAAAATGCTAGAAACTCACTTTATTCTATAAGGATGGTGCAGAACACAGAAGCTTAGCAATTCACATATGTTTGAAAGTATCTCTGGCTTCACACAAGTTTGGTTTTCAATTTTTCCAGCAAATGCTGAAGATCTATCACTGGATCGGGCCATAGTTTTGGTAGGACATGATGCTCTTATAACATCAATCAATTGGCTCAAGTGCTTTTCATAGAAAATCTCTATTATATTATCCCTCTGCATGAAAGATCACTGTCAAATCCAATGGACTGCTGGTGAACTGAGGCACAGAAAAAGGAAAAACATTCCCCATAAATGCCAATAGCATTCTCCCCCAATAAGATAAACAACCATGCTATAGAAGTATGCTCAGCAAGTTCCATTGCCAAGTGAAGGAATCTAGATAGTTTATTGAAAGCTAGACAATGAAGATACGATAACACAGCAACTCTTATCTTTGTTTGAAGTCTTCTCTAGGGAAAAAAGCCTAAAACTACCCATTAAACTCCCCACATTAGATAACAGGTTGAAACTCCTAACTTCCTAACACACGTCAATTAGTCATTGGTATACACAAATATTAAAGCAGAGCCAATAATTAATTCAATTTTTACTATAGCATTAACTTTAAAGGTAATAAGAACTCACTCAGTATGGACATGAAACAGAGAAAAAAGTAATAAACATTAATGCCCAAACAGCTAGAACAGCAGAAAGTACTAGCATAGATATCAAACTAACAATAAAAAGCAAACCAACAAACAATAGAAAATATACATATCAAAACTTCATGAACATTCTAAAAAATTAATTGCAAATTATAATGGATGCATAGAGTAATGAACTATAGAGGCAGGCACCTGCGGATTATCAGTCTCCAATAAACTCCGAAGAATCTCAAGAAACTGGCAGTGCATGTCGCCTTTGAAGTCTGTTAGCATCCCTTTAACCTGAAAAATAAGATACTATTTAGCTCTCTTAATTAATGGAAACATGGTCAAACTACAATAACATTACACAACCAAAGAAAACTAACTACAATAACAGCAGTTTGGCACTTGCTTGAACCAGAACTTACCAGAAATTACATGCAAAGAATGGAATTCAAACATGCATGTTGCTTCATAACATATATCTACCAAAAGAACAGTTAAATTTAAAATCCCTACACCAAAATTTGATCATAACTAAGGTCCCTTGGATTCCTTTCATCAAAATTTTTCAGCGTAGCAACTAATATAGAAAGCTAAGAAATGAATAAGTAGCAAAAAGCCTAATGCAAAAGTAACAATCTAACAAAATAACATTACCAAACCAACAGCGGTTAACAAAATGTAACTTGACTACATACAGCTTAGAAGTGAAAAGCAAAAATTCTTCAAAACTCTTCAATTTTCATTGACTGTTCCCTAATCAAAGAAATTATCCTTAATGAGAAGAAAATGACCTAAAAAATAAGAGTCAAGAGTTGATGAACACAAGGCCACCATTCGACTTTTAAGGAATGGCCAAAACCATTGCACCATGCATAATTTTAATACAAATCAAATCAATACCTCAACAAAGTGTAGCACTTTGTAGTAATTAAATTTTAATCTTATGGCCTTATACGAAATATCAAAAGAAAATGATTATGAACTAATTTCCTTCAAGGGAACTCCCAGGTTTCCATCATGTTTGAGCTTCTTCATACCAATTTTGAAGGCATAACATCAAAGCTAAGTCTCATCACAAGCCACTAATGGAAACCATTTCGTTTCCTGTTATTAGGTTTTCAAGGAATTATTATATCAGCATGTGATAGGAGGGAATCTCCACAAAGATGTGTACAATAACCAAATAAACTTATTGGGCACACATACCAACAGTCCTAGAAGTGGGATCCCTTCCTGCCGAACAAGATAAGAACGCAGAAGCTTGGAATCCCGGTTCATGAAAAGAATAAGGATATCTGTCCTGCCCAGAATAATAAAATAATGACAGGTTAAGCAACCAGGGTAAAAAATTCAAAGTTAAACAAAGAACTAGAACAATATAATGATCATTAGAAACAACAAAAGTCACTATTACCCCGTCAATACAAGCTTTTTGTCTTCATTCTGTAAAGCTTCAGCAATGATTTCTAGAATACCTTCGCTAACAAGATCTCTACAAGAAAATATTAACTTTTAGCTCTTAAAGTGCAATAAGTTAACATGTGAACTGAATAACAATGAGCTACCATACATAGATACTAGAAAGAAAGTTACAATATTAATTCTAGAATAGGTGGTTTCATGTACCTAAATAATCGGAGCCACTGAGACAGCTGCAAACTCTTACTTAGGCTACAAAACTCATGCAAGAAAAATACCTGAATCATAAGAATTTACAGAGTCAAACACCATAAAAGACATGGAGAATTAACTGAAAATATCGTGATGGCATATACTAGTAAGAGAAATACCCACAAAAAATCATTGATTCACTGAACTTGAACATAATGAATTACTATTCTATCATTTCTCATATCATCTTAGTTACTTGTGATTACTTCAACCTGTTAATCTATCAGCTCATCTTTTATCTATACTTCCACAGGATGGTTGAAAAGAAGCTTTTCACCTTGACATATAAATAACAGATGCTTAAGTGTCAAAGGTGTAAGAAGAAATCGAAATCTAATAATTATGGGTGTCAAATTTGCAAATTTTTTTTGTGATTTCCTCTAACTTTAGTAATTATAGTAAAACACAAGACGAACTTTTTGCTGCTCAATTCGACAAATCATCAGGTAAAACCCAGCTTATAAAGTATGCCAAACTACAGTTAAATCATTACAGAAAATATTTATACTGAAAACAAATGGAAATCAAAAGCAAATTCAAAGATTTCATCAAGAAATGGTTGTCTAGAATGTTATAAAAATAACAAGTGAATTACAAAGTTTATCCCATTTCATTATAATTCAATGAAAATATGACTGGATAGTAAGTGGCATGATTTTGAATATCAGTTCATTAGTAAAAAAGCTTCTATTTCTTGAATTGCTGAAATAAGAACTTTATGTGAGAGTCGAAGCACCAAAAGGGGAGTTGGGAGTTTTTCTAATAGGGGATCAGGTTGGGTTCCATTGGCGCTGGAAAATTCATCCTCCAGGTTTTATCAATTTTTGCAAATTATTTCTCAATTAGTTAAAATAATGAAGTTGGCTGATATTATGACAATACCAGGTAGCATAGATATCATTGTGGGAGAAGTTGATCATTGAAATGAAAGTAAATTAACAGTTCTTTAAGGACCATGTTCTAAAAAGAAATTATGTAATTAATTGATGGTCTAGCTATCTCTTTTACTGCTTGGACCTCAGGTCAAACTAGCTAACTCAACAGTTGTGTTTTAGTTCTTCCCACGTGTACAGACCTTAGCTGGAACAATTTGCACCGTGCTGACATATTTACTCCCAACCAAGAAAAGTAATGGTAAACAAGTTAAGTGTATAGAGTAGTGAAAGGTAACAAAACAAAAATACTCCAACTTCAACATTGCAAGTTATCCAGGTGATGACTAGTAGACGCAAAATAATGCCTTTAGATGCCAAGGTTACCAATTTTTTCTTTGATTTAGCCGATGTGGAAGGCGCTCTCAATCTAGCAAATAATTCCTGAATAAAAGGACTATCATCCTTTAACAGAGACACCACCTACATCAGAAAAAGATCAGTGAAAAAAATGCCACTCCTGAAACAGAATAGAAAAGGGTTTAAAACAATAAAGGCTTCCAATGCTTAGGAGAGAGCAAGTTTAAATGCTTACAATAGCATTGTTCGTATGAATAATGGAATTGAGGCTTGTAACAGTGGCCTCATCCAGTACCCTAGCCAAAACAACATCCTGAAGCAATGAAAGAGGTGAGAACTCCCACATTCGTAGGAAGACAAAAATCAGCCTACACCAACAACTAAGAAAGTTAATTCAAGCAGAGTACACCAGCAGTATTTACAGTATTCAGTACCCAACCTTTAGATAACCAACTCTGTATGTCTGGTGTATTTTTGACAGGACAAGTGGATCTTTGATTGGTATGGCCTTACATCAAACAAGAAAGACAGAGCGCAAGTCAAGACGACTGATGAATCTTTCATTATACAAGTTCCAGCTCCAAACCAACAATCCAGAGTAAGAATCTCGAAATGAGAAACTGCAATTTACCTCCTTGAAAACAACATGTTCTTTCAAAAAACTACGATGATGTTGGACATGAAGAACCTCTGGATCATCTGCAAGCATCATAAAACATTCAGTATCAGTAAAAATGAACTATTACTCCAATTAAGGCAGCCATAATCATCCAAGTACAAAACAACCATACAGATAACCTGTTATGGACATGTGGAGTGGATAGGTGGGTTGGTCCATTGACAGTGCAATGCAACAGGTAATGTCCAAAAAGTCCAGATTAGCATGGGTTGGATGTTGAATAAATGTTCAAGAATAAAAATTCCTGAGAAGATATTAGGCACCTTCTCTATTGAAAAACACACCAATTAGACAACACTCACTGGTCAAATACACACTGTAGAATCACTACAATCACGGACATCAGAAGTGATTGCATATAGCAGCTTGCCAAAACCACATTGCATATAGAAATAGAAAAACATCAACCAACATCAGAAAACCGAAAAAACAATCAATTACTTAAAATATGCATCAGAGACAATGAGCCAATTATGCACACTACACAACAATTAAAGCACCAGAGTTCTAAGCCTACATTAGCCATTCAAATATGTGGAGGTTAAAATTACTTGGATAATGGGAAAATGGCAATTGGCATTGGAAGAGAGTTTAGTAAAATTATGTTAATGATGCCATAGTACGGTTGCAGACTTAGAGCAATCCCCTGACAGGTCATGCAAAGTAAAATCAACAGAAGGAAGAAAAAAAATTACTTTCTACACAAATAACTACTAGAAAGAAGATGAGAACTTACACTCGAGAGCACCAATAATATCCATGATCAATTCATCTCCAAATACTTTCTCAAAAATTTGAGGACTATTGAGCATTACTGTAGGTAAAGGAAAAAGATCCCATTACAACCGATCAATAGTGCATAAAAGATGTATATAACAGAGAACATGATACTCACTGATCCCTCTGACTATTTTGAATATCATGTGCAGACCATCAATGTTTTCTAGGTCCTCACAAATCCTAAAAAGGTCCATTAGCTTCCCAAAAAACTCTTGCTGCATTAACAACAGGAAGTTACTTAGAAAATTCCAAACCAATCATTTAACAGCTATCAAGTGGAAAATAATAAAAAAGTTCTGAAAAATGTATAACTCAATGTAAATGGATAGAAGTACTAGATTCACATATGACGAAATAATACATCACACTACCTCCTATCCTGAACCCGTTAGAAAGGATTAACTGCATTAATATAAGTCATTTTCTAAATATTAAAATTTATAAGCAGCCACATTGACAGACATTACTTGCTTCACGGTCATAAATATGCACTTTACAACAAGTGAAAACCAGGTTAAGGATTTATGATAAAAACTCATCCAAAATATAAAACTATAACAACTTCAATCAAAAACTGAAATAAAAAGAATTCATACAAACACAAAAGATAGAGAAATTACAAAGACAAGGACATGCAGGCAAAAAGATAGAAAAGGTGACAGAGAGATGCCTTCGATTGATTAAAAGTCAGTCACGTAATGTAGGAAAGCTAGCCCTACCTAGTCAATGCAAACTTTAAGATTAAAGTTAAAACAAACACATACGTTGTTCAATAAAAGTTCAATCAGCCACATCTGATCCGCAATGCCACTCTCAGACAAAGTCTGCAACACAGTTCAGCTTTGTTACTTAAAGCATGCCATGAATGAAAAGGGGGTTGCAAAATAATCGGGGCATATGGACTTGAAGGTAACTGAGATGGTTTCTAATTGCACCGAATGAGTGGGAGCATTACCAAATGCAATCAGAGAGAAAGAAAGGATCCAGATCCATCAAATAAAAAGTTCCAAACAACACATGGCCTCAAAAGGGTAGATTTGCATCAAAACCCATCAAAACCCTATGAACATTTGGGTATATACATCCCAAAAACTTACAAAGAAACCATCGTACCCCTCCCAAGAAATATTCAACAGAAGTAAGATCTTTTATTTCTAATATAGAATATTTCTTAAAGTCTACAATTTCGTCCATAAAGAAATGATGAACTAAAACCAAAAAAAAAAAAAAAACAAGGAGATAAAAGTTGGTTTCTGGTATTCAGAAATTAACTTTTCAATCTAGTTGCATGATGTTATGATATTACAAAACTTCCTTTTAGAAACTGCAAAAAGGAAAATTTTGTAAAAAGAGAGAAATAGTAGTTTAAGAGAATATCACATTCAGATACAAGATTATAAATTTATCACAACATTTCATTTCAAACAAGCAATGTTGATAATGATCTAAAAGACTGAAATCCACCACAATAAAATGAAATCAGGCTTCAGAGTTCCAAATACCTCAAAATAAAAATAAACTAAACATACCAAATTCCAAAACACTTAAAAGAAATCATATTTCAGAGTTCAAAACCCTCAAAAGAAAAATGAACTAAGAATACCAGAATCCAAAACAATAAAATGGAATCATGATTCAGGATTCCAAAGCCCTCAAACTGCATTCACAAAAGGGGGATATAGGGAATATACAAGGATGTAGGAAGATAAAAGGGCTCAACTAAATGATCCATCAATTAATACACACACACAACACGCCATGTTGGGAACAGAGAACAAGTAAAAGTACATAAGGAAATAAAAAATAAAATTGAAAACTAAACTAAACACCACTCAAGACCTTCAATATCAAAGGGAGTGTAGAAAGTTCTACTGCAGGCAGTTCCCTCAATTCACTACTGATATTGTGAAATGTCTCATCTGCAAAATTTAGAATGATTATCAATAGATCGTCTTCACATGCAATGCAAACTGCGTTATAACATATATACACTCACCACTAAGGTAGCTATAAGTGTGTCCCTTAATAATAAATAATTCCCTAAGGAAGAATTTAAGGTGCTTACTGTTCAGCGCACTAAGCTGTAGGTTCCTTTGCACATTACATATATGATCCCTGAAGAAAAACAACAAATTTTAGTAGTAGCATCATATGACAGTAGATGAAAAAGCTTTCTGATGCACCAAAATAAAAAGAGTAAAAGAGAAAATTCATGAGAGAACATTTGTTGTACCATATATATGAGCAACCAGTGGTTTCTTGAAAGCTTAGTGCTAACTCAGTAGCATAGTCTGGATCTCTCCACGAGATAATTGTATCTGAAAAAAAAAAATGAAGCAAATTGGACACTAAAAAAAAAGTCATGCACACGTTACTTAAATCCCACTCCAATAAGTACACCATTAGATAAACTTTTGCAGGCATACTGCTCGATGATGGCTTAGCAAACAAAGATTATAGTACCTTCTTGCTTTCTGTACATGTCTTCTGGCATGATTCGATGCAAAAGTAATGTCTCATTATCTTCTTCACCAATTACAGATAAACCCAGCTCCTCAGATCTCTGCAAATCATCTTAATTGAAAATGTAATAGGTCTACCAATTGGATAACTCATCGGTACAAAGAATCCCAAAAACTCCTACGTTGGCAACAGAAAGAATTCTTTCAATTCTTAGAACTGACCTCCAAATAGTGGACTGTAACATGACCAGTCCCCTGGTCATCCCATTTACCATCATCATTCAGGCGGTAAAACTTCACTCGCTGAAAGTTAGAAAATGTCAGAAAATTTGGCAGAAAAAAGAAACAGCTCCATCAGTGACTTTAAGCTCATGCTAGGAAAATGCAAATCCAAGAAAATTAATAAAAAGAGTGCTCTGCTCAAGGTTCATATTTTGTTGAGAAAAACTAGGAAAAAAAAGGACCAACAGTTAATATATAATGCAGGATGAGCCAAAAGAACAAAAAATTAATAGGAAAGATACATTTTAAAGAAAGAAGAAAATAATAAAACTATAACTTACAACTTAAAACCAAAGCTAACAAATAAACATTCCACTGAGTAATAAATATCTCTTACAGTCAATACAAAAGGAAAAACAATATTCCCTATATAGAATATCATTCTCAGATATCAAGAATATAGAATAATGAAAGATTATCATTATCCTAAAATATTTTCAACATTCATCCAAGTGAGTATATCAGAACTATAGGCTTAATCTTCCATCACTTTATAATGTTCATCATGCACTCTCAAAACCCGAATCTCAAATTTTCTAACTGCAAACAAATTAAAAAATTTACGGGACATAAAGAATGATCATTGAGAAAAATGAGCAAAGGCCACTCTTAGTTTATCACCCAAAAACCTAAACCTCAATGTAAAAGATTTCTAAAAGATGTGTTGTTGTCTAAACCTCAAAAGGACCAACATTTTCTCCATACAAATTAACCAAATTGGAAAGAGAAGGTGGGTAGTAGGGCAGATATTTAAGGTATATAACAGAGAAGCCAGATTTAAACTAATACCAGACAATAATCATCAAGTTTAAAATTATTTGCAAGGTTTATTCTATGATAAGAAATTATGTAAAAACAATAATTATGTCTCAAACAGTAATACCAATAATCCACAACATCACTAATAATTGTCAATCATTTCACTAACAATCCCATGTCATTGATCTTGAAACCAATGAAAAGGAAGATAAAAACACCAGACACATCCAAATCACCAATATAAAGTATTAGTTTATTAGACATGCTTATCAACTCTACATCACTATATTCCATTTTTACAGGAAGATTGATAAAGTATCAATCACTTTGCAACAACATTTGAACAACAAGCATCTAAATTCCCATTACAACAAAGTAATGACAAGGATCCTTCAGTCTTTCCTCATGCAGCTGGCAACAGGGACCACTATACTTCCAAACAAAAGCCAGCAAGCACACCAACCGTATGCCATAACCAATGCATCTTATAGAGAATTTGTCCAACCCATTCACCAATTGAATATTCTGATTTGAGCAAGCATTTGCTACTTCTACACTGAAGCACCAACATTTAAATGTACATAACAACAATTCTATTGAAATTTATTGTCCAATCAGCTTCCTGTAGATCCTAAACTTAGCCACAACGTGGACGTCAAGAATACTCTGTACACAAAGAGAAGAAAACTATCTCGGAGCCTCTAAAAACACGGTAGTTGTATCAGAGATCAAACTTCATAAAGAACCTTGGAAAGTAACAATACCACTTCCAGCATATCTCCCTCCGGAATCATGAGTATAGCACATAAATTCAACATTCTCCTCCATCACTAAGTGAGATTTAACAGTTAAGCACCACGTTGAAACCATATAGAAGAACTATAAAAAAAAAGCATTGGTACTCATAGTTGCGAATGGAAAATAACACCTAAGAACTACACCAATTACACTAGCACTAGATATGGTAGCCAGCAACTCCATAAAACAATTCCACACCAGATTCAAAGATATTGAGAAAGCAAATCAATCGTAGTCAAGAAGCAAGCTGCCGTTTTCATGTTAGAAACCTGTAACACATGAAAATTCTAGGGCAAAACGGAAAGCAGTTAGAAAGCAACAGAGGACTAACCTGCATCGAATTGGAGTTGACTTGTGATTTTTCTTGCACGCCCATAGCATCTCCTCGCTGCATTTATCAAAATCCGAAACCCAAAGTACCACGAGACAAAATTGGCTTTGATGTCAAATTTCGGGTCTTCTCGAGGAGAGGGAGAAGAGGGAGGGTCTATTAAAACCACGAAGAAGATTGAAGTTAAGAGGAACAACATAAAACCCTAATCGCCATTGAAACGAACCTGCTATTTCTCTCCCTCCCTCTTTTCCCTCCCTCTTTTCCCTCTATTTATTTCCTCTTTTGTTGGTTTTAGTAGGAGAGAGCGGAGCGAAACAATAGCTCGTACAAATTCGTTAATACACCCTGCTCTTCTGATATTTACCAAGGTGCCACTGTGCCGATCGGTGGAGTGACGAGTGAGTGCACCCAGGCCACGCGCTATCTTCCGGTGATCCAATCAACAGATCCGTGGAGGTCGATTGTTTGCATGCACGTGGAGTTAACGTACACAGTAAGATCATATTCTGTTAAATGATCTGAGTAATCTCAGCCACTCATTACAGAACAAGGCAAACTCATGACTTTTATAACCATAGCAATGATGTTTAAGTATTAACTGGGATAAAATCAGAATATTTATTTAAGAAGTATAATTATTCAACATTAAAGTAATTTGTAATTAAATAACAGATTTCTAAGTTTTTTTTTAAACATAAAAGGATTTATTTACTAGAAAATCATGAACATAAACGATACAAACTTTATTTTTTAACAAAAAATAATTCATTGATTATAACATCCATAATAAGCTATATAAAAACCTCCGCAGTTGTATTTAACGTGTCATATAAACATTACAACACGTTGAATAAGCTCATACATTTGATCTATTTTCATGATTATGTTAAGTTAAACAGACTATTTTCATTAATAATTTTAATTATACTAATTCTTTTTAATAAACTTAAAAGATATATATAATAAATGATAATTTCTTAAACATACTCTTTTTTATTAAAATAAACAAATATAATGTCAAAAGTGGGATAATTTATGCTTTTTAAGTTGTTAATATAATGCATAAATATTTTGGAAATAGGTGTAAAATGAAATATTGCAAATAAATCTAATTTTTATTTTTACACTATATCAAATAAGAAAACGCAATATTTGGGCATAGTTTATCATTGTAACTAATGATTAAAAGGGGGGAAAAGTGTTTAAATAGTTTTCTTAAGAGTCTTTATACTTTTTAATATAACAAAAAAATAGGTATGTAAATGATATATTTTAATAAAATAACAAAAAATTAATATTTAATTTTTGTGAGTTGATTTTATATATTTTATAAAATAAAAAGTTCGAACATATATACATATATTTCTAAACTGTTATTAAAATTGTGAAGT
>JANSVA010000217.1:22171961-22195222 GCA_025504915.1 Erythroxylum reticulatum
GAAGAGAATAATTAGAAGTCGATCACGAAACCAAATTTGAAACCTGTCTTTTACATATCTAATTTATTCCTTACAGTTGTAAATTGCGCGATTATTCTGTTTGTTTTAGGATTAGTTTTAGCAATTCGTCAATTAATTAATTTCTCAATAATCAACATTTAAGCTATCAACCCAAATAATTGAATGGTTTTAGCCTAGCAATTGTTTAGTAACTCCTTGTGGATCGATACTCTTACTTCCCTATTTACTTGCATGACCCGTACTTGTGGGGCCTCGGACAAAACCCCTAAGTATCCTTAGTGCAATAGTTATAGTCTCCTAAGAATTTACTTAAATGCTCACCATAAACATCGATCTAAAGTCATTAGTAAGCCTCAAATTTTAACAACGTAAACAAATTATAGTCTTAATTGAATTACAAAACTTAAACACATTATATTTCTCATAATACATGAAAAATAAGTAAACATTATTCTACCTCCTTTATTAAGTTCAAATACTATGAATTGACATATCCTTATAAGATATCACTTATTAACAAAAATGTTTGAAATTTTGGTGAGGTACCCCTCGTCTTTTTATGAATAATGAACTTACAATAAGCTTAAAAATCATTTAATCTTTATTAATTAAATAGATAAGTAAAAGAAAAAATCAAAAGGACTTGAATAGGGTTGTAATGAGGCAAAAATGTTTAACAGGCTAAGGGTTGTAATGAGGCAAAGGCTAATAAAGGAAAGGGAATAAGAGAAACAATAATGTTCATAATTAGTAGTGAAATAACATATAGATCAAAAGAAACTAATAAATCAATTCTCACTCCATTAACGCATATTCTTATATCAACCTCTTTTTCTTCATTCTTTTTAATCACAAAAATCTATGCTAATTAATTTTTAACACTTCATTTTATTTTCTTTTTTTCACATTTTGTTTCCTTTTCAACCTTTTGAATTAGCATCCAATTTTTCAATATTCTAGAATTCCAAAATCAAAGAAGGTATTCGTTTAGGAAACAAAGGAAATATGACATAAAGGCTTAACTTCCTCACGATACCACTCAAGTCAATATATAATTACTTAACAAACTTAGTTTCTTAGTATTCACAAAGCTAAGATTAGCTTAACATTCATTTAATCATATTATACATCTAATTCTAACCAATTAATCTCAACATTAAAACATGTCATTAACTTAAAGCTACTAATGAGAACCTAAACACACAACCTAAGAAAAATTTTTTATCTTAAAGCTACTAATGAGAACCTAAACACACAACCTAAGAAAATTTTTTAAAATTTTTTTAAAGAGTTAATGCAATTATATCAAACTCAAGTCCACCCCCATACTTAGAATAATATTGTCCTACATATTGTGTAATAGGAGTAAATGATAAAAGGGTCCTCAAAACTCCATGAACAATTGGATTTTGAATTAGAAATTCCTTGACATTACATACTTAACCATACTCAAAATCTATATAATATCAACATTGTGCAGGCTCACAAATAATAAAATTTAGAAGACATTAAAATTTTCAATATTCTCAATTTAATAAAAATCAGTAGAAAAATAAGAGTCACTCATACATAATTAAAAACATTCCAAACACACACACACAAAAGGTTAAGGTCATTAGGGAAGTGGTGGAAAGCACTATAGGTAAGCCCACATAGATATTAACATTACATACATATATGTAACACCTCTATGAAGGCTATCCATAGAAGACACTAGATGTTGCATCATTACTCTTAATGACCTGACAATTACCCCAATCTCCTCTCTGTGCTCCTTAACATCTTCATCATTTTCATCCCTTCTTATATCTTATCCTGAGTTGTGCAAATGCCTTATATCAAGTCATTGTGGATTAATCCACCTATTATTCTCCTAAGTGTATCCAGACATCCTCATCAAATCATCATTGCTATAATTGAACTCTTCGATCTTCACAATCCTAACACTAAAGACTTACACCTATTACTTCTTCAACAACTGACTAATTAATATCAAAAACAAAAAAAACCTTTATCTTGCCACTCGTGTTAAACCATATTACTGATGGATTATATCATTAGTAATGATAATCTAATTGATGATTCCTTATTTAAACCATTAAAGAGTATATCCAAGAGGTATAAGTCTATGGTCTGAATCTAGTTTAACTTATAACACTAAGGTTATACATTATGGCTTAATTTGTACGCCACTAATTAAGGTTGTACAACTAAGTGCTTACAAAAGTAGTGCATTTATCTAATATAATATCTAATTCCCTAATTCAAATTTGTTTAGTGCATCCCTCTATTTTTACTCGTCATGCGTTAATGTCCTTCCACTGTGAAAACTTAATCCCCTACCTTTTGATGAAGCCCGGGATGCTCCTCAATTGTCTCTTATAAAATTATAACCTGAATGCCTTAAAAATGAGAGTTTTTGTTTATACTTCTTCTTTATGTTGGCATAGAACTCCTTTATTGCCTTTAGGTAATAGTCTCCTTGTAGAGTTCATAAATGATCCTATTGTATATTTGTGAGCATATGCCAAATATAAACAAGTTATTTTCTGCAAACAAGTTATTATTGCTCCTTTTATTGTACCATTCTTTATTCTTTAGATTAAGGAACCTCAAACTATTTGTTGGATAGGATGATATCGAAGAAGAAAGAGAAGGAATTTGACTCTTCATAACTCATCTCTTATATTTTGGAGGCATTCTTTGACACTCAATAAATCAATTGTGCCAATATTTCACCATAAATCAAACACTTCAGTCCACAATCTCATACTATCATAACACTTCTTTAACATTTCCAATAATCACACACCCACAATGTAACACAATATCTAGTACAATATACATAACCACCATAATTCAATAATCCTAAAGATAATATTCTTCGCATTTCTACAATACTAATTGTTCAATCCAAATTTTTGTCCAACTCAAATTAAATTCAACGTACTATGACCATAAAAGCAAAGAAATTAACTTAGATTTTATATCCAAAAATATATACTCACTATCTCCTAAAACATTCAGCAAATTAAAATCCCTATCTCTCTCTCTTTAGTTATAAAAACTTAAAGTTTGCAGGAAAATCTTATGTTTAAGAAAATGAGTTCTTTTTGTTTAAGTAAGGGATTTAGTATTTAAATGGTTTAATTTGGTGCTTAAATTTGAGATTTAGGTGAAAATCTAAGTTGAGAGGCGAGTACAAGGAATTTAGTCTTTTAAAAGAGGAAAAAGATGAGTTTAAGTTTATATAGGGTCGTGGTCTAAAATGAGACCGACACCAGTTTGGTTACACATATAAGACCAGTGTTGGACATACTTTCCATATCAACATTAATTATGCTCTATTCTTTCAGAGTGTTGCTTACCCCATAAGGCTAGTTTTAGATATACTTCTATACTGATGCTGATTTTGTTATTCCTTTAGACACTCTCTTGCACTGTTTTAATGCTAGCACTTGTCCCACCTTGTAAACTAGCATCAATTATCCTCTGCGACCCTTAATTAATTCTTTACTTTGATCTTTTGTTTTCTTTCTAATAAGTCTTCACCCTTATTACTTTGTATGCATGTACTAACACATAAGAATGTAAACATGGCTTACCCTCATTGCAAAAAAAAAAGAGAGGAAGATACTGAACTCAATGGAATAGAGTAATTAATTTTAAGAATTCTTCCCTAATTTTATGTAAGTTTAGTGAGATAAACTTCAGGAATTCCCTAAAAAAACCTACAAAAGAAAATACAAATTAGTAAAGAAACTTAAAAATGAATAAAGTAAAATAAAATAAAAGAAGATTTAGAATTAATGATTTACCTCCCAACAAGCACTTCTTGAGAAGTCTTTTAATTGGACTTTCCTTTAAGCTTCTTACTCATTCAGAATTATTGTTTAGATAAGTCTATTTCTCTTCCTACATATAATATAAAGGAGAAGAAAAAGTATGATCTACTTTATCTAGACTTATTGTTTAGATGAGCCTGTTTCTCTTCCTACATATAATATAAAGGATAAGAAACATTAGTATGATATACTTTATAATCCTTTAGACATGTAAAACACTAATGAGGAGACAATGTCTTTAAATCCATATTAGGTGCTTTTTTGGTAGAAGGTATATGTTCCATCTCCTTTTTAAACCTAAAAACACCATCTCTAATTATACACTCCTCTTTTTTTTAGAAGTCTTAAAGCTTAGATGATTTCTCATAATCATCACAACTTAATCTAAGAACTTCATGCACACTAAGTTTGATGAAATCCATCCTAAAGCAATCCTTATCTAAGGAAAGAGGTTTTTTTAAACATCCTATAGTTGTGGAACTATCCTTTCTCTTTGTCTACCCTAAGTTTAAGCTTTCCCTTAGCCGCATCAATTACTAAGCCTTTAGTATCAAAGAAAGGTCTCCCTAAGATAATGGAAATTCCAAATTCCAATGTCATACTCCATATCCATCACCAAAATTTTATCTAGAAAGATAAATTTTCCTACTTTTATAAGTAGGTCATCCATAACCCTAATTGGATACTTGATGAAATAACCCTTCAACTAGATTGACATGTTCGATGGCTTAAGTGCTTATATTCCTAGCAAGCAATTATAAGTGAATAATTGTTCATATTCTTAGGTTTATATTTAGTGTATTTCACTTGTTTATTTGAGTGTTTATTTATTGTTTTTGGTAATTCATTCATATTTTATTTTTAGGTTGTAGTTCACTTATTTAAAGGAAAAGGAATGAATTTGGACAGGTTCAAAGCAATTTATATTAATTTTGACCAAGTTATAATATTGTAGAGAAAGAACATGACCTATGACACAACTACATACTTGCTTTTGTTATTTATTATTTATGAATTTCTATCTTTCATGGTCATGTTTGAAGAGTTTGAGGTGTGTTAATGTGATGCACACCAATGTTTAAGAGGTACACACCTACATTGTATGTTGATGAGCTTATGTTCACATTTTTAGCTCGTGTTTACGCATAGGATTGCTTTAGATTTGAATCTCATTTTTAATTATATGGCCAAGTACATAGTCTTGTACTTGCTTGTATTCTTTCTAAAAACATAATTTTGGAACAATAAAAGCCAAAAATAAAAGGTGGAGGCAGAATGAGGTTCGGGATGCACAATTAGACAACCTAAAACAATAGAGAAAGTGAAAAATAAGAAATAAAACACATTTAAAGTGGATTTGTATCAATCTAAAGTGAATCTCAAGAACATTATAAGGAATTTCATTATTTTTATTTTATTTTTCTATTTTTCTTAAATTTTGATATTATTTCTTCCATTATTAGGAACTAAATATTTATGATACTTGGATTTGATGAACCTTAGGATGCATTTTATAATGATTTATGTTTAATTTAATTGGTTCTTTATTTTCATTGAGATTTGATTATATGTTCTTTATTTTTCTTAAATTGATTTATGCCAGTATAATGATTCATATTTGGTTTCATATATTTGGTATTGAAAAATTCTTTGAATTAATTGATCTAGCATAATAAAAAAGAGTTATATGCAAACTTAGAGATAGGTTAACATAAATTGTCTAGATTAACATTAAACCTAATAAAGGAATTCATTAACTAGGTAATACAATTCTAAGGGTTTTAATTTGAAAGAGATTTCGATTAATTAACCTAGGATTTTTTGTTAATAATCTTGAGAAATTCATTAATATAATTGAGGAATTTCCACTATTTGATAAACTTTAGCTTAAATTGATGTGTGAATTTTTATTTGCACGAGAAATCCTAGAGGAATTCACTATATGGGTACTACTATTTTATAGATTATTTCTTGATTTAATGTTTGTTTAAGTTGGTTAATTGCGTTGATAAATATTTTTGATCAATCACCGTCATCATAATTTATCAATTAGATGATAGAAAAAGGGTTAATAATAATATTTGTAGTCTTTGTAGGATCGACACTTAGTACTTTATAACCTATACTATAGAAGTGACAGGTGCACTTGCCTAAAAGAATCTATAAGGTGGGAGATTGAAAGTCGAGTTTTTGGCATCATTACTAGGGATTAGGATATTAGGAACATATAATTTCTATTAATCTAGCCACTTTTACTTTCACATTTTTACTTTTTTCTTTATTTATTTATTCTTAAACCTCTCTTTATTGATCTTGTATTTATGGCCTATTTTTAGGATTTGGATATTTGTAGTTATAGCTACCAAACACAATGGAGGGATGGAGATGATGATATTCTCTGAGGGATTATATTATACCATTGCTTATGGCAAAATCGGAAGCTTAGAACAAGAGGCAAGGTATATATATATATATATATATACAAACACACACAAAAGATCAATTTAATGATGTATTGTGATATTTATAGAGGTGGTCGTCCTAATCTTGAATGTCAGGCATTAGACTACATGTGGGAGCAACTAATTTATATAGGGAACTGAACTCAAAATATCCCTTATAGGGATACTCATAATCTAAAGTAGACTAACTTTCTCGACTTGCATTGAACGATCAAGCTTCACCCAGATTTCTTCAATAATAGCAAGAAAAAGGAGGATCAATCTATTAATAAGCTCCCTGTGAAAGTCATTGCTATAACTAAGGTTAATATCCAAGAAACTAAAGAGCTATTCGTTTTTGGATAGGCAATTTATTAAGATTTTTTTAAAAGAAGGTATGTATTTTATCCTAATACACTAAGCCAAATTTAAGGAAACAAGTGAATGTGATAACTTTAAGGAGTACAGAGGAGTTAGAGGCTAAAGAGATGGAAGAAAAGATTGTTATTCTAGAAGAGAAAGAGGAACTCATTAGTTTGTTTATGATTTTGATTTTATTTGTTTAGGAAAATATTTATAAGTTTTGAGAATGGATACTTGATTTACATTATGATTGGTACCTTTTGTGGGTAGATTGACTCTATTGTAGAATTTTTGCAATAGGAACTCATTTGGTAAATTACAGTGTGGGTAGCTCTTTTGTAACTCTTTAAATCTTCCCCATGCTTCATATAATGATTCCCCTTCACTTTGCTAGAAATTTGTTATTTCCTTTATGATCCTTATGGTCTTTGCTAAAGGGAAGAACTTAATCAAAAAGTTTTGTACCAATTGCTCTGATGTCGTCACATTTTTTTAGGCTGAAAGAATTCAACCACACTTTGGCTCAATTTTTATGTATGAATGTGAATATCCTTACCTTTGTTCAGATTTTTAAATCTATCTATATCGTAAGTATATGGATCGTATTCTTATAGTATAAATAGTATCGTCCCCTCGAGGATTTTTCTACACACCTAACAATTTTTGTAACATTTTGTTTAAGGTAAACAATATGGTAATATAACTACAAAATGAAATAAACTAAAGAAAACTAATAATTGAATATTTATCAAGCAATAGTGAATTTGTTGATAATCAATAATGACAACTTAGAAATTACTTCTATCCTTGTTTTGTTTTTACTTTACCTTCTTGATTTAACAATGCTCAACCCTAGGAATTCAACAGTTATAATTACCCTCTCTTAAGTTCTAACCAAGTAATCCCAATTAAAATATATAAGAATTGAATTGTGGCCTCTCTATCTCTCATAACTCCTCGTACCTATCTAATTAGACTTGAAGCAATCTTATAGGTAACTAACAAACAATTTAGATATTTCTTCAATTGCCTATTAATCTAATGTTTATAGTTATATTATGGTACCAACTCTTATTGTACAATATAAAATAGAAAATTCAACCTAATATCTCGATTCAAATAAAAAATAAAACAATAAACACCATAAAGTAGATCTCCATTAAATTAAGAACATAAAAGTTTAACAAAACAATTCAAGAGTAATTCTTAAAATAAATTTAGAAATTTATAGCCAAAATATATTTGAAATTTGTCATAATAAGAAAAGAATATAAGTTTGAATTATGGATGTGTTCTTCTTATCCTCAAGATGGAAAATTCTGCAGCTCTATTCTTTTGGAACTTTGCCTCTTTTATCTCTTTATTTGATGTTCTACCTGCCTCTCTTTGTGTTTTTGGTTGTCTTTTATACTTTTTAATCCTGCTATGCTCTTTCTAGGGTTTCCTCACTTATTTATATTTCAAAATAGCTTCAAATCATTAAAACAATATTCGCGATATGGAAAATATGACATTTGTGTGATCATTACTGTACATGATTGTGCACTTCTCCTACTTGCATGTTCTATCACAATCGTGCAACTTTACATAATGGAGACAGTGGCTCCATAAGGTCCATCTTACAAGATTATGTAGGTGCACGATTGTGACAAACCTCTTCCTCCAGATTCTTTTTCAACTTTACTTCAAGTTTCTTATCTCAACTCATTATCAAAACATATTAAACATCTCCTAAAACAGGCATTAGGATCAAATTCTTTCCCTACTCAACTATCATTAAAAAACCACACAAAAACACTAACAAAGACATAAATCTAACTCCTAAACACATGATTATCACTCAAGAAAATACCTAAAAACACAATATAAAGCACACCCATCATATATTCTATAGGAGCTTCCTAAAGTGATACTTTTTTTATCTGAAAGAGGAGAAGTGTGAAGGATGAGTTAGAATGAACATATCTATAGATTTTACATATCAAAGAATTACTAGGAGGGATAAAACTAATTATTACAAGAAAGCAATTGTGGGATTGATAAAAAAATTTGTTTTGCACAGAGGTAAGCTAACAAGAGGAGGAAGAAGTGGTTGCTGGAAATTAACAAGTTGAGTAATCCCATATCGAAAAGAGATATAAGAATGAAGTGAGTTATACATAAGGATAGGAATTATAACCCATTACTTTAAGGTTTTGGTTTGAGATATGATGTCTTGGTTGTATTTCAATTTCTCTTAAGCTCCCTCAAAGCCCTTTCAATGGAATTAGACCTAACTTTAATTCTATGATTTGATTAAATTTTTTGATTGTTATTGATCTTATATTATGGAATTGAAATTATAAACTCTAAATTAAAACACTCAAAATCTGAAAAACATTAATGAAAATTGTCTTTAAGGACCAAAAATCTGAAGCAAAACATAAAAGCTTGTTTTTTCTTATCATTAATGATGAAACTAAGCTGTCACTGGTGAGAAGAGAAATTGGAAGTTGGCTTCACTTGCAATATAGAGGATGTGGTTCTCTTCACTATCGGAGCTGCAACCTTGCTACTGTATCAATCTAAATCTGACAGCAGAGACATGAGTGATGGGCAACTGGTGTGGTGATGATAGGCATGAATTTGTTACACCTGGAGGCATGTTGAGGTTATTGGCTTGGAGGAGACCACAAGTGGCGAGGCAAGATGATGTTGCTGGAGATTTTTATTGCGTGATAATGGTAGAGGAACTTCCAGCCGACAGTAGAGCTTATGAAAGGACTAAGAGTGCTAGAGTTGGAAGAGACGCATCTCATTTATGAGTTGAAGAGTTCATTGTCACTGCTAGAAAGTCATGATTGGAGTAGCTTCAGGTCGTAGCTTGGTGATTGGGCAACTATAAAAATGGTGGTGTTAGACCAACTAGTGGCGACGCTAACCTTAGAGAAGGGTGGCGATGCTAGGTGTTACAAAGGTTACCTTTAGGACTCAAACTTCCACCTAAAGCTGATCACCAACACCCTTGTACGACAATCTCATTTAGATCCATTAAAGCAATTCTTAGTCTTTCCCACCCTCAAAGTGTTTACCTCGCACACACTTGAAGAAACAATGTTATAAAAGCAATAAGAATATAGGCATCAAGGAAACACACAGAGATATGGTCAAAAGACCAACTTTATATACTTTCCCTCAAAAGAATACAAAGAATGCTCTCTCTGATTTCACAAATGAGAAGAGCAAAGCTTGAATGAGCTATATATAGGCATCCTAACTTGGAGTCACAGATTTCCACTAAATCTGTACTGCCTAAGATCATGCTAAGATCACATCTATCCCTATCAGGTAAGATCACATTAACCAATTGGATGACACCCCCATCCAAATAGGACTTTAACTGATAAGATAACATAACATAAGATAGAGTTTACATTTATCTCAAACACTATCTAGATCCCTAACATCCTTATCCACGAAGATCTCCACTATCTTCAGATGTTAAGTTTCACTGTAAGTCTAACTCCCCGTCATTGCCATATCATCTAAGATCTCCCTCACGATCTCTATCTGCTGATGATGTAATATGATCTCATCGAAGCCCACTAGCATACTAGCCTGATCCAATGCTTCCCACAATAAGTCCGTTAGTTATGGTCCATCCATCTGAGCATAGCCAAGTCCTTAGTCTGTCAAGTCCTTAGTCAAGGTCAAGTCAATCCCCACAAGGTTCGAGACTCTACCAAAATTATCACCAAGTCCGATCCCACTCGCACCTTTTGCCTTAGTGTTTTCACCATATCCTATCTACACATAAGTTCATCAATGCACATTAATGGACAAGTCCATCTTCCATGTCAGGCTCACTTATGGTGCAGTCTCATCGCTCCATGACTAAGTCACAACTCACAATCCAAGTTAGTACATAACCTCGAGCATTTTACATATCTCTGACCTACCTCACCAAAGTTAGGTGTTTATACGCCTCGTCGCGCTCTCATGCTTTTATGCATCCTTAGGGGTCTCATATACCTTTGTGCCTTCTCGCGCACCCTTGGGTCTTACATGACTTAGTTTTCTAACTCTGTGTGGCCTCGCATTCAAATCTCGCATCTCGTCAAAGATTTTTGCCAATGTGAGCCTACGTGTGCTCATGCGTAGTGAATCTTGCCTACTCTCAAGATCTTTATCGATCCTTCCTGCATCCCTAGCCTACTTTGTAAGTTCCTCAAGTTTTGCTCGCCAACTCGCATGACTTCATCTTATTCCCTTGTCAACACGGCGTCCTTGTGCCGACTTACGTGCCAAACATTAGCCAAGACTAGCCAACACTTGCACGATCCCGCAGTTTGGACTTAGGGGTTTAACAAACCACCCCCTAGAAAAATTCCACGCCCTTGTTGAAATAATTTGTGGGTACTCCTCTACGAGCGGTTCCCTAGAAAACTCCTTAGTTAACTTTTGAAGGTGGTAGAAAGTCTTCATATCGATTGGTACTCCAATGATGATAGACGACATGTGTGCTACCGGTGTTGTTGTCTCTTTCGTCCCACCAACGAACCTACAACAATTAACAAAGAAGAATTTTTCACCATACATAACAATCATACCTCCCAAACCAGGGTACAACACCATCTTTGCTGCCTTAAGGAAGTCGATCCCCAATATCAACTCAAAATCCTCAAATGGTACGACCATGCAATTCATCTTGGCACACCAACTCCCTATATTTACTGGGACGTTGTAAGTAGCTCCCATCACCGCTTGTGCCTTACCAGTAAGGGTTTTTAGCTTTGTTGGGGTCTTAGACATTCTAAGCCCTAACTTGCACATCATCCTTTCTGCCACCAAGGAATGTGACACACCCATATCTACCATCGCAGTCACCTCTATCCCATTAACCTATATTCTCACATACATTAGTTCATCATAAGGATTAGGTTCTTTACTAACCGCATTCAACAACGCAATAAAATTTAGTGCCACCTCCTCCGAAGATTCTCCCTCTTCTTCGGCTATTAGGGCATTTAGCTTCTCTTTCCTTGGACATTCTCTTGCATAGTATGATCCACCGCACAGATAACAACAATCTTGCCCTTTTTGGAGACATCTCCTCACTCTCGGAGCCACTATTTTGCTTGCTTTTCCACTTGAAGTCTCCCTTTTTGGAATCCTTCTTCTTTTTCCCCTCGGTATTCTCCTGTTGAGAATGGCCTTTGCCCTTTGTAGAATTAGAGGAGTTTACCTTAGTTTCCTTCATCGCCCGAAAGTCCACCAAGGCATCAGCAGCCGCGATTGCACCAACCACCTCCTTCACATTTTGCCTCCGTAACTCCATTTGTGCCCACGGTTGTAACCTGGACAAAATGTTGTAGAGGTTGTCCTCGTCTGACATGTTTTGAATACCAAGTAATAGAGAACTAAAAGATTTCACATAATCTGTTGGGTCCCGTTTTCGAAACATAACTCTTGTTAAGATAACATAAATGTTGGGCACCATTTCTGGAGCCCAAACATTCAGAGTCATAAACCGTATACTTGTACTTGATACTATGCATGGTTATTCCCATTTAACCCTCATTAGTCATCCTTGGTTTATCGTCATTTCTAATACCGTAGTATCGGGCCCTATCTTCCAAATCTTTCATATACTGAAGCAAACATTCTATGCTCAACTTCCATCCAGATATTGATCATCTTAGAGGTTAGGTTAAAATTTTATTCCTTTAGGTTAAAATTTTCATTTAGGGCGGTACTAATATCCGTCGCTAAATATAGAGAGAAATCATCCTAATAAAATTTGCGATGGACTTTAACGACAATATAAAATGCCCGTCAATAAAAAGGGATGGAATTGTTAGTGGAATAAAAAAGTTTTGAGTTTACCGACGGAAAATTTCTAACGGTAAATTTTGTCGGTAAATTTTCAAAGCAAACGCCCAAACGACGTCATTTTCTTTAACTTTAAACTCACCCGACATTTCCCCCTGCGTTTTCTTTTTCCTTTTTCCTGCTACGTCTCCTCTCGTTGGCGTTGTCTTCTCTCCAGTTTCTCTGTGATTGGAGTTGTCTTCCTATTGCGTCTTTTGCTCGTCGACGGTTTCTTCTCCAGCCATTGTCATTGTGTCCTTTGATGGAGGTATTTTCATAGATTAGATTAAAGTTAATTTGGTTATTTGATTAATTTCGTTTATTTGTGTATTTTGTGATTAGAAAATAACTTTAAGGTATAAACGTTAGTGATAGAAGGGATAAGATGTGATTTTGGTTGTAATGTTGGGATGAATTTCTTATGTATATAAGGTGTTTGATGAAATGTCTATTCTTTGAAAAAATGATTTTAGTTCTTTGATTTCAGTTCTTTTTTAGTATGAATTTCATAATTTCAGTTAAAGGAACAAAGGATAATATGCGTCTTTGTTTTTCACTAAGTTTAAAAGCTAAGATATAGTATAAATGAGTTTTGTTATTATAAAAAAGTAGTTAGTAAGGCTTTATTTCTTCTTACATTATGTTCAAGAAAGGTTAACAGCACAAGCCACACGAGCTTCTAATGAGAAAGAAATATCACTTAATGTCGAATCTTTGATATTTATTTTTGTTGACTAAGACAATATGGAAAGAAATTTCATGTATATGTCGTCTTCATCTTAGTATCTGTAGTCCTTCTTTCCCAAATAAATGGTCAAAAGCATATGATGGAAAGTTCTAAGGTAACAACCAGTCCCCTCCCTTTTCTACAAGAAGAAGAATATATATGAAAAAAATCCATGTCAACATGCCACAAACTTGAAACAAATCACACCCATTTCTTAGTTTTTCCTTCTAACTTGAAAGATTCAAGAAAATGCTGACAATTTAAACAATACAAAAAAGTACTCTAAACTATGATATATATATATATAGATCGAGTATAATCCAAAACTGTAGACATCAACTTTGACAAAGTTCATAGTTTTTTTCTTTCTTTTTATTGTAAGAAGATTGGGAGCAAGAATTGAAGAAGTCGGTGACATCTTATATTTCTCTTTATTTTACTATGTTTTTCTATGTTAAGATTGGTGCATTTTGTGTTTTTTCTATTATGTTTAATGGATAATAACATTTGTAAGGATTTATTCAATTATTTATACATGTTTGAATTTATTTTATTTGATCTTAATATTGGATTTGTGATTGTCCACCATTAATTCAATTTTAGGAATTATATGAAGGACTGACATGTGAAGTATGATTTGCATACTAGGATCATTGTTATTTCGCACCTAGATAATCAATTATATATGATACTTGAAATTTCATATAAGTGAACCTCGAAACATTAACTTTTGTTGAATTGATTTTTTCATTATTTTTCATTTCATTTTATATTTATTTCAAAACATCACTTTAGTTACTTTGAAGCTTAAAATGGAATATTAGTTGGTTACTTAGAGGGTAGTACAAGAAGTTTACTAAGTCTTAGTTAGCTGCAAAATCTTGACTACTATGATAGTTGAGATTGGTGTCATTAAGCCATCCTAACCCTCCCTATTAAATTAGCTAAAATCTATGAAAAAATAATCTTATTGGAGAGTCTAGCATTCTAATTGTAAGAGTCTTTATGTAGACTTTTTGAGTGAAGACAAGCATAGTTGATGTATGTAAGTTGAAGCATCACCCTAAGATCGAGACCTGTAGTCATAATTCTTAGATGCATTATACCTTTGTAGGTTTGAGTTATACCTTCCTCTTTCAACATGTCAAGCAAGTAGGAATTATTCTCGTATGATCTATGCATATAGGAAATTTCTATGACTTACATACAAGGATATAGGCATGTTATTGAAGGAAATTTGAAGTTATGTTTGGTGAATATTAGAAACTAAGTTAAATAGTATCACCAACTATATTTCTATTGCAAATTGTCATGAAAAACAAATTTATGAATAACTACTTCCAACTCACTAGTTACAGTTGAATTTTATAATAGAAAGAGGGTTGATATATATTACTACCGTCACAAATTTGATAGAGCTATTGTAAGAGTAGCATAAATACGCCAAGATGAAAATGGGAAATATTAATTCAAAGGGTGGGATATGAATTTCAGGTTGAAATATGACACTAAAAAGAAAACAAGATATAATACGACTAAAGTTAGACCACGATTTGGAGCCAGTTACTGTCCAGGTGAAGCATCAAATTCTATAGCTGCAACCGAATCAGATGTTGTACCTCCAGCTATTACTACACTTGCAGATGAGGCATTACCTTCTGTACCTGCTACTACACCATCTACTACCCCTATACCGATAGAGATATCAAAGGCAAACGATGTGGATGAAGGAGGAGACCTCTAGCATGGAGCTGAGGGAACTGATGGAAAAACTTACATCACAATTGTCAACAATCTGTAAGTATATGAAACACCATATGTTTATAATTAAGTTATAGGTTTAAATTTAAAAATGGTATAAAATAAAAAATGAGATAGATGAGTTGAAAAGGAGGTGTAGCACTTCGTCACAGTAATCAGAGCATCCGCGGTCACCAAATGAATAGCGTACTTGTAGTCATTTTGTATGAATTACAAATACTTATTATATACAAAATAATTTTTATTATCAATTAAGATAAATTTTATTTTATATCATCAATTAACTTTATGTTTTAACAAATTAATGTTAAAACAAATCAAAATATTATCAACAGATAATTCATAACTGTTTAAATTATGCATCAACCATAACATCATTAAATAAAATTTAATGTAGGGAAATTAAAAAATAGTTTTTAGTAAATTTACTGACGAAAAAATAAAATTTGTCAGTAAAATCTATCGATTTACCAACGAAAAACTAAAAATCATCAGTAATGACAATATGTATTTACCAACAGAATAACCAAATTTGTCAGTAATTTTTTTGACAGAAAAATCTTCTCTGTCAGTAAATTTACCGACCTAAGATAGCACAGAATAATCGTTGGTATATTCACCGACACTACCAAAATTTTCGTCAGTAAATTTACCAACGCTTATATCTCCGATGCCTTAGTCCGTTGGTAAATTTTGTCGCTAAATAAGTTTTCTGACAGAATGTGTAGACACTGCATCGGTAATTTCCGTCACTAAACTCCAATTTTCTTGTAGTGTTATGAAATATTGATTTAGATATTTTTGAAAAGTTCAAATAGTCTAAATCCAAGTAGAAGTTAAGCATTGAGAATACTGAAGCACTTTGATGAGATCGATTTAGTGAGTTATGAATTTTTAGTTATCCAAAAGGAATGAGATTCTCTGCAAAATACCTTTATAATAAAATTCCACAAGAGTATGGATTTACGTAAAGAGGAAAATACAATAAGGGATATTGTATGATACAATATTATTTTTTTATAGTTATGCTTAGTACAATGACTTGCCTTCAATAGTTTCAATTAAATCAATTAGCATGATATTATATATGAAATGGTAAGACTTTAAGAGAGTCAAAGTTAATAATTTTGGAATGTGATGCTTAGCTGAAGCATGTATTATTTACTAAGTTTATAACTAAATTAGATAGTAAAAGCTTATAAGATATCCAAAAGGTTGGATATAATCTGACAAACCCATTAACAAACTTGTTTATTTCAATGTGTACTTATAGAATAATGATTCTCAAGATAAATAGTAAAAGTAAGAAAATTTTTGAAAATTTGTTTGAGATAATGTACTAAAGATATTTAGTATTTGAGATATTTAATATTTGTGAAGTATTAAAAATATCCATTATTCTATGTATAAGTTGATATTTGAGTTCAAGGTTATATGAATATTAACTTTAGAAGTAAATCCTAATTGAGGTATATTTTACTTATAATACAATATCATTTTAAGATTGGAAAGGTTCTAATGTATCAATAGTTATTAAGCTATAATACATTTTTCATTTAGTGGAAATGATTAAGTGGATCAATAAGTTCTTTAATGAACCTGATATATTTTCTTGCATCGTTCAAGACAGTTATGTACGGTAGAACCTTAGAGCCTTTAGTCATGAAAAAAGAGCTAAGGTCTCACCAAAGATCCAAGTATATATTTAGGCAGTTATTATAATGATAATTAAGATGAAAGTTGTAAGATTTAAACAAGCACTCACTATAAAAGATCTTGTAGAATTCTCTAACTAAACCATTATCCTAGTAGTAGCATAATCATCATATGGTGATATAGTATAAAATACTTAAACAATTGGCTTAGTGTAAGCTGGAGATTGTTGATTTATACCCTATAACCAATCAATTGGTTATAGTTAAGTGACAAAATAATTTAAAGGCATTATTTATCTTGTACATATTTAGATGTATATGATAAAATATATGAGATAATTATACATTACTTTTGAAATTACGATGAGATTATAATTATGAGATTCATATTATATTTATATATTATCCTTAAATTGTTCCTAGTCATTATTCTATCAAGTTGAACATTAATAAAAAAAAATAGCTCATGTTATGTTTTTCCTGGTGAAGGAAGTAGGCAATTCAATAGAGTGAAGCATTGAACTACTTAAACAAACATATAAGTTCTTGTTAAAGAATAAGGTCACCGAACTAACTCCATATGAGAAATTCATTTGGAACATTACTTGTATATCTATATAAATTCTCTTTATCATGATTATCTAAGTGATCCTTTGACTTAAAATCTCCAAAGTTATCTTGTATAAGGACTGCTTTGTTTTGATATTACTTATGACCTTTTCTAATCAAGGATAGCTCAGTCGGTAGTTATTTGATGTAGTATAAACTATATAGAGCTGGTTGAGTAATTAATCTAGGATTCATCACCTTAATGTAATTAGGGAGAATGTTTCATTATTTTCAATTAATATTGATTCAAAAAATCCTTAGTAAAGATGGAAAGACACTTTGTAAAATATTTTACAAATGTTATTAATTAAATCAATAGCTAATGATGAAGAACTAACATAATTGGACACAAAATAGAATATACATTAATTTTATGCTCAATGTCTAATCATAATATTGTATGATAAAAGAATTAAATTATACGAAAACATCATGCACAAAAAGGTTAACTAAAACTACTTTGACATTCTTAAATATTTAGGTGGTTAAATATATTAGATGTCAATCTTAATTTATAGATATAAATTATTTAATTAGATAACTAATGATAAATTAAAGGAGTTCAATTTATCTAATCTTAAATATGATTTAGGATTATAATTTTTATCTATTGTCAACATATTTAGGAACTTAATGGTTCAAATATAAAGAACAGTTGAAGATAAGATATTTTAATCAAGTTGGACAAACTTTATAATTAAATATAAGATAATTAGTAAATAAAGATCAATATGAGATATTGGATCTTATTAGAGCATAAACGGTATTTAATTTGAATTATTTACAATTATAATTAAATTTTAATTGAAATACTAAAATGTATAAAATTTATTATAAATAGGTTTAAAATCTAAAGAAGTTAGCACCCCTTTGCCTAACTCTCTCTGCAATAGTTGCAGAGTTATCTCAATTTGTTTTGTGGATACCATCAAAGGTTAGTCACTTGATGGCTATGATGATTGAGATGAGTTTGTTTCAAAAAAGATTTGAGGGATACGATAAAAAAATGACTAAGTTTCGAAATAAGGTATGAATTATGATTCATACTTTATTATGATTTATATGTTAATCATTTTATAGAATTTTAGAGGTTTTAATTTTTAGGAAATTAAACGGAAAAGTTTTATAATTATTCTTTTGCATGTGAGATCAGATCCCGACTTGATTTTTCAACATTAGTTAGGTTATGCATGAGTATAGGCTTGAGGAGAAGGTGTTTGCTGACAGGAATCTCATGATACATGTGCTATATGTCGTATTCAGGAAGAATGGAAAGGTCCAAAAGAATGGTGCTCAGTATGGAGTAGCACCATTTATGAAGTAAGGCTGATGATGAGGAGTAGGAGGAGGTAACCGCAAAATCAGAAAGCCGTTTTCCTTGTGGTTTTGCAGGACACAACCTTTGCAACAGCCAACAATTCTAATTTCAGTCAGATGACTAGTTCCTCTCTTTCTGTACATGAAAAGCGATGCAAACACTTGGCAAACCTTGGAAACTGCTTTTCTGGACTCACACCAATCTGGAGGATGGCGATTCTTCTGTTGAACGTGTCCAGATGATTGGTCTTGATTTCCCACTAGTTTCCTAGTTGACGATTTGATGGATTTATGCAGACACATATCCCACAGAATTGGTTTTAGATTTCATAGAAAGAAAGACTTTAGATTTCACGAGAAGAAAGACTTTTGATGCAACTGAAAACCTGCTTCCATGGGCATAGAATATCAACTTATGCATAAAGTTGCTCGATTGCGAGTGGACTTGTGGTTGGAAAAAGGCCTCATCTCTGAAAACTAGCAAGTATCAACGCAGGCACGTTCATGTTCTCGTACAAGTTTCTAAATGGTCATTTATGGCTTTTTTAATTTCAGTATCACCGTCTGAACTAAACTCATCTATATCATCTGCCTATTCTTCATCGTTTTGCATAATCTCAAATTTAGTATTATGATACGCAAAAACAATAAGTATCAATCAAACGCTAATCTTAATTGCGATACAACGAAACTTGTAATTAAAATGACAACGTGAACTAACAATTTTGTTGCCCTTCGATCATTTCTATGGTAGAAAATGACTTGTTCTCTTTGAATGTTCGTCACTATTATATTTCATTAACATGATAAAGTCATCTACAGTAGCTAGTATTCTCTAACTGACCTTTAACATATCCGGAGATGGTGGTGGTGGGATAGACGGCTGCCCAGTGCTACAGATGTGCTTTCATCTGTACGTAACCTCCATACACTTGGGTCTTCATCTGATATCTGCACGCCCAGCAGTTTTGGGTATGTCTGTAGGTGCATCTGTAATAGCTTCTGCAAACACATCCTCTTATGAGTAACTCATTTTCGTTCCAGGATAAAAACTGCTGAAGATTGTTGCCTTCTCAAGACCATATATGTATATAATCATGCTTAGACCGGCAAATCAAGCATATACCTTTGGCTGACGAGTCTAAATTCTGGTGCCTATTTTTTAAGAGATAAGGCAAAGGTTTGTAAATAATCACCTCACCTGGGATACTTGGATCCAGAAATACCCTATTGCCCATATGTTCCCCAGCTATAACCATTTGCAAGCAAAAGTTGTCCACTCTCAAACAATATCAAGAGCTAAAAGGATTGTAAAGAATTAGACGCTGGTAGGTAGAATTGGAGTGATAAATAACCTATTTTTATGAATTTTGTTCTTATACGAGTTTAGATTTAGAGCCAATAATTAATAGATTACAACTTTGAACCAAAATAAATTATATTTGTCAAAAATGGATCCGAACCTCATGATCAGTTGTGTCTTTAATGGTAATGGAATAAAGAAACTGTAATATAATTGTCAAAGAAAAAGAGGTTTACATTAATAATATTAGGTAACAAAATGGGCAGCATATATATATATGCAAAAAGAGGCCCTTACGGAAAACGCCAAAATAAATGCAAAAATGAAATTGATGGAAATCCAAATTCAAATCTACCAAAGAGTTTGAGAAGTAATTATCCATTATATGTATGCTAAAATTTACATAACAAGAAGCTCACAGAAGTGAAGGGTGAGCGACGATCGAGTATCAATGCCAGCTTGTCATTCATTGGTAATCTTACCCTGGTATGGTATTGTTATTCTGAATACCATTCTCCAACAAGTAGCGGCAGTACTCCTTACATCCACCTTTCAAGCAAATTTTATATAAAAAAAAAAGAAATGAAACCTAGATTTTTAAAATTACAAAATAGTTTATTAGTGTACTTTATATTTTTTACATCTCCAAAAATTAAAATAATAAAAATTTAAAATAACATCAATTTTTTGTTTTTATAAACAGTAATTGTCACATATTTCACATATGAATAATATGAAAATTGAATCTACTAAGCTACTTGTTTTATTAAGACTCCTTGTAAACAATAAAATTAAATTTATTAAAGAATTATAAGAAATTATATATAACTTAATAATGATAATAACGCACCTTTCTCGAAATTTAAAATTGTATATAAAAAAAAGACTAAGCCGTTCAATCTTTTTTCTTACAATTTATTCATTTTCTTGGATTGGATCAATTCAAATCTGTTCTAATTTCTTTCACATCATGTTGCACTTACAAATTAACTTATAATTCGAATTGCAAACTTTTGCAATTTTAAAATACTACTTTCGAATTGGTCCACTAGGATCTGTAAATTGTAAGATAATAAAAGTAACGTCATAAGAAAAATAAAGTGATGGTTAATTTTTAATAGGCAACAAAAGTGAAAAATAAAGACCTAGATTAAGTTTTGTTCATTGATTTATAGCAATTGGCAACTCAAAATCTTCAAAAGCCTTACTGTAAATCTCCATTTGTGAGCTTAGGAGATCTAATATCATCTCGTAGGCAACAACTGATATAATAGTTAATAGTATTTCCATGTTAACTTCAACTTTCTTTGTAAAAAAATAGTCTGAAATAGACACTAGATTTTAAAAATGCCCCAGCTGTAAGCAACAAAGAATAAAGTTACCTTTCTAATATCTCATTGATGATTGTAAAATAAGGTGTGTACAAAAAAAGCCTATCTTTTATATTGGCCTTGATTGCTTTCTTTGCCTATGGTTCTATAAAAATAACTTATTGTTGTCTTTTCATCACTATCAACCAGACGAAGCACTCGTACTAAAGGCTCACAAACTCAGGTGACAGATTGAAATTGGGACCAAAATTCAGTACCTTCAAAAATATTTATGGAAACTTTCAATTCAACATTAAACCTAGCATACTGAGATATAACATATTTATCACTTGTAAACATTAGTCTAAACTTTTTCTTCATCATAATAAAACACCGAAGTGGTAAAAAAATAGTTCAGTTTATTACTTACAATAATTTTGCTTATAATTACCTTGTTTTCTTAACTAATTTTAATCAATATTGTTACTAAATCCTAATTTCCAAATTTGATTTAACAATATTTCATTCACCAATTTTAATCAACATTCTTAGTTTCTTAACCAAAATTTTCAATACATTAATTTTCTTCATAAATTGACAATGTCTAAATTATATTGAAATTGAATAAACTTATGCAAACAATTTTAAGTTTCAAAATCCAAATTTTCCTATGCATTAATTTTCTTCGTAAATTGACAATGTCTAAATTATATTGAAATTAAACCAACTAATACAAATAATTTCAAGCTCCAAATTTAAATTTTCCAATGCATTAATTTTCTTCATAAAATGACAATGCCTAAATTACATTGAAATTGAATTAATTGACATAAATAATTCTAACTTCTAAACCCAAAATTTTCAACTCACACCAAGAATTCCAATAATTCCAACCATCACAAACTTACGTACAAAACCAAATATAATGCGATTGCTATTCAAAGATGAAATTTAAAAAATAAAAAAATGCAATTAAAAGTTTAGTAGGTTCTGTTCAATTCAAGTCTGACCAGGTTTGGACATGGACGTGAAAATTTGAAATTCCAAATTTGTAGATTCTACTGTACTCTACTACACTTCACACATATTGAACATGGCAGTGGGCAGTTGGAAGCGATGGTTATAAAGCAACTACTAATTAGGCAGTGGGTGGGTCGTGGTAGCGTGATGCACACGGGAGAGTGGAGATAGAATTAGCCATAATCGTGAAGAACAGACAATAGTGGAGAGTCGCAGGAGAGAAGAACTAAGAGAGAGAGTTACTTAGTGAGAGAGATGGGAGGGCTGCACAAAAATGGGGAGGGGGGAGGGTTTTTTTTTTTCTTCAAAATGATGCTCCAGCGTTTTAAAATTTACGATGTTAGGTTGATGCTCGGTTGATATTTTAAATACTAACCGATAACTGATACTAACAACTAGTACCATTAAATCTAGTTTTGTATTATTTTCGGCCAGTACAATTCGAAACCCATTCCGTAAGAAGAGAGATGAAAAGAGGTCGCATTAACTGCTATTTATCCCATTTTCATAACCTTGTTTGTTAACCATAGTTGGCAGGACACACGTGACACCAGTATCAGTACAAAAGTCGTACTAAAGTCCATTGCTACATTTAGAACTTGCAAGGCACGACCCTACTTAGAGATGTGAACCTAGTGCTATCCTTGGTTTTGAATTTGGTTTCATACAGGTAAAATAACGAAACGAGATAGATATACTTATATACCGTGTAAATATTGGTTGATATTGACATATTTCGTTTGGTAGTGACCGATAGTTACGATATTTATAATATCTACTAATAATGAATCTTTTGAAAAATATAAAAATTTATTACCAAAATTTTTAATAATAAATTAAATAATGTATATTTTTGTTTCATATTTTAATTTTATTTGATTGTTTCCTTATTACAAACTTTTGTTATAATAAATGATAATAATTTGGTAATTAAGAATATTTATTATTCTTTTTATTGAATATTTTAAAATAATTATTATTTATTATATAATTATAATTATAATTATAATATTTTAAATACTTTATATTATCATTAATT
>JANSVA010000217.1:22199517-22223315 GCA_025504915.1 Erythroxylum reticulatum
CAAATCAAAGTACTAATTGCTATGGGATTGAAGATTAGTATCACATGGAAGGATTAACCAAGCCCAAATTGAGGATTAAGAAATTGTGAATCTGATTGAGAGATTGAAAATAACTTTGATTTTTAGGTTCGAATTGGAAGAATGATGTATTGTGATTGAAATAAGAAGTATGTGTAATCGATAAAGATGATAGAGCAAAGAGATTGTTAGAAAAGTACAAATAGTAACTTAAGCTATACATCCTAGTAGGACTATAGTGAGATAGCGTCTGATGGATAAGGAGGTAGAAGCTAATGATCACACTAGTGAGTTGCCAATAGTCTTGGCTTTTGGAGATATGCTTAAAGCTTATATGTTTGGAGTTCATAGGAATATAAGATCAATGTACAACTTTGATTGACTACAAGCATAGCAATTGTTATCATAGTGATTTCATTATAACACCGTATGAGGAGTTAGAGGACAGAAAGAGTTATTCACTTTTATATTGTGATAATTAAGGCCTAAAAATGGTTGAAGGACGGAATTGATTGAAGAGATTGTTAATAAGTGAAATTGATCAATATTAGAAATTAAGTGATTCCAGAAAGATAAAGGAGTTGGTGGATCAACACCAAAGGTATGGAGTAAAATAAGATGAATATAAGAACTAAGTGTTTTAACACTACAGTGATGTGAATTATTAAGTGAAATATAAATTGTCTCTAAAAGTATCATCTCACCAAGGTGTGCTCAGGTTAGGAAAAAGGATTAGCTACATCCGATATGAATTGATCAGTACGAATTATTATGAGTTGTGATACTGATGAAAGATGTCTTAGATTAGTAATATGAAAATTGTGAGTAATCTGAAACATAATGAGGTATTCGTTAAGAAAGTGAATGATAAAATATGTGATTGAAAGACGGAGGGAGTCTTTTCGACTATAATCATTTGGAAGAAATTATTCAAGTGAAGAAGTTATTAAGGAGACTGAGGAAACCATAAGACCGCATTATCTCCAATGATCTGATCACTTAGGTAAGAATTTTGAAGATGAAATTCTTTAAGGGGGAGAATTGTTGGACCCCGAAATTTTTCTTAGAAGATTTTAACTAGTAAATGAGAAATGTAGATAGATTCATGTTTTGCTTTGGTGTTTTAGTAGATAAGAGACTATGAAATGGGAAGAATTTAAGTGAAAGTGAAGTTGAAATTGGGTAGTAAGTTGATAAAGAATATGTATATATGTTTATGTTCTGTTATTGATGTTCATGATTAATCATGAATTATAATTTTTATGGATGATATTGAGTTGAGAATGAGGAGTAAATGAAGTAGAAAAGATGATTTTGGTATGAGATGTGTTAAGGAAAGATTTGGAGACAAAATTGGTAGTTGATCTGGAAAGTTGTAGTTTTTTTCTAGGTTTCCAACGATATATAGTATAGAAATTTTGGATCTTTGGATTCAAAGTTATGGTCCTTAGAAAGGAAAATGCTTAGGAGTATAAAAATGTATCTTCTATGATGATGTTACGTTGTCTGTGGTGACGTTATTCGTCTTAAGAGATGCATCATTTGTAAAGATGCATCGTCTATAAAGATGTATTGTCCGTAAAGACGTATCGTTCGTAATGACGTCATATCATCTGTGATAACGTCATTCATCTTAAGAGATGCATCGTTTGTAAAGAGGTATTGTCCGTAAAGACATATCATCTGTAACGACGTCATATCGTCTGTGATGACGATATTCATCTTAAAAGATGCATCGTCTGTAAAGATGCATCATTTGTAGAGATGTATCGTCTGTAAATATGATTTGTCTTAAGTTGATCCCGCATCGTCTTAAGATTTTGTTTCGTCTTAAGTTGACCCCGCATCGTCTTAAGACTTTGCTTCTTCTTAAGTTAACCCCATTTTGTCTTAAGAGTTGCATCGTTTTAAGTTGACTTTGTTTCATCTTAAGTTGACTCGGGTTTCGTCTATCTTTGCTTTGCCTACTCTTTGCTTCATCTGCTCTTTGTTTCGTCTGCTTTGATTCGTCTGCTTTGATTCGTCTGTTTTGCTTCAACTATATTTTTCCTTTGTTTCTTCTTCTTTGATTCATCTGCTTTGCTTCGTCTATATTTTGCTTTGTCTGCTCTTTGTTTCATCTGCTTTTCTTTGTCTATATTTTGCTTCATCTGCTTTTCGATTCGTTTGCTTTGCTTCATCTGCTTTACTTCGTCTACTTTGTTCGGTCTGCTTTATTTAGTCTGCTTTGCTTTGTCTGTTTTTCGATCCGTCTGCTTTGCGTCTGTCTTTGCTTCGTCTGCTTCGCTTTGTCTGCTTTTTCAATTTGTTTGCTTTTTGATCGGTTTCGTATAATCCTATCGTCTGGTCTATTTTTGATCCTTTAGACGATTGAATTTGTCTTCAAGGATTTCATGAAAGTTGTATATCTTAAGCCCTCTTTGAGATAATCTAAAGAACACTTTGATTTGACATCTGTAAAGAGAGTTATGCCATTTATCCCGAGATAAGTTCAATATGTTTGAGGATAAAACCTTTGTTTGATTATTTCGGTCATCACTTTGTTATCCGACCTCCAAATGAAATAATTCTTAAACTGATAGTTTCTTAACACATTTTGTCCCTCATAGAACTTGATAGCATTTAGTATTGATATGAGAAAGATGAATTGAATCAAAGTAAGGGTATCAGTTGGAAGAGTATGAATCGGAGGAATTTAAGCATAGTGTACTATTTCAATATAAGAACAGTCTAAAAATGTCTGGGGCAATACTTTTGGAATTTTGAACCGAATGGATTGATTTAGGTGTTATTGGAAACTTAAGACAAGGGAGAACATTTTTCTACAAGAAAAATTTATGTCAGAATGTTTAAGGATATTGTTGGCAAGACACTTAAGCATAAAAAAGCATAAAGCAAAAATGGAAGGGAAAATGGGACATTTCTTACTCATCAATGATATAATTGGAAGAAGAAGTGTTGTTTGGCATTCTAGAAGCTAGATGCATAGAAGAGAAATCAGAAAGAGAAATAAGAGAGATTTTGGTGGTGGAGAGAGAAGAAGAGAGTTGAGCTACAGTCTCTTCATTTCTTAGCTTTTCAGAGAGATTTTGAAGTGGTTCAGAAAGAGAAAAAGGTAGAGGAAGAGAAGAGCTTTCCTTTGAGCTAAAGATCCCTTCATTTGGTGAAGAATGAAGGTAAGATTATTTTGGATCTTTCGGATTTTTGAAAGGATTTTAGTTCATAGAATTTAGAAAATGCTTGGGTTTAAGCATTCTATAATAAATTTTAGTGATTTTGTATTGTGAAATTTTCTATTGGATTCCTATTGAATAAGATTTGGTTTGCTTTAGGGAACCAAGAGAATTCTACCCAAGAGAAAAGGGAAAGACAACCTTGACTTGGATTTTTGCAAGCAAATGACGTGAGTAATGTATTTATAGTTATTGTGAAATTGGGCAAATTCTTGGGTTGTGTGTGTATCTGATGTGTTTGAAAATGAAATTTCTAAATTGTGAATTACTATGATGCATTATAAGTTATACATGGAAAGAAGTATGACATTTTGATAAAATCGAATTGTTATTTTGATCATGTTATGCCTTATCATGGCATTTTGTATAAATGAAAAGAAAGGAAAGAGCATGGAAAGTATGAAAGCATTTGATAAAATGATTTGAGCATGACTATGTGCTTCTATTTAGGTGAGAGAGGAACCATTTCGTAGTCACGTGCACGTTGACATAAAACCTTCTCTCGACTGCTCGCTTATGACACACGAAATTTGAAAAGTGGATTCATTTTGTTCATAGAGTAAACTTTAGTTTCTCTGTTTTGTTCCACAGAACCCTCGAGCCAATTGTTGTGCATTTGCATTTTGATTTATCAAGATATGATCCGAAATTTCGTGTTATGTTTGGATGATTAATTACACTTGACATGTTCTATGTGATGATATGTTGAACTATGAGTGATTGAATTGCTAGCCCAATGAGATATAGATGTATATAAATATATGAATATACATATATATATGTTTGATTGTGTGGCTTGTTGCCAATGGCTATAAATATATTAGCCACTGAGCTATGTAACTCACCCCATGATTCCCTCCTCGGGTTCAAAAAGAGACGAATAGCGATCCTTGCAAGACATCGGGACTCTAAGATAGATAGAGACTTTTGAAATGAAGTTAATTCAGGAATTTTTGTATTTTAGAATCATATCAAGCATAAGCATTAAATTGTATCATATGTATTTTGTATTTTGAAATGATCTTGTATAAACTTTATTTGGATTCTTTAATGAAATATGATTGGATTCTACTTGTGATTCTCGAAATTTTAACTGTTTGATGTTCGATTGATATGAGCACGCCACTCTTATGGGTCGGCCGCCTTTATGGGTTGACGGGCTTTGTTATGTCTCTGAATATTTGGGTTCCAAAAATGGGATCCAACACTTGAACACCTCATGTGCACACAAGTGTTTAAAGTGTTTCTCTCACATACATAAAAAAACACAAGTGTAACAGAGTAAAAGAAGAAACAAGAGATTTAAATATAGCTGAAGCTACTCTTTCATTAACTCTCAATAAAATGTTAACAAAAGACACAAGTACTTCCTCCTCAAAGCACTCAAGGAACTCCCTTTTCAAAGCCTTTACAAGGAACTCCCTATTCGAAGCCCTTACAATGAGAACTCTCCCAAAAGCTCTCAACTCTTAAAGCTCTCTCTTCTGAGTGATCTCTTAATGATCAAATCTCTGAATTGGCTATCAACTCTAATAAGTTATTTATAGGCTCCTCTAGATGACTAAAAGTCCTAATAGAACTCTACTAGCTTAGATCACAATCTTATCCTATCTAATAGGATTAAGTTACATCACATTTAAAAGATTACCCCATTTAAGAATGATTATCCTTATCTACGAAGATCTCCTCTATCTTCAGATAATCCTTCCATGTGATCTTCATCTCTTAAAGATGATGTTCATCCATTGTGATCTTATCTGCCACGTGATCATGTGCCACATCATCTACAGTTGCCATGTCACTTCTAATGTGTTTTCACTACGACCTATCGGCACATAAGTCTATCAATGCATGTGTCATACCCACATACTCCCTGGGAGGATATGCAAGTATCACACAAAACAGTATGGAAACCTTTTAAAACATACTAAACATTAATTACAAGCATTCCCAAAAACTCAAGCAAACGTATATTAACTTTCATTAAAAGTTGTTTTTAAATAGAACACATCAAACATATTGTATTTATCCAAATACATGTTATTATTTCAAAAGCCAACCGATAGAAAGGTTATTACAAATTTCGTATAGGATATTACAAACCTTAACCAGCACACTGAGTTTATCCAAATACATGCTTCGAATCTAAAACCATCCTGAATTAAGGTTGTGACATTACAAACCGTTAATCAAAACAGAACATATCATATAGATGGTTTTAAGAAAATACGAATCTTAAGTTCAAATACACTATGTATTACAATATTTACAAACTGATAAACAAGTTACATCATGTATCCTATTATTAAATACAATGCAAACATACATTCCAAAATAAAACACATTCTTCATTGGCCACTGCGGTTGTCTTTGTCCCAATCTTTATACCTTTTTATCTAAACCTACACGAGGCAAATCCACTGTGCTAAGCATATAGCTCAGTGGAGAATAACTAAATAGGATACATATTGACAACTGTCTTTAATAGTCACCAAGACATTCACATATTCAAAACAATCTAAATAACATAAATCACTGAACAGAATATAACATAGTATGATAGATTATATATTTGTTCCAAAGCAAAACTCACAAGTATCAGAATTCAAACACAATGTATCTCAGAACCAAACATAACTTATCATTATAGAATATTTCTCATGTTGAAGTAAATCATTTAAATCTCATATCAGAATAGGGTATAAACCCTTCAGAGCAGAACATGATCTGAACCAGAACAGACTTTGTTTATATCAAAACTAAACGTGTATCAGAATATAAAACAAGTTAGACTGCTAATTCGTTTTACAAAAGTGGGTAACAGGACTCATACAGGAGATACCATGATCAGTATCACATAATATAAAAGACTTATGTCTCAATAATAGGAGACACCGAAGTGTCACAAGAGCAACTGCAGACCCTTCTAGGCATGCCTATTTACCCACAACTAGGACTTAACAGTTTTAAAACAAAATAAGCTCAATTCGGAATCCTCATATGAGGAGCATATTGCAAAATATTCAACTTTGTTCAAATTGACATAAACATAGATTCCAAACAAACTAACATATTATAAAATATTCAAATTCTCATTCATTCATAAAACATTTCCAAAATTATAGACATGAACATTTGGTAATCAACAATGTATTCTTAATGACAAATTCTCTTTGGACTTTTCTTAAACTATAACAAAACTCTTAACTCAAATTCAAGCCTGATTTTGGAATTCGTACTAATAGAACTACAATTCAATTTCTTCAGAAAATTGTATCCATACGTTTCTAGTTTAATCTGAATTAAAATCCACTGATTTGGACGTTAAGAGAAGAAGTTATAGCCAAAAGAGTTAAGGGTGTTCAAAGATGTCAAACAATAGTATACCCTCGCAAGCACGATCGTTCACTTCCAATTAATCCTCAAATGTCACGATCGTGCTTGTGCAAAATCTTGCAATCCCTTCATGATTCATTAAAGTCACGATCGTGTACTCCCTTTTATTCCAACTTCTTCTAGCTCTTCCCAAAATAGACTTTCGGGTGACTTTTACACGATCAGTTTGACAAGGAAAACGAAAGATTTAGGCCAAACTTTCTTCTAAACAATTGTTCTTTTATATCGTAAGTTTCTAATGACACCAATTTTGTGCAATTTGGTTCATTATTTTGAAAGTTATCCCCAAAATACTACATAATGTTCACAAATAGTGACAAAATCTAAAAACTCCACTTCAAGCCAAATTTTGACACACTTAGTGACAGAAATCAAATTCGAATCCTTCATGAAAGTTGTAGATATATCTTTCTAGTTTAATCTGAATTTAACTTCATCCAATTTGGATACCTATAGGGCAGATATGTCTAAAATATCAATATCTATCCAGTGGAACTACACTTCCTATCCAGTTTCTAGCATTTATCTAAGCTCAATTCTTTCCTAATTTAGTACACAATTAATCCAATTCAAACATCAAATGACACATGTTATAATAAAATACCAAGTTTATAATTCCCTTATCTCTTTAAACTTTAAATTCAACTCTAAAGAACCAACTATTACATCCCCTTCCAAGCAACTCATACACTTCCAAAATCAAGACAGATGTAGTGTGATTTTAACAACCAAAGTACATCAACCTAGAAAATCGCATAAGATAGCTTCTTCATGCAGCATATGGCAAGGAATTTAATGTCATAGTACAACAAAATCAAAGTAAAATTCAGAGCAAGGAAGAAAGATCATTTCGATGGAGAGAAGAGAGTCAAATGAAGACTACATAAGTTTCTTTGGAAAGGCTTGACACCTAAGCTGATAGGTGTCTTTATTAAATATTAACATATGTCTCCAATGCATGATGCCCATTTGCCCTCCATGTAAGCTGCCAAATGTCTCCAACATGTCAGGCCATTTGTCACATAATGAATGATGCCACTTATCCTCATATTATGCTACCAAATGTCACACATTGAATGATGCCAAATGTCAATGATTCATAGGCTTAATCATACTAATTTTTATGTACTATCTTAACTTGTCACTTGATAATTTTTCTAGTCTAAATGTACATTTTAATACCTCAATTCTATAATGGCTACAATAAATTCCAATTCACTAACTATGGTCCATCAATACCAAAATTCAAGTCACATGTCTTTCATTTTCAAATCATAGCACAATTTTAACTAATATCATACATGTACTTCCATAAATATGTAACATTTCATCTACGGTATATTTGGGGCCTTACAGTTCTCTCCTATTTAAAAAAAATTTCACCCTCGAAATTGATACCAGAATAACTCATTCAAAAAGTAGTACTAAACTTGATTTGTGTATCCAGAGCCTTTTAAAGACTTTCCTAGAATCTCGAAATAAATCGAATATCATGATCAGAAATAATAAACAATGGCACCCTATACAACCTAACTATCTCATTCATATATATATCTGCAAACTTATCTAATGAATAGTCAGAACGAACTGGCACGTAATGAGCAGGCTTAGTGAACTTATCCACTATAATGTATTCATATCCCCATCACCTCAAAAGTATACAATCAGAAGGCGATACTGATATCATACTTGATTCTATAACCACGAATACAAATACACCAAATCTTTGTCTAACATATCGAGCCATATCGTATCTCCCATTTCAAGATATCAACAAAGTTTCATTTTCTTACACTCTGACAAATCATCATTTTTCTCAACCTCCAAATTGGCTTCTTTTCTTGAATGATTTTCTCCAATCATTCAATGTCTCAGATTTCTTAACAACTTGCCTGATGTCTGATCACTTTTTTTTCTCCGCATAGTTCAAATTATTTAAAATCTCAACTTTCTGAGCTAAAAACACATACATGGAATCAAACTCGTACTTCCTAAACATACCGGCATAGAATTCATTATGGACCTAAGTCCCTCTAACAATAATCATAATGTAATATCAAATTCAAGAACCTAACTTTACAATAAACAAATTACATGCACTCTCAATAGTATATTTAGCTTCCTTTGTTTGAATCTCATACTTATCCGACTTTAATATTCACGTCTGATTCGTTCAATACTCATTCATTCTTTCTTGTTCAATATTCATTCATTCATATCCAAACATATATTACATCCATACACCGTAACATCATTCGTTAAAGCAACCACTTTATCAAATGTACACTCACAATAACTGACCAACTTAATCTTGAGGGCTTCTACATATTACTATCATTTACTTCATCTTACTTGAATATATTCTCAATCAATTCAGAAATTTAAGAAACGTAACCATCATGAAATTCTATCATCAAACCCAATGTTATAATCTTATATAGGATCACAAACTCTCAACAAGATACCTCATCGATAGCCTTGTGAGATCTTTCCATACGGAAATTCTAGAACCAAAACATGGGACAAGCCGCATTAGACCAGACACAACTCTTATATTCAAGTACAAGCAATAGCTAAGCTCTGGTTAACCAGAATCGCCTAAACCATGCTTGGATACCAAAAGATGTCACACCCATATACCTCCTGGGAGGATATGCAAGTGTCACACAAAACAGTACGAAAATCTTTGAAAACATACTAAACATTAATTACAAGCATTCCCAAAAACTCAAGCAAACGTATATTACCTTTCATTAAAAGTTGTTTTTTAAACAGAACACATCAAACATATTGTATTTATCTAAATACATGTTATAATTTCAAAAGCCAACTGATATAAAGGTTATTACAAATTTCTTACAGGATATTACAAACCTTGACTAGCACACTGAGTGTATCCAAATACATGCTTCGAATCTAAAACCATCCTGAATTAAGTTTGTGACATTATAAACAATTAAACAAAACAGAACATATCATACATATGGTTTTTAACAAAATACAAATCTTAAGTTCAAATACACTTTGTATTACAATATTTACAATCTGATAAACAAGGTACATCATGTCTCCTATTATTAAATACAATGCAAACATACATTCCCAAAACAAAACACACTCTTCATTGGCCGCTACGGTTGTCTTTGTCCCAGTCTTTATACTCTTCTATCTGAACCTACATGGGGCATATCGACTGTGCTAAGCATATAGCTTAGTGGGGAATAACTAAATCGGATACATACTGACAACTGTCTTTAACAGTCACTAAGACATTCACATATTCAAAAGCAATCCAAATACCATAAATCACTAAACAAAATATAACATAGTAGAACATAATATATATTTGATCCAAAGCAAAACTAACCAGTGTCAGAATTCAAACACAATATATCTCAGAATTGAACATAGCTTATCATTATAGAATATTTCTCATATTGAAGCAAATCTTTTAAATCTCATATCAGAATAGGGTATAAACCCTTCAGAGCAGAACATGATCTGAACCAGAAATTTATATCAAAACTAAACGTGTATTATAATACAAAACAAGTTAGACTGCAAATCCGTTTTACAGAAGTGGGTAACAAGACTCATACAGGAGATACCATGATCGATATCACATAACAGGAGAGACTTATGTCTCAATAACAGGAGATACCGAAGTATCAATGAAATAAGACACCAAAGTATCACAGGAGCAACTGCAGACCCTTCTAGGCATGCCTATTTATCCACAACTAGGGCTTAACAGTTTTAAAACAAAATAAGCTCAATTCGGAGTCCTTAAGTGAGGAGCATATTGCAAAATATTCAACTTTGTTCAAATTGACATAAATATAGATTCCAAACAAATAACATATCATACAATATCCAAATTCTCATTCATTCATAAAACATTTCCAAAATTACAGACTTGAACATTTGGTAAACAAAAATGTATTCTTAATGACAAATTCTCTTTAAATTATTCTTAAACTTGAACAAAACTCTTAACTCAACTTCAAGCCTGATTTTAGAATTTGTATGACAGAATTACAATTTAATTTCTTCAAAATAGTTGTATCTATATGTCTCTAGTTTAATCTGAATCAAAAATCAACTCATTTGGAGGTTGGGAGAAGAATTTATAGCCAAAAACGTTAAGGGTGTTCAAAGCTGTCAAACAGCAGTATACCCTCATTATGCACGATCGTGCACTTCCAATTGATCCTCAAATGCCACGATCGTGCTTGTACAAAATCGTGCAATCCCTTCATGACCCATTAGAGTCACGATTGTGCTTGTTCATGATCGTGCACTCCCCTTTATTCTGTCTTCTTCCAGCTCTTCCCAAAATAGATTTTCGGGTCACTTTTACACGATCATTTGACAATGGAAGCGAAGGATTTAGGTCAAACTTTCTTCTAAGAAACTATTCCTTCATATATTAAGTTGCTAATGACATGAATTTTGTGTAATTTTGTTTATTATTTTGAAAGTTGTCCCCAAAATACTACATACTATTTACAAACAGTGACAAAATCCAGAAATTCCACTTCAATCCAAATTTTGACAAACTTAATGATAGAAATCAAATTCGACTCCTTCATGAAAGTTGTAGATATATCTTTCTAGTTTAGTCTCAATTTAATTTCATCCAATTTGGATAGCTACATGGCAAGATATATCTAAAAGACCGATATATATCCAATGGAACTACACTTCCTAACCAGTTTCTAACATGTATCTAAGCTCAATTATTTCCTAATTTAGTACACAATTGATCCATTTCAAACATCAAATGACACATGTTATAACAGAATACCAAGTTTATAATTCCCTTACCTATTTAAACTTCAAATTCAACTCCAAAGAACCAACTATTACAACCCCTTCCAAACAACTCATACACTTCCAAAATCAAGATAGATGTTGTGTGATTTTAACACCAAAAGTACATCAGCCTAGAAAATCACATGAGATAGCTTCTTCATGCAGTATATGCCAAGGAGTTTAATGTGATAGTATAACAAAAGCAAAATAAAAATTAGAGCAAGGAAGAGAGATCATTTCGGTGGAGAGAAGAGAGTCAAATGAAGACTGTTGAAGTTTCTTTGGAAAGGCTTAGCACCTAAGCTGCTAGGTGTCTTCATTAAACATTAACACGTCTCCAATGCATGATGCCCATTTGCCCTCCATGTAAGCTGTCAAATGTCTCCAACATGTCAGGCCATTTGTCACACAATGAATGATGCCACTTGTCCTAATATTATAATTCTAAATGTCACACATTGAATGATGCCAAATGTCAATGATTCATAGGCTTAATCATACTAATTTTTATGTACTAACTTATCTTGTCACTTGAAAATTTTCTAGTCCAAATGTCATTTTAATACATCAATTCTCTAATGGCTACAACTAATTCCAATTTACTAACTATGGTCTATCAATACCAAAATTCAAGTCACATGTCTTTCATTTTCAAATCATAGCATAATTTTAACTCATATCATACATATACTTTCATAAATATGCAACATTTCATCTAGGGTATATTTTAGGGCCTTACAGCATGTCCCCAGATAAGTCCATCTTCCATGATCAAGCTCACTCATAGTGCAGTCTCGTCGCTCCATGACTAAGTACAAGTCACAATCCAAGTTAGTATAAAACCTCTCACACTTTACATACCTTCGACCTGCCTCGCCGAAGTTAAGTGCTTATATGCCTCGTCAAGCTCGTATGCCTTCGTGCATCCTCGCGGGGTCTCTCGTATACCTTTGCGCCTTCTCGTGTACCCTAAGGTCTTGCATGACTTAGTTTTCCTACTCCTCGTGGCCTCGTATCCAAATCTCACGTCTCATCGAAGATTTCTGCCAATACGTGCCTACGCGTGCCCACGCTTATCGAATCTCACCTACTCTCAAGATCTTCACTGATACTTCTCGTATCCCTCACCTACTTCACAAGTTTCTCATGTTTTGCTTACCAACTCGCATGATTTCTCCTTGTTCCCTCGTCAACACGCCTTCTTCATGTAGTCTTGCATGCCAAGCATTGGCCAAGGCTTGCCAACACTCGCACAATCCCGTAGTGTGGACTTAGGGGTCTAACAGACAGCATAGTTGACCACTGTAAGATGTAATATGGAAAATATTAAAAACAAATAAAAATATTAAAGCAAACAAAGAGGCTTAATAAGCAGCAAAACTAGTTCACTAGAAGTTTTACATAAATAAGAGTAAATATCAAATAATAAAACTTTGCAGTAAATAACTCATGTTAAATTCAAATTTCATGAAGCATTACAAGGGCTTTGAGGCTTTGAGAAGATAAGAAAAGAAAAAAAGCCTTTGATACAAGGTTTTGAGTTCAAATAAGGTTTTAAGGCAAATAAGGATTCTCGAAGCTTTGGCTTTAAGCACTTAGCCTTCATAAGGTTTTGACTTTAAGAAGAGGAGGAGAGATATAGGAAAGGTCTTGGAAGAAGGAGGGGTTGTTGAAGTTTGTAGCAAGCTTATGATAAACTTTTTCTTTCTTGGTTTGAAATGATTCCTTATATACGCTTTCTAATGTCCTTTTTGGCCTTTTCATACTTCTAAATGGTTGTTGATCCTTATAAAGTCATGTACTTAGCTTGGCATAGTCTTCTTTGCTACAAATTTTTATGTCATTTCAAATAATTAATTTTGTGTACACTTAAGCTTTTATATTTAGGCATTGATAGAAAGGGATCACATTACAAAAACAAGGCTCATAATAAATTAATCAAATTGGTTTTTCCTATTTTATCTTTGTCTTTATTTTTTTTGGATGTTAAGGCAAAAGATCTTGATTTTAATAATTGTTTCATTATTTCACAGTACTAATCTTCAATCTTCACAACAATTAACAATGTTTGAGATGTGGATTTTTATTACAAAAACATCATTGTCTCACTTATGCTTTGTCTAATAAGCTAAGAATTTTAAGTTAGCCATTCTTCTACAATAACTTGAGAAGCTTTATATCCTTAGTTAAACTCATCCCACCTTTTCACCTTAAATTTTCATATTAGCATTGGGATGTTTAGTTGTGGGTCCTGTTACCTAAGGGACAAATAACTTTGAGGCAAATAGTAGGCTTAGAGAGAAAATGTCTTTATAATCTTTGGCTTGGTATTTTTCTTTAAAAATACAATATATTTAGAACACGTTTGGAAAAAATATTTATGGAATGCATTTATACGACTTACCTATGTGGTTAGGGAGCCTCTCTACTAGCTAGGGGTAAGGTTATATACTACTAGACCTCTATTTATACTGGATGTTGTTGTTATTTTATCTATACTATTTCCATTAATTAATGAATCAAAATAGAAAATTATATTTTAAGTTGGTGTTGAAAAGGAATAGCCACGAATGAAGGCTTGTCACATTGTTTGTTAAAAAGACATTAAAATAGGCTTCTTGGTAGTCACAGTAACTATACGTTGAGCAATATGGTAGGTTTATTGGGAATCAGACTTCAAATTTTTTGGTTTTTCAAGACTTTAGTCCCCAATCCATTGGGTGAAACACTTTATTGATTTTACAAGTAGAATAGGCTAGTGTGGTTTTTTCGACCTCTAGTTGGCTTTGGGTGAAGGAATACTGTTGGGATCCTTTTTTGGATTGCAAAAGTTCTCTACTTATGAGCTTAGGGATAAAATTTGCTTCACCTTTAATAAATTCAATGTCAAAATAAATACTTAAAATCATTTGTTTGTTTTGAAACAATATTTTGAACATCTTTGAGTAAAATTTCTTTAGTAGATTTGTAATTAATGCAGAGAAGAAATCATTGATTCCATAAATTAGTTTGAAACTTTGAAATGCATAAAACAATAGACAAATTTTCTTTCTTAATTGTTGAATAATTACTTTGAGTCGGATTTTAATGTCTCGAAGTGTATTGAATGATTTTCTCTTTATTATTGACTTTTTGTTTTAAGGTGCCTTTGTATCCTTTACTGGAAGTAATTGTTTCTATAATTTTGAATGCATTATGGTAAGCTATATGTAACATAAGGATATCTTTCACCATTTCTTTGATTTGATTTACTAAACTAGTGTGTTCTTACATCCAAGGTTTTGGGTTTTTTCTTTAATCTATCATGGTGAGGCTTGTAGAGCCTATTTAAATTAGGATAAAAAAAACCATAGCATAGTTTAGGTTACTTAGAAACCTTTGTAACAGGTTTTTTTTAATCAAATATCTCATTAGGGAATTTATTGTTAAGTTCTAAGGTTCTCTCAATTTGGGTAATTGTGCCATTATGGATATTAGAAACCTATCATTAGTTTAAAAAAGGCTAAGTTTTGTTTTTGACACTACTAACTCATTCTTCATAATGACATGGATGAACGTTTTGATATGTTTAAAGTTTTGCTTTTGTATTGAGGAAACTATTAAGATATCACTTATGTAGATAATTCAAAATTCAAAATATTGTGTAAATATCTCATTCATTATCATTTGGAATTATGAAGAAGCAATTGTTAATACAAAGGCCATTATATTCCACGTGTAGTACCTAAATAAAATAGCAAAAGTAGTTTTATACTTATCTTTTGGGTCTATCTAGACTTGCTAAAATTTTGATATCATATTAAATTTTAAAAAGATTTGAGAATTATAAATTTTTTGATCCAAATCTTTTCTTACTATGAATGGCTAGTCCATTTTAATGCTTTGTTAAGAGGTTTGTAATTGATCACTAAATTGTGCACACCTCTTTTCCTTTTAGAATATTTATCCACATAAAAGTTTGCATAACTCCAAGGAGACCTATAGGGAGAGATTATCTTTTCATTTAACATATCATTGATCTCTTACTTATAACATTACTTTAAATCTTTGTCATTAGACGAGACATCATTTGGCAAGAGTTTGTTTTTTTATGGAAATCTTTTTCATACAGCAAATGTAAAATGTGTCGTTTTCTATTCTAAAAAGCATTCTTTAAATCAACACATATCTCATTGTCAATGGTTTCTTGCAAGTAACTAATTTTTTTATTTTCTCACCTTGAATTGTTTCTCTATTCTTTCAGTCACTATATTTTTCTTTAAATAAGTTAATTATTTTTGTTTTATGTTGATTATGCTATTATAATGGTTTTTGTAAATTGAACAAAGATTTATCAAATTAATATTCCTAGTTTTTTATTTTAATATGAAAGGAAAGCAAATTCTTTTGTTTTTTTATGTTTGTTAAAATATTTTTGTGGCTCACCATGAAAGGGGTTATTAACATTATGAAAATCATAAATCATTAAAATAATCATGTAGGGTGTATCCTCTACTATATCGAAAGAGGTTCTGATTAAAAACTTATATAAACATAATTATTGAAATTTATCCTAAACTTTAAGTTATCAGCAACACTTAGTCTTTCTTGGCATTTTTTAATAATTTTGTGGGAATTAATTATTGTTTAATATAATTCAAATCGGCTCCTATGTCAAATAGTGCAATTGTTTTAATATGAAAATCTTCACTATTTCTTAAAGTTATCCTAATCAAATAGTTTTAGGAATTTATCTAGTTAAGTATGAATAAAAAGTATTTAGGTAAATTTTATGTTATTAAGCTTAAATTTTTCATTAATTTGTTCATCTAAATTACATTATACTTTTTTTATTTTTTAAAGCAAGTTTTTTGTTATTTCACTATTTCCCTTTTGTTTTTGTTTAAATATTTTTAATTCTTGTTTTATCATTATGGTTTCTTGGTATAGACTAGATACTGCTAAATTTGAATTTTCTTGGCTATATCTAATATGTTTGTCAGATTGTAGGTAAAGGAGGATGTTGATGAAAGGCTTTGACTAGGATTTCAAATGATTGTTGTAGTTTCGCTAGATATTCTTTTTGTAACTAGGGGTCTTAGATGATATTTATAACTTTTAAGAGGAATTTTTGATCTTTTGTTGGCATAATTGATTTGTTTGTCTTCTTCTAATTGATCATTATTTATTTATTGCATTACTGCTGGAAGAGATATCATTTTTTAATCTTAATGCTTTATTACCAAATTCCTCATCAAAATAATCATTAGAGGTTTTATTATTAAACATCGTTAAGGCTTGAATTTTTTACAAATATTTCCTTATCCAAATCTAATATTTAATTTTTTTGTTGAACCTCCAATATCTAGCTATATGAAAATTTTTATTACACCTATAACATGTTATGTTTCTAAATTTTGATGTTGAAGGAAAGCTTTGGGGTTTGCTCACATATTTCCTGTTTGGTTTGGGGTTTTTATAGAATCATTTTTTAAGGGAATACATTCTGTTTCATAGAGCTTTGTTATAGTCTTTACAAGTTTTCTTATTATTGTTGTAAGAAATATCAAATTATTGGCAAAAGGTTCCTAATTCTTTTTTGGTTTTGAAAATTTCAAGTTTCAATTGTCTTCGGAGTTTCATATCTTGTCAAAGTTTCAATCCTTCTTTATGAGTGTAACTAATTAGCTCATTAGTAAGTCAATCATTTTAAGGTCGTCATGGCTTTCTCCAATCTTTTTTATCACTTTCTCACCTAATAGGGAAGGAAGTTCTGCTAAGAACTTCTCCTTTCAAAAAGGATTGGTTTGAATCTTCTTTCATCATGACTCTTGTTAAAAAAAGCTTCTTTGTTGCACTTACGATTGAACAATAATTTAACATTTTTATCTTTCAAGTATAAGGGATCTCCTACGAAATTTAAAGAAATTATTAATATCAAAGTAGGGACAACATCTTGGATTGGCTCACTATTTTCATCTAAAATTGTCTTACCTTCATTAATCTTAATGGATTAGAAAATATTAATTCCTTGAGATTCAGTCAACTGGTAATCCTAACATCCTTTTAATTGTCTAAAAAATTCAGCTATCAGTAATTCAACTATGGTATGATCAAATGTTCCTAATTGGGCTCTATAGGAATTAATGACCATTGTCATTTGTTGGAGCATATTTAAATTATTACACTTAGATATTCTATCTATATTCCACTCATATACTAAGGAAGCATTATACTTAGCATGTTGTAAGACATTAGGATTTTTTATCAATATTTACATATGATATAACAAGTTTGGACTAATATGGTTTTGTGATATGTCACCAATAGAGTTTGTTCAGGAAAGAGGTTGAAGGCTTTTAGACTCAATGTTACTATCTTGCTCTATCATGTTCACTTCTTGGGAGCTACTAGTTTTGACCTTAGCTTAGCTCCTAGTTTAGATGGTGTTCAATGTTTAGGATATTGAAGACTTTAGAGAATCAGAAACAATATTTTCATTAATCTTATTCGACTAGCTTTGTATGAAATTAAGAAATTCTTCATTATTTTTCTTCCTAAATTAATTTGAGTTGCTACCAGACACTTCATAAAGCTTGAAGTGTCTGGCAGCAATTTTCTTTGTTATTGCAATTGAATTTTCTAGAGTTTTCTCTATTTTGAATAGTTGTCCTCCTATAGTATGCAAATAGCTATTGGTGTAATTATTTTGACATATATTTTTAAAAATCTTTTCAGTTCACATTTTCATTTTCCTTTTCATTAGGGGATGCTATGACTATGTTTTGCTTGTAAAACAAATCCTAATTTCATGAAAAAGAGGGCTTTCTTAACGAAATTTTTCTCATGTTACAGTTTCTTATACCTTTGTTTTGTTATTATTATTAATGGCTCTAAAAAGATATTCTATATTGTTTTCATAGGCATATATCTCAAATCAATAAAAGAACAAAATATTCACCTTATATTAATTGAGGAACTCATAATATTTTTCCTGAATTTGTTTTATTTGTTAAAAAATTTGTTAAAAAATCATAACATTTTTCCTTGTTTTCTAAAGAATAAAAAGTCACCATGAAATTATTTTTATTGACCTTTCTTTTCTTATAGACATAACTCATTATTCACATTTCCTATTATTGATAAAAAAAGTTAGAGATGTTGGGGAAGATTGTTGCTTACTATTTTTTTAAAACACGTTGTGGAACAATTTTGTTGCAATTTACTACTTGAAGGCTTAAAGATGGGATATCATATGTTAAGTACCTAGGTAGGTCTTTATTAGGAAGATTAATCACAAAAAGATCCTAGAGACTATTTCTATGTCAATTGTTGACTTTGAGACATTGTCATGAAACTCAGAGCTCACGGATTTTCTGCTAAATAACAATTTCACCATACTGAATTGATATTACTTTATCTTTTTTATCTTTGTGATTGGACTCAAGAGTACAAGTAGATATGGATCCACTTCATCTTTAACTATCAATTCCTAAAGTAAGCTAATGTCTTTAGATTTAATGGACTTTACCACTACATTGTCGGACTTTGTCAAATTTGATTATGAAAACATGATTTCACCTTTTTGGCTATGTATGAAGGCTTTAAAGGCAAATTTAGCGTTCATAACATTGTAAATTGTTTTGTTAATCAAATTTATAGGAATTGATACAAGTCTGAGTCTTTCTGTGGGTAGACCATTAGATTTGCTAGAATCATCTAGATTTGAATCATCCTTGTTTGGATGATAATGTTGAGAAGGCATACAATAAGTTTTAGACTTTTTCTTTTTTCTTCATCATCCTTACTGTCTGACTCAGGGTTAAGATAGACTTCACAGCCTAGTTCGCATATAGATGGATCAACATCCCATACAAAGTTTCCACGATGATGGTTTACATGGACTGGATCTTTATTAAATTTAAAATAATGAATAGAAGGACCAAATTTACCTTCCATATGAGAAAATACAGGCTAAATCAGAAATATAACACCGGATGTAGAAGTTCCAGATGGATCTTCATTGGTCCTTGTATAGATGGACTTTACCGTTCCTTCTTTTAATTTCTTCAAAATTAGAGGAGTTGTTGTATGAAAAGAGTGTCGATGTGACCATGGAACACCTTTGGTAATTGGCGATCCATTCAGTAGGCATCAACTTTTCAAGCTCCACAGTTGGTAATTGCTGAGGGATCTGGATGATAGTAGTTTGATCATTAGAATGATCATTAACCATATAAAGAGTATCCGAAGTAGAATTTGGAAAGTTGAGGTCCAAAGCATGATTCTGTAGATGATAGATCATTTGGTCATGTAAGGCAGCCATGATGGTTGTGGGATCTTAATCTTCTCCAGTGATTTGAATCTGAACTTGTAGTTGTTCAGACAAAGTGGGATCATCCAACCTGATGTTAAAATCAGGTGTTATTTTCATAATGGCACTTCCATTGTTGAGAGTAGTCAGCAAAGTACCAATCAAAGCATTTTAACATGTTGTGTAGGTAGTGTCGAGTAAAGATATCCTAATTGTAGCAGGTATTCCTTTCTTCCATGAAGTGTGAGAACAAGGCATGTAGCTCCTATATGTAGATGTGTATGGTTGTGTTCTCTCCAGAGAGAGATCAGCTCCTTTGGTATCTCAAGCTTTACGTAATGTTCTACTGTAGTAGATCTAAGACCAAATTGTTCCAATATAGAACTTTGGATTATTTCTTTGACTTTAGGTCTAGATGTAGACAAAGTAGTATGTATACTTCTTGTCTAAGAACGATCATGAGAATAAATATTGTAAGGACTCAACAAAGGTAAAGAAGACTCATAAACACAATTTTTTACATGAATATGGGTAATTTCAACTAAATTTTCTATACGATTAGACAAAACACGCTTAACACTAGAAGGTAGACGAAACATAGACAAAGTTGAAGACAGATGAACAAGGTCATTTGGTAGTGTTTCCATAACTATTGGGCTCTCTCCTTACTCACTCTTATTAAAAGACAATCTTACTGCCGGCTAAGACATGAAAGATGGCTCTGATACCACCACCGGAACCCCGAAGGGCACACAGGGAAAGTACGACAACTAACTAGCTAAAACAACACCTTTGAGCAAACCATTGACTAACCAAAGTCAGATTGTAGACTATTGCAATGTCTAGTAGACTATTATGGAACAAATTGGGAACCTTGTGACTATCAGTAAGTTCTAGGTATGATGGTCGAGACACAAAGCCCTTCTCTCCATGGGCACACAACTTTTAGCTTTCCTCTTAGGAACCTTACATTCTCACAACTCTTTTTTCCGCTTTGAAACAATAGTCGCAACATTACCTACACTCTTTCCCGTTAAACTCTAATCTTACAACAAAATTGCTTTATTTAGTCATAGACTATCTTAGACTTTCTAATACACAAAATCCTTCAAAGAGGCTAGTGTAGAGCATACTTGTCTCTGTATAATGACAGATAGTAGCATTACTCAAGACTTAAGCTTTCAAGAGAGGGAAAACTTAGAGAGAATGGAAAAAACACAAAATAATATTCATTGAAATCAAACATTGAACTTCTACCTTAACTTCTGCCTCTACAATGAAAAAAGAACCTTGCTTTTATAGGCGAAACAAAGGTAGGAAAGTAAAACACTCAAAAGACACAATGATTAAAACTTTAAAAAAGAAAGCAACTTTAAATACAATCTTCGCACCTTTCACAAAGCTACTTTGAAAAAACAAACAACTTTCTAAAAAGCTAACCATATGATGATAAGAAGGAATCTTACATAGTGGTTTTTGGGCTACAAAGATTCTCTTTCATTAAAAGACTCAAAAAGAAAAACACCTAAAAATACGAGTCCTATGAAATCTAATGCATTATTGTCACGTATTTGTTCATGCCATGATTGCGAATTGGATGGAGAGGCTAGATCATTGGAACTGTCAGTATCATTTGGATATGTCTTTTGTCGCTTACTATAATTGAGCTCACATGTGTGAAGTTTGTGTAGAAATTGATTTAATTCATCTTCATTAGGACTGTAAACATCATCATTAGGGTTTTGAGCATCCTGAAAAATTGAGTCAAGAGGCTGAGAAGGTCCTGCAAGGTTTGAGACTGATTCTTCTGTGTCATATTTAGGACTATTAGGACCTAGTATGTCAACATTTGGTGCTTCTAGTTCACCATGAACAAATTCACCTGGATAAGGTCCAATAGAGGATGAAATGATTGATGTATCAAGAAAATGACTTATCTCTTTGAGAAAATCTCTAAGAGATTGGAGCATATTGTCTTGATATCGTGGCCAATATATTGAAGTATGATAAAAATGGATATGGTGCTCAGTGTAAAGGGCTCCAGTATAGGTTTCATGATATGGAAGATGAAGGATGAAGAAACAATTAGTAGATTGTCATCTAGCAAAAGCTTTCCATAGACGATGTTGTGAAATAACTATAGAACATTGTTGCTTCCATTGATCTAGTGGTTGAAACCATTCAAAAATGTCCATAACAAAGACCTTTCATTATTTAAATCACAGAGATGTTGGTAGTGTTACGACCCGGTACCATATCGGGCTCATGACAACCGCCACATAACTGGGATAAGGACACTATCGATATCCTTAATCCAACTATGTAAGGCTAACTAAATATCTTTTTTTCTTTTTTATTATTTTATTTTTTTGAATAATTTGGGCAGCACAATGACTGTATTTTAAAAAAACCCAAAACCTGCAAACAATTTCAAATACACTTCTATATTCACAACCAACCACAACTTCAGGACTTTAGAGTCCACTCAAGGCAATCTCAACAATAGTATTGAAAGTTTATACATTAAGTCTTTTAAAACAAGTCTTTTAAAACAACAAACAATCAAAAGTTAAGTTTATATAATCATAAAGTATATTAACACAACCGAACAATTAAAATAGTAAAACAATTCATGAGCCACTATACAACAAAAATAAAAACTAAGAGACTACCCACATGTGATAAAACTCAGAAAATATCAAAAGACCACACGATCCACTCAAAGCTTCAAACTCACTAAATTAACTTGCATGGTTGGAAAGTGGAGTGGGGTGAGTCCACTAGGTACTCAGTGAGTAAGAAAAACATATATCACGGATAGAATTGGTTCATACTAAGACAATGTAGATAACTTATGAAGTGAACATATCACGCATAGAAAAACACATAGGCCCAGCCTATGATTTAATGTATACTGGTTAGGAACCATATAGGCCCAACCTATTAATCACCCATCCGGTGAACATAAGTTCTAGTTCCAGTATACAAATGCATAAAAACACTAGATGTATAAATCAAATCTCGTCAGAAAATAAATATCAGAATAAGCCAAAACAATCACGTGTGACACCACTAGTCGGCCAAACTAATTTGTACACCCACCAATTATCGATGTTGGCTCGACTTTCATTCGTGGTGAGTTCGAACTACAGTCTACAAGAGCGTCATGACCACCTTATCAGTGTCCAGACCCTAGGTGTGGAATCACCCGCAAGTCTCGTAGAAAGGTGTCAATACGACAACTCGACTTTAATGTACCAGTGTTAAGGGTACGAGGGTCGCTTAATCATAATCAGTTGTGCCCAGCACACGATTGGCCAATCGTTTCCTCACCAATCATAGAAATCATATACAACATTTAAGTGTCAAAAATCAAGTAAGGCATCATGCCTTTATTTATCGGTCTAACCGATAAAAGGAAACCTTGTTGTGGCTCTAAGCCAAAAGAGAAAACATACACGTAGCATATATGACTCATTTATGCAAATAAGTTCGAAAACATTATTTTATGTCATAAAAGTCACCTTTTGCACTCTAAGTGTAAAGTTTTTCAAAAGCATAGTTTCAAAAAATAAAACATTATTCTTTTACACTTCGAGTGTAGGTTTGTTGAAAATAATGTCATTTCTCAAAATACAAAATAAAAACATCAGTTGCACTCTAACAACAAAGAGTTATTCAAAACAATATTATTTATTAAATACACAAATATATAGCATCTATTGGAGATTAAATTCTACTATGCATTACCTAGGTCTAAAATTCACACACATGTCTTAGAGTGATCTAATCCTATATGAAAAATATGGCTCCCTAACTCACCTCAAAAGAAGGTATACACTCTCTTAGCTTCAACAGTTCTGGGCACGAGCTCCTTAATTCACTGCTTCTGAGCCTTTATACATAAAAAGGATATACAATGAAATTACTTCCTAAACATAAATTTCCTATTTATACACCATCACATAGGTGTATAAAACACAATATCACTCCCTATAAGCTATAGAATTTGAACATTAAACTTTTCATAGGTTTACTTCCTT
>JANSVA010000217.1:22232080-22265413 GCA_025504915.1 Erythroxylum reticulatum
ATGAGAGACGTTAACTGGCGCATGCACTTCAGGCGCCAACAACTACTTCAGTCTCATTCCCATAACAACTAGCGCGTGTCTCATAGACGCCCAACGTTTTTCACATAATTAGATTTCTAAGTTTTCTCCCGCTGCCATCCACGTTGTTCTCTCCTTGTTGTCATTCATCTACTGTTCACCCTCGATGTGCTTCTCCATTCGCCATGCCATCGTTGGACCATCACGCTGCATCGCCATTGTCTTTTGTTTGGAGGCATTAAAGTCGTCACTAGCTCTTCGCTAAACCAGGGGTGACCACTGATTCACGGTTGAACCAGCAACCTTAACCGCTGGTTTCAACCCACCACCAATGATGAACCCGCCGCTGGTTTCAACCTACCATCAGCGGCGAACTGCCATCGGTGATTAAACCATCACCAAATGTAGAAGCAACACGGAAGCACAAAATTCCAAATCCAAGAAAGATTAAACAGACGCAATTCCAAAAGCATAAATGTAGGCAGTAGATGCACACAAGGAGAGGCAATTCTAGAACTTAAAACGCAAAGTTGTGTTTTCCAGAACACAAGAACATAGAACGTACGCAGAGGGATTCAGAAAAACAATTTTTTAAAAGGCACAACACGACACAATACACATGGCTAATTCCTAAGCCAAATTCTAGAAACAGAACAATCAGAGGCGTACATATTGAATTTCCATAAAACACAAATTGAATAGGCATAACTTGTTGTAGCCAAAATTTCCTTTTGTTTAATCAAATCAACAACATTCAAGCAAATTTAATCAAATTATAGAATTAAAAACCTGACTCTGCTAATAATGTTGGAGAACCTAGCCGAGATCTGATCTCAGTAGCAACGAAATAAATACGAAACTTTTTTGTAATCTTTGATTTTCCAAAAACCAAGATCTTTTTAATTTTATAAATAATTAACACAAATCATAATAAAGTAGAAACTAAATTCGTACCTTATTTTGAAGCTTGATCCTTATCTTGTTGTATCCCTCAAATCATTTTCGAAATCGATCCGTCTCAACTAACGTAGCCGTGCAAATTTTCAACCTCTAATAGTATCCACATTGTAGATTGAGATAATTTTGTAACTCTTATAAAGAAGATTAAGCAAGGAGTGTTAACTTCATTAGAACTTAAGTCTATTTATAATAGATTTTGGACTTTTTAGAGTTTTAATTGAAATTAAATTCAAATTTCAATTAAACTTAATTAAAATTACAAATAATTCTAATTAAATACCAATTATCCCCATATTAGATTCAATATCTCATATTGATCCTTATTTATTAAATATGTCATATTTAATCATAAAGTTTTTCAAACTTTACAATCAAGTCCAACTTGATTAAAATAATTTTGCTATCTTCAACTCATTCTATATATGAGACCCATCAGGTTCTAAAAAATGTTGACAGTAATTATAAATTATAATTCCAATTCATAATTAGAATTAGAAAAATTAAAACTCTTTTTAATTTATCTTTAATTCTCCAATTAAGCAATTTATAATCATATATCAAACTTAGCGTCTAACAATGTGTCATGACCACCTAAATATTTAGAAATGCCAAAGTGATTTTGACTAATCTTTCTGTACATTATTTTTTCGTATAATTCAATCCTTTTATCATACAATGTTCCTATTAGACATGGAGCATGAAATTAATATGTACTCTATTTTGAGTCTAATCATATTAGTTCTCCTATAAACTATCGATTCAATTAATGAGATTTGTTAACTATTTACAAAATATAATTCCACCTTGGCCAAGGATTTTTTGAATTAATACTAATTGAGAACAACAGAATATTTTCCATAATTACTTTAGAGTGATGAATCCTATATTGATCACACAACTACCTCCATATAATTCATACTACATCCAGTGACTACTGATTGACCGACCTATGATTAAATAGGTCATAAGTAGTATTAAAATATAGTAATCCATGAATAAGATAACTTTGGTGACCTTAAGTCAAATGATCACTTATACGATCATCACAGTAAAAATTCCATAGATATATAAGTAATGTTCTAAATAGATTTCTCATATTGGGTATGTTCAATGAACTTATTCTCTAGTAAGCACTCACACGTTTGTTTAATTATCTTTATACTTTAGCATATGAAATCAACTACTTCCTTCGTAAGAAAAATAGTGTATGCTAGTCTTTTTGCATTTTATTAATGTCCAATCTTAGTATAATAATGACTAGGAACAATTTAGGGAAATACATAAATACAATGTGAATCTTAAAATAATTTTAATTGCAATGCATAATTATCCCATGAACTTTATCATATACATCTAAGCATGAACAAAATAAAAAATATCTTTAATTTATATTATCACTAAACTATAACCATAGTAATTGGTTGTAGGGCATAAATGAATAGTTTCACGTCATCATTTTATATGCACTAATTACTCATTAGGTGAAAGTGGAAACTTGGATATTTTATTTTCTTTTTCTGGTTTGTTCTCCATTGTATTAATTGATGCTAAAAGACTTATCTCGATCCTACTTTCAGATTGTGTTGCCTGATGTTATTTTATGGTTAACAATTATGGTTAATGATGTTATTTTATACATAATCTTAACTTTGATGGAATAAGTTTTTCTTGATGTGGTATATTTAGCAGTCGAACCTTGCAAAATTTTCATTTTCAACGCAAAGCTCAAATACAATGGCGCTAATCCAAAACAAGAAAAATACAGTTCCTTTCCCCTTGCACTATAAATGTTCTATTTCTTTTTGCTTTTTGTGAGACTATGGACTTGGTTTTTGATCAGGCTGTTGCAAAAATGACGTTATTTTAGTAGTGCAAGTTGGATCTGTCAAGCCAACTTCTAAGTTTGAGCTAGCTCCAAATTTTGGTCAACCTCAACCTCATCGGGCTGGGAAGGCTGAAACTGCCAACTCTAGATTTTGATTTTGGGAGTTATTAATTTTGCTGGGAGAGAAAAACTTTGTAATACTTAATTGTGTGTGTTGAAAATAGTCTTTTGACATACTTAATTCTGTGTGTTGACAATAATCTTTTTACTTTGGTGAATCATGAAACCTACGATTTAAGTGTTCTTTTTCATTGTGTCAGGCAAAAAGTTTGCCATTTAATCATGAAGACGTGGCTAAGGCATAGAATTGTGACTAGTTTTCATTTCATGGTTATCTGACGAGTCGGGTCCTCCAGTGAACTTTTTGGACCACCTTGTGTATCATCAATGAGAGTGGAAGGTTTATAACCTGTCAGCACTTTGCAAGTTGCTGACAAAATTCTAGATATCTGCTTTAACTCCCCGTAGTCATTGCAAAGTAATATGCATTCTCCCACCAGTATTACAAGATCAGAAAGAAAAAAAAGCTATTTTTTGAAATATCTGAACGAACTTTATGAGCTGGATGCCAGAAACTCTGACTTACAGAAGTGTTCTTAATCGCCAAACAAGCTCCTCCGTCACTGGGCTAGTAATAGTATTACTTAAAACAAGCTCTGTTCCCTCTGTCACTGTGCATGGTGGCAGTGGTCAGTAACAGGTAAAACAAGTTCTGTTGCCTCTGTCACTGCGCATGGTGCCAGTGTTACAGTAATAGGTAATCATGGCATGGGATTTAGGCATTTCAAATGTTTCAGTGCAAGCACGTAGCATGTCAACAGGTTATTTGAGAGTTTTGCAGATCATAGCAAATATAGAGCCGACTAGAGGACTTTTACAGTCGCTGTGCTGCCTCTGGCTTGGTCAGTAATGTGAAGAACGCAAGTCTCTTACAATGGATTTTATTGCTACTTGTAAATGGTCCCATTTGTTTTTGTAAAAGACAAAAAATAGCGCTCTTTCTGACCTTAGCACATGCTGTTTGGATGAAAATTCTCTAATTCCTTCAAATTTACTTACGAATACTTGGAATCATGTCTTGGTCTTCCATTCTTAAGGAATGACAAAGTGTCATGTGACATCATTCCAGAATTTGATAAACAGTCCATATATTATTTTTAAGGGTATCCTATACTAGATTTTAGGATGTAGTATATGTAGAACAATTCTATAGAAACTTCCTCATCAATGTTGAGTGTCCAGCCTTATTTTAACACTTTTGGTGATCGTAAATGCCGCCATGGTTCGTAGGATGACAAATAAGTGAAGACAAGATGGATGAAGCTCTTTTGAGGGAAGACATGGTCGTGTAAGGTGCTATACACTTGTGTTCTTAACTTAAACTCTAACTTCTTGTTGTGAGATGAGAGACCAAATTTTGTAAATCCTTATTTCCTTTTAGTGGATTTGCTTATTAATTTGACTTGTGATTTTTTCCTCAACATTGGAGGGTTTTTTTAATGTAAATTTGGTGTTGTTTTATTGTTAAGTTTCTTATTCTCATACTGGTTTGTTGGTTGAACTAGAAGAATATTTTGTTGTCTATATTTGTTTGAACTTTTAGAGAGTTGTGTTATTATCTCCTAACAACTGATATCAAAGCCATCATCATGGTAAGTTAAAACAATTTTATAGTCATGTTGACGTCATCAAACTACTCTATTTGGAGGCCCATAAATGGAGGACCTACTATATTGCTAGGATATCTTTGATCCTATTAATGTAAATAAAGATATAAAGGATCGTGCTCTTTTGAAACCTAAAAAGATGTTAGATAGAAAATGGAAAAAGGTGAAGCAAAAAACTTTAGGCATAATCAGACAATTGATTGATATCAACATATTCAATTATGTATCTTAAGAAACAAATCCTTTTGAGCTATGAAAAAAACTAGAAGAATTCTATGAAAGGAAGAATACCTATAATATGGCCTCTCATATTAAGAGGCTTATGAACTTGAAGTTAAAAGTTGAGAAATTCGTGTTGGAGTATTTAAGTGATTTCTTGGATATAATCAACAAGTTTACTACAATGAAGATCACTCTTGATGACAAGATTCAAGCCTTGTTCTTGTTGAGATTGTTACAGATACTTCGGAGACACTAATGGTGATGATTAGCAACTAAGTTCCTGAATGTGTGCTCTCTTTGGATGTAATCAAAGAGAGTATGTTTATTGAAGAAATCAGAAGAAAGGAGATGGGAGTTAACAATGTTTAGGCTTTTGTGACAAGAGTAGGGTCCTAAAAGGGCATGACAAGTCTAAGAATAGATCAAAGTCTATAGGTGACAAAGACATAAAGCCATGTCACTATTGCAATAAGCTAGGACATATTAAGGAGTTATGCTATAAGTGGAAGAGGAATTAAAAAAAGCAAGATCATCATAATGATAAAGATGATAAGAATACAACTGCAATAACTCCAAGCACAGATGATGAGGTGTCCCTAGTTTATGAGACAATAAATTCTTCCATGACAATAATTCAGGTTCTGAGTGGTTGATTAACGCAGAAGCTTCTTATCATTTTGTTCTAAAGGTATGTTATTTTTCAAACTATAAGAGCGGAGAATTTGGGAGTTTAAAGAAGGGAAGTTAAAGTTTTGATAAGATTGTTGGTATGAGTGATATCTGGGTTAAGACAAACGTAGGATGCTTAATGACCTTAAGAGCTATATAATCCATTCCTGATCTAAGGCTAAATTTGTTATCAATGAATGTGTTGAATAAAGAAGGATTTTAGCATACTTTTGAGATAGGAAATGGAAACTATAAAAAGGAGCAATGAATGTTGCTCAAGGAAAGTTATGATGCTCAGTTGTACATGACACACTCAAAGGTGTGTTGGTGGAGAAATATACACAGTCAAAGATAAAACTTCTCCAAACCTGTGGAATCAACAATTGGGACATACGAGTGATAAGGGATTAAATTTGTTAGCTAGTAAATCCCTTATCTTAGTTTAAAACACACTACCGCTTAATCCTTGTAATCATTGCTTAGATGGAAAGCAATATAGAGTCTCTTTCAAGGAAAGATCTACAAGCAGGTCAAAGATACTATAGTTGGTGTATTAAGATGTTTATGACCCTATTGAGAAAGAGGTGTTAGGAGGTAATAAATATTTTTTTATATTTATTGATGATGTTTTGAGGAAGACTTGGGTGTACATGTTGAACTTAAAGAGCCAAGTATTTGAAACTTTCTAGAAATTTCATGTCATGGTAGAACAAAAGCTGAGAGTTTCTAGCTACAATGTATTTAAACATGTACTTAAGAATCAAAGAAGAAAGCTTGACTCAAAGATGATATCTTGCATCCTTATTGGGTATGATGGTGATCAATTTGTCTTCAAATTCCATAACCTTAAGAAGCAAAATGTAGTTAATGTGGTATTCTAGGAGCACGAGAGAGGTATTTGTCTTCTAAGAGGAGATAAGTCATCACACAATAGGAGTCATATGACATTGTTAATTCTTTACCAATGTCTTCCACTGTTGAGTAGTTTATAGATAAAGGATATGAAATGTGTGACCAAGCATATATTGATGATGATCAAATATAGCCTAGTAATGTTAAGCAACATGAACTACATTCGGATAATGCTGAGATAAAGTCTTTAAGTATAATGAGCATGGGGAGTAATTGGATACAACAACTAGCAATATATATCTTCAAAGGTCGATAAGGGAGAAAAGGCCTTCTATAAGGTATCCATGTTTAAAATACTTGTTGGTTACTGCTAAAGGGAAGTCGAAAAATGTGTTAAAGGTTGCATCTTATAAAGACAAAGATCTCTGACTTGCAGTTATGAAGGAAGAAATGAATTTCTTGAAAAGAGTTATACATTTGAGCTTATGAAGCTTCTAAAAGACAAAAAAGCACTATAGAATAAGTGAGTGTTCAAGATAAAGAACGATAGTGACAAGCTGCTAAACCACAAGGCAAAGTTAGTGGTGAAAAGATTCAGTCAAAAGAAAGGTATAGATTTTGATGAAATCTTCTCATTAATAATCAAGATGACCTTAATTTAAATAATTTTGGGTCAAACTCCTGTTTGGATCTTGAACTTAAAAAATTAGATATTAAAATAGCTTTCTTGCTTAGAGATTTGGAAAAGGAGATATAAATGACGTAGCCAGAATTTTTCAAAGATAAAGGTAAGAAAAAGATGGTCTACAAATTTAAGAAAGCCTATATGGGTTAAAACACTCCAAGGCATTGGTATTGGAAGTTCAATTCTTTTATATCGGATCATGGCTACAAGTGAACTTATGCCGATGTTTATGTGTTTTTCAAGAAGTTCACAATTGACAACTTCATCATTCTTCTTCTATATGATAATAATATGCTGATTGTGGGTCAAGATGTTGTAAAAACTCAAAAGTTGAAGGAGGATTTGTCTAAATCTTTTGATATGAAATATTTAGAACCTACAAAAGTTGGTTTTAGGCATGAAGATAACTTGAGACGGGAAGAATAGGAGATTGTGGTTGTCTCAGGAGAGAAGTTGAAAGAGTTCTAGAAAGGTTCACTATGAAGCATGTCAAGCCAATTAGCATGCCACTGAAACCTCACTTCAAGTTGAGTAAGCATGTATGTTACTTAACAAAAAAAGAAAGATGGTGTGTCCACTATTCCATACTCATCTGCAGTAAGGTCTTTATTGCATGCAATGGTATGCACAAGGCCATATATTGTACAACCTATTAAAATGATGAGCATATTCTTGTCAAATCTATGGAAGGTTCACTGTGAAAAATTATACATGAAAAGGTTAGTCAAAACCACTTTGACATTCCTAAATATTTGGATGATCATAATGTGTTACTAGACGCTAATCTTGATATATGATTATAAATTATTTAATTGGGGAATTAAAGATAAATTAAAAGGAGTTTTAATTTATCTAATTTTAATTATGAATTAAAATTAGATTTTATAATTATTACCAACATATTTGATAATCTAATGGGTCTCACATATAGAATGAGTTAAAGCGAGCAAAGTTAATTTAATCAAGCTGGACTTGATTGTAAAGTTTGAGAGACTTTATAATTAAATATCAAATATTTAACAAATAATGATCAATATGAGATATTGAATCTTATATGAGCATAATTGGTATTTAATTAGAATTATTTGTAATTCTAATTAAAGTTTTATTGAAATTAGAAGTTAATTTCAATTAAATTACTAAAACGTCCAAAGTTTATGATAAATAGGCTTAAGCTTTATAGAGCTAGTACTTCTTGCTTAACCCTCTCTGTAAGAGTTACAGAGTTCTCTCAACCTGTTTTGTGGATACCGTTAGAGGCCGGACACTTATGCAGCTACATTATTTGGGACGGATCAGTTTCGAAAACAGTTTGAGGGATATGACAAGACAAATATCAAATTTCAGAATAAGGTATGAATTAAGTTTTCGTTTTATTATAATTCGTGTTAATCATTTTATAGAATTAAATAGATCATGATTTTTAGGAAATCAAAAGTCACGAAAAAATTTCGTGAATATTCCGTTGCGGTCGGGATCGGATCCCAACCCGGTTTCCTAACAATATACACATTCGTACATCTCTACGATTGTGTGCTTTTGTGAATGAATTTATGCTGAAGAGACATGATCACTTATATGACTCTGCAGGTGACCGTATACGGTGCAAAAAAAAACTTATTTTGTCATATAAAAGACAAAAATACATAGGTGTTGCGTGGGTGTGGGGCCATAAAGTCAAAAAATGAGGAAAAACAGAAAGAGGGCAAGTAGTGTTATATTCTCATTCTTTTTTATTATTTTAGGGATTAGCTTGAGAGTTTGTTGATTGTTATATCAATTTTAGTTTCAATCTTGAAGCTTTGTGAGACATTTTGTTAGTGTGAGGAGAGAGATTAAGGTATGTAAATAGTTATTTGAGTTTAGTAAATTTGTTTATTGATTTTTCCAGTAGTTTTTTCTTATACACTAGAGAATTTTTTACGTAAATTTTAATGTTTATTTGATTGTTAAGAGTATTTATGTTATTGACAGTTATGTGCTCCTAGGTCCCTGAAGCCATACGACTCACTGCCAAGCTAAGAAAAATGCATTCTCCCGCTAACGGCCTACAACGACTCACAGTTATAAAGAGTAACGTGGCATGTACATTGACAAAAAGAATCTCTAACATACCGCAAAGTAAAAAAAAATCTTACTTTCACCTCTTCGACCTACGAAAATTTGGGTCTTAGTGGATAAGGTGCTACTACTTACCAACTTGCAGTAACAAATGACACCTGAAAGGCTGAATCATAGTCCTAGAACAAGACCCAGGTTAACAAAAAGTTCCGTAAAAACAGAAGGGAATGACGACATTGTAAGGAAAGCTCATGAATGCATGCAGCTGCAGAGGTTTTAGTGATGGGCCTTTCCTACCATGTGAATCATCACAGAAACCACCAACTGTTCTATATATTTCTCATTTAATTTCTCAATAAGTTCATCAACTGCCAAAAGCTAAAAGTCTCCAGCTGACCACTTGTAGGTTTTTGTCGCGTGCCTGTTGTTGGCACAAGATAAAGTATAATATTATGTTAAAATTTATAATTATTTTAATTTGAGAATAAAAATAACGTACTTCATATTTTAACTTAAAATTTTAAGGCGTAAAATTATGAATTAGTTCTTTTGTATATAAAATTTTTTAATAGTTTTTATTCTTGATCGATGTTCAAAATATGCAAATATTGATAACCTTATTATTATTATTATTTTATTTTTATAAATATAAACAAAATAAAATTAGTCCATTTTTAAAACAAATATTAATCAAAATTGCGACTTTTCAATCTGAATCTCATGCAATCTCTTTTTCTATAATCTGAAATTGCTAAATGTAATTGAAAGCAGCCCTTTTCAATTTTTCTTTTTTAACTTTTAACATTCTTTTCATGAGCTCTTTAGCAGTTGAGTGTAAAATATGAGTGGATAGGGTTCAGTTATTGAACACTTGTGGATCCTATTCTTTGTTGGCTTTAATTTTGTAAAATTTGGACCAGAAAGATTAAGAGCTTAATACAAATGAGACGTACACGTTCCCATGTCTAAATCATGGTCTTTAATACTCCCTTGCCATCACCATCTTTCTATATATAGGATTGGGTAAAGAACCATCAATACTACACATCTCACTCCCCTCCTCCCACAACCTCAATATCAACCAAAGAATTGCCTATCTTTTCTCTATTTCCTGATCTATACTTGTTTTTCAATTTGTGAAAATCCAGTAGACAAAATTACTTCCTTTGGGACTGTCACTATTATAAGGACTAACAAGAGATGGGAAGGACTCCGTGTTGTGAGAAAGTGGGGTTGAAGCGAGGGAGATGGACGGCTGAAGAAGATAAGATCTTAACCAACTACATTCTCGCCAATGGAGAGGGTTCATGGAGGTCATTACCCAAGAATGCAGGTATATGCACATAAATACGAAACAATTATGGACCCAAAACTCCGGTTTTATGGAAATAAACTAGCTGAATAAATAGCCTGCTACTACTTACTCTGTTCATGTCCTAAGGTTGATATCTTCAATGACATTACGAGATAATTGACGATCGGGTTTGTGATATGAAGGGTTGTTAAGGTGTGGAAAGAGTTGCAGACTGAGATGGATCAACTACTTGCGAGCTGGACTGAAGAGAGGGAACATCTCTAAAGAGGAGGAGGAGACCATTGTTAAGTTGCATAACGCTTTGGGAAATAGGTACATATAATCGTAAATATTCAGTCTCCCCATGTTTAATTTCGATATCTCCTTTTCTAGTATGTACATCTTACAATTGCATGGCTTCAACACTTTTTTTAAAAAAAAAATGTTACTTCTTAATTATCAACATCCCAGCTAGAAGCAAAAGCATGCATGCAAAGAAATCCTACTCAGACTTGTTCTTTAATATTTACAATGGATCCAGTGCACTTGGAGGGAGAGCTAATTAAAAAGAATGGATCCAGTGCACTTGGACGGAGAGCTAATTAAAAAGAATAAACTAAAGCAAACATAAGATGGCAGAATCAAACAGTCAAGTTGAGATGAAAATATCTAAACTATAAGGTTCACAAATCTATACAAACAAGAAAGGAAATGACTAGGAAAATAAAGCCTCTTTTTTTCATGAAGAAATCACAATTTTAATAGTTTTAGGAGATATTTTTATCTCCCATAGCCTAGCCTTCCTATCACTTACCTGTTTAATTGTCTATTTATATCGTACGTAGGACTCATAATCGAACGTACAAGTTGTGCAAGTTGACTAATCTAACCATGCTATGTTCAACATAGGTTATGTTGGCTAACTTAACTGACCACTTACCACCTTTTTGTTTTACGGATAGAATAGCACTACGGAGTTTGGTAAATACTTAAAGCCTAGTCTCTAGGACTTGTCCTGGAATTCGAGGGCTTCGTTCTAGCCTACTTTTAGGCGGAGCTGGGGTATAAAAACACTACGTGCTGAAACACGGCGGTGATAGTATATTTCCCCGTAGGGAATTTATGACAACGATAATAGGCTTTGGACCACTACCCTTTTCAAAATTTTGTTTTCTCCAAATGTTGTGAACTCGAGTAGAATTTACATACAACTGAGCCTCATTAAAGTTCCAAAGTGCTAGAAATTTCCCTTTGTGGTGTTATGAATACCTACAAAACATTGTTCTATTTTGAGCCAAGACTCGCCTTATCAGCATCATATCTTGGACATTACTACTTTTTGACAAAACGAGCTAAGATCTGCAGGTCAACGGAATTATATTGTCTTGTATCGAAATCATCCCGCCAGAAGCCTTTCAATTAAGCCTAATTCATGTGTAACAAAATCGCTGAATCCCATAACCTCCATAATTAGTTTTCTTTAGTTTATCAATTGCCTGATGCATGCAAGACTCTATATATAGACATAAACTTGAAGCTCATGGGCTTTGTCTCAAATTACCTAAAGCCGCAAAACACAGCGAACCAGGTCATGACCCCATGTTTGGTCTGGTCATCAAGCTCAATTAGTTACGTGGACCCACATGCATATATTCCTTCATGCCATTTAGGTTTTAAGAAATAAAAATAGAGTTCGATAGCATTTCATGATTTATGAAGTCAACTAATTTTCATTCTACGGATAGGAGTATTCTTCGGGACATATTAAGAATCATCAGATTAGAGCATCGCTGACAAACAAAAGACACTCGTTCAGTAGAGTTCAAGTTAAAGTTGTTAATAAAGGAGCACTACTTTACATTAATGAAGTATGTCACGTTATCATATTTGATACGATTTTCTAATGAAAGATCTCTACAGTTATTTGAAAATTTATGTTAAACATAAAAATTTATATAATAAACTAACTTTTAGGAGTCAGCATGTATATATCGAATAAAGTACGTAATCCCAAATCCAAAGTTTTGGGGTTTAACTTGTTCTCAAGGCTTGAAAAATGTGTTGCTGGACCCCAGTAGATATGTTGAGATGTGAGTCATTGCGTAATCATAGTTCACACTGTGGATAATCTCTTCCGCATTACAATTCAAGGTTCATAACATTCTGTGACTTTTGAATTCCATGGTTCTGAATGTTGGTGTAGGTGGTCTTTGATCGCTGCTCATTTGCCTGGAAGAACAGATAATGAGATAAAGAACTACTGGAACTCTCATCTGAGCAGAAAAATCTACAGCTTCGCCAAGTCCAAAAGCGATTGGATTGTTCCCACCACCAATAATGAAGTTGGGCCATGCAAGCATAAAGATGGTAGAAGTAGTCATTCATCCATGAAAAAGCACACCTCATTAATGTCTGTGGGGAAAGCTGAGGATGGTGGTACTGCTCATCAAATAGTATTGAAACCAACCACCATGGAAAAAGCGCGACCTTTCTCCTCACTTATGACGTCCAACCAACACAACAAGATTAGACAAATCATGGGTTTGGTCTCCACTTGGAACCCAAAACATGAACTACCGACTAGAACAAACCTAAGTATGGAATTCCATGGATCTTGGTTAGGTGGTGATCAAGAAAGAACAGTAAATAGGTCTACTGATAAAGAAAGTGATCATGGTTTGGGACCATATGAATGGCTAGACAGTGAAATGAAACGCCTTCAGTATGTTCTTCAAGGTGACGTGTTTGATCATCCAAGCAAGCAGGTGGATTGTACCTTTTCCAAGGAGAGACAAAATGAGGTACTAGAACAAGAACAAGGTATCATTAGTGAGAAAGATAACGAGGCATTGTTGATGAATATGATGGAAACGGACAAAGTGGTAACAAGGGATGATCAAGACAGTAGTAGTGCAACAAGCTGCAGCTTTTGGAGCTCATCCAATGCAGAGAGTAGCGTGGAATTACTATGGAATAATTGTGTTCAACCAAATCAATATTATTCAAGTTTCCATAACGAACTGATGGATTGGGACTGTATGGGAGTTGATGCCCACATAGGTGGATGGGACTAATAATTATGTCATAAAGTGGATGTCCGTGATGGTTACTGAGGTGCAAAAATGATCTTTACATTTATTTCTGTGAGTTTAATTTTTGAAGTACTTTTGTACGCTTTCCGTTTGTACCAAAAATTAACTGCTGTGTGAATTCAGCCTTGCTTTGTATATAGTTTTGATTCAATAAAAATGTTTGTATAATATATTATTCAATAGTAGCAATTAATGTATTAATTCAATAGTCTAGCCCATGAGCTGGCCACTAAAAGTTCCTGAATCTATGCTTATGGGGCAACGCATTTCCATCCCTAATTTCTTTTCTTAATTGAGAATGAAAATTGAAATTAAGTTGTATGGTCTGATTGTTCTGGTTCTAATTTTGAATGAATGTGTGAGTCCTGAACTTGATCACGCACGTTGTTGGAAGCAATTAATAAGCAAACACTTATTAAAGCTTTGTTCCAATTCTAACTTGGGAACATTTAGAAAATTTTCAAAAAGCTTCTTAATGTGTACGTACTTAACTAACAGTCGTAAGGGATCAGGAATTCAGGCGTTTCCCAATGGACGTGCCACAAGTAAATTACACATGCACGCTCCTATAAATTCAACAGACCGGTTGAAATGCGGCATTTAATTTTTCTAAAACATGAAAATGAAAATACTATTTCAAAAAGAATGTGAAAAAGGAAAACGAAGGCCAATTTTGTGATGAAAAGGACAATCCACTGTATTTACAATTGGTTTTGTTTTTTGGAGCTTTTTTTTAACTTTAATATATTCGTAAAATCTATCCCTTAACTTTTGGAGTATTGTTTAATTATTATCTTTTGTTAATTGGTAACTTTTATTAATGATTTTTTTATAGTTAGGAAAAGAGAGTAAGCATATCACACGAAATAAGTGATAATTTTTAAAATAGGAAGAAAGAAATATAAAAAGATTAAATTATCTTCTCAATCCTTTTTTTTTATTTTGGTCTATTAATGTTATTTTACACTCTACTTAAAAAAATATAGAAAGCTAAACAGCAGTTGGTTAGAAATATAAAGCGCTTGGTCTAAAAGATATGAACAAATCAATAAGATAGTTGTACGTTTAAGATTATATCAACATAGACAGTAATTTTAAATGTCTCAATTGATATATGTGAAAAATTCTAAGACCTTCAAATTGTTAATATTGCAATTCTTTCTTGTGTCGATATCTCATGAACTCAATATCATTATCTCGCAGCCTTCACAAGAAATATGGGAGCAGGAAGAGAACAACTGTAAAAACAACTTTTTGCTTCCTTTTGTTTTGGCAGATTAAAGCTTTTATCTATTTACAGGCATAAGAAATAATCTATTTAAATTTCAAATTCATTATAATAAAATAAAATAAAATACAATGCATTCATATTATATTCTTAATCAAATAAGATTAAATAGGTTCAATTTTTTTTATTATATACTCAAACGATAACTAATGTTACATCCAAACTTAAATAACACCACTGAAAATATAAAATAAGACAAAAGTATCTCATTATATACCTTAAAACTATTTGATTAAAAAAGACCCCTTATCACTAACATAGATTAAAAACTTCACTTATTATACATTTACACTAATAGTTATATCCAACATAATTTTGATTATAATCGTCCCGGTTATAAGTCATAATTCATAGGTGTGTGATATCATTTACCTTAGATTGTCTGCTTTCTTAAACAAGCTCTATTGGACCCAACGCACGATGGCCCTTGGATAACTAAGTCTTAGAAAGATACATGCATTAGATTTTGTTGTGGTGATTTTTGTTATTAAAAGTTTAATTGAGGAGGTGTTTGGTTCCGTTTTATTTTTTGCTTTTTTCGTTGTTTTCATAAAAAATAAAAAAGTGTCCAAAAACTGGTTTGGTGGAAGTTGTTTTTGTTTTTTGTTGTTAAAAATATTTAAAAAAACGGCAACACTTTTTTGAATACTTAAAATAGACGTTTTTGTGTGTTTTTAAAACAGGTTTTTATATTTCACTAAAACGAGTTTCCTTGTGCCGACTGTATAATCTTTACCCACTTCTGCTATTTCTACGATTATACTTATTGCCTATTTGTTTTTGTTGCTTAAGTTATTTCTGTCGCTTGCGTTAAAAGGTCTCTGTACGTAGAAATCAACAAAAAATCTATCATCTTTATCGTCTTCTCAGTCTCTACTTCTTCTGCTGTCTTTTGTGATTTCTTCGATCTTTAATTTCCAAGTTCATTTTTGTATCTACTTATTTGTGTTTTCTAACTCGTTGCTTGACAAATATTGTTGTTATTTACGTTGAAACATAAACATGCCCATCACCTTCTCTTCTTCTCATTCATGCAAGAGAAGTGAAAGTTATGCTACAGTAATATGCATATGTCACTGTATCATAATTAAAATTAATTTATTAATTCATTCATATTATTTTGTTTCACGAGAGAGGCCCTTCTTGTGTTTCTCACCAAACAGTGCTTAAGGATAGGTTTAGAACTACAAAAATGCCAGGTTCTTCATTGTTAATCCTCCACTTGGCCATGAATGGGTTAGCAAAATAGTCTGATGGATACTCAGAAAGACAGTTGTTCCATGTATTGTTACCCTCATTTAAGCAATGATATTTCAAAAGTTGAGAAGTTCAGGGGTCGAGATTGATGAAGTTTTATATCAGACAAGGATTGTTGCTAATGAAAGGGAAGGCTTAGTTGGTCATGTTAAGCGTCTGCTTCACGAGCTCAAACATCCAATTAATATTAATAGCGAGACTGCTATTAGAATTCTTACCAAAGCTGGATGGATAAAAGAGGACACTTATAGAGATACCAAAGTAGAAAAGCCACGGGGTTGGTGTATGGAGAGAGTTGTTTCTTCACCCTAGTCTTGCAGTTCGTCACATATTGATTTGTGCCATTGCAATGCACTTTTTCCAACAAGTTTCAGGCATAGACGTTATTGTCTTATACAATCCCAAGATCTTCGAAAAGGATGGCACTAAATCTTCAAGTGGCTTGCTGCTTGCAACTGTAGCTATTAGAATAGTCAAAACATTGTCAATTCTGTTTGCTACGTTTATGTTAGATTAAGAAAAGGATGTAGGCCATTGCTTCTAAGTAATGTTGGTGGTATGATAATGGTACTTTTACTTATGGGTCATGTCTTACAATGACTCACCACTCTGATACTAAGGTCTCATAGTCAGTTGGGATAAGCATTGCAATGGTATACTTATACGTGTCTGCATTCTCTATTGGGATGGGTCTTATGGTTTATATGTATTTCTCATAGATTTTTCCATTGAGATTGAGAGCTCAAGGTGTGGCTTTGGGGATGGTAGTGAATAGGTTAATGATTGGGATAATATCCATTACCTTCTTGTAACTGTACCATGCAATAACATTTGGTGGGACGTTCTTTTTATTTGCAGGAATTGCTATGTTGGTTTTTGCATTCTTTTATGTATGCAGGGCTGGCCTTGGACAAGGGTAGACTGGGTGCCCACCCAGGGCCCATCCTCATAAACAGTAAAATAGGACCTATTTTTACTCTTATAAAAATAAAATGAAATAAAATAAGGCCCACTCTTAACCTTATAAAGAACAACAAAAGACTCATATTTTGCTTCTTTTTATTTTTTATAAGAGATTTAAAATAGGTAAAAATAGGGCCCATTTTTTTACTTTACCCAAGGCCTATAAAATAGGCCATGTATGTATGTTGTCCTTAGACCAAAGGGAAGCCTCTCCAAGACATGGAAATGTTTTTCAGGAAGTTCTAGAGTTGGAGATCTATTTTGAAAGAAGAGAAGAAGAATAAGGAAACTGAAATTTAAGGAGTTAGTTTAGTTCAGTGAACTAATCATTTTCACTTAGTGTTTCACCTGTAAAAACATGATATATTTTAAGACATTTGAAAATGAAAAGTTTGTAATTCTCATAAAAGAAAAGTTTTTCATATACAGTGAATTTGATAGCCAGTGGGGTGGATCGGAACTCTTCTTTTAGTACATTTCATTATTTAAGTTATATTTTAGTTTAGTTATGAACTTATGATTGAATTAATGGAACTTTAAGGCCTACGTTTGGTATAAAATTAATCAAAGTTAATAGTCATGTTAATATTTAGTATGAAATATTATGAATGATAATCATAATTTTTTTACTTATATTTATTTATTTTATGATTTATTTTACAAATAAATAATTAAAATATGTTTATTTTATAAATAATTAATCAATTTTCAAATGATTTATAAATTTATAAAATTTAAATATTTATAAATAATTTTATGATAAGAATAAAAATATCAATGAAATAAATTAAAATAATTATTAAAAATTAAAATAAATTTTGATAATAAGAGGATATCTTGACAATATCATAATAATATTTGATATTATTCTAATAATAAAATAGAAATAGGATGATAAAATCAAATATGTTTTTTTAGTTTTTTATTACAAATCTCAATCAAATAGGTTGATTTTAGTTTTTATATTATAAATTTCAATTAAACATATTTTTGTTTTTTAGGAAAAAACAAAAATCAAAAACAGAAAACTAAAACCAAAATCACAACAGAAAAACATAATTAGAACCAAACAAGCCCTAAGTTTTCTCCACCAAAATTGATATACTCTTCTACCATTATCTAGTCAATTAATAAAAAGAATAGTTTCAATTTTAAAATTATAACTAAGTTGAGAAAGAAAAAAATGTTACTAGAAACAATATATAGTGAGTAATCAAGAAAGAAATCAAATGTGAATAAACATCTAGACAATTAATTTTACATTTATGATTCAATAAATTTAGAAATTTTTATAAACTGTATCAGTAAAATTTAATAAGATAAAGAGTTAATCTCTCTCAAGTTACAATCAACTATTTTTAATTTGATTAATCAATATCTCTATATGATTAAAACCTATAATAATAATATATTATGATCTATGAAATTTAATAAATTGTTGATTTTATCTTTGAATCTTTTCAACAATGGGTTATAATCTAAATATTTAGGCTTCTTAGTGGTAATATGAATCCTTAAATGTTTTAAACGAGCACAATGGATAGACAAACCAATTATGGAGCTCAGAGCCACAAAGTTTTGAATATATGAAGAAACATACATGTAACTATTACTGATATATATTAACACACTACAGCAAAAAGTGCTTTAGACAACAACCTTTTTGCAACAATTTAAAAATGTATTGCTAAAAATTAATATAACACAACAATTTTTAAAGTGTTACCTTTAATAATATTAAAAAGCAATGAAAAAATAATTTGTTGCTACATATAAGAAAAGGAAATAAAATTAAAAAAAGTTGCAATAAAGTCTTATATATGCAACATTTGAAATTATTGCTATAGTTCTAGTATTTATTTACTAAAAGATATTATATCAGAACATGTAAGCGGGAAATTAATTAACATCACATTACATACATATGTTTTCAAGTGGAGCCAATTTTTAGAGCCCAGCAAGGCGCGACACCATCTCTAGACTGGCGGTGACCCATCGAGTTAATGAGCCCACAACCTAGGAAAAATCATCACCATCTCTAGTTTCCTTGGGATTCCATCGCTAGCTTTTTCGAAAGCCAGTGGTCATCTATAGGCGTCAATCGCGCCTTTGAGCTCCTCACTGATATAGCCCAACAAGGTGTAACAGTGTAAGTCGTGAATGCGTATCTCTATTACCAACAAAACCCACAAAAAGTGCTTGGAGCTTCAGAAAAGCAGGAAGGATGGACTGCCAAAGATAAAGGTAATAGAGATCCATATGTGAATCCTTGAAATGCAATATGATACACGTACTAGTTTTGATGGGGGTGATAATATTGGTGTATTGACAATATTAGTCTATTAATTAACTGATCGATTTTTAACAACAAAATTATTAAATTAGATCAAATAAAAAAATTAAAAACTGAACTGAAAAGTTAGTTAGTTCAAGGCTTTCATTGTTAAACTAGTTAAATCGGTTCATTTTATAAATAGAATTAATAAATAAATAAACACTTTCTTCATTGTGCAATTTTGTTTCTTATTTCATGGTTGGGGCCAAGACAGAGATCAATTACAAATACAATGCTACACTTGTCTATACTAGATTATAAATGAAAAGAATTAGGTTTAATATATTGAAACGAGAATGTTAAAAACCCTTTCGATCCCTAATTCTCTCTATTTTCCTCATTTTCTCTACTCCCAAACACACACGAAAGGCACTTCTTCCTCATTATCTCTATGTAATGTTTATAGCTATATAAACTTGTCAAGGAATATCATTTATTGAATTGCTTTGGCATTGGATTGGATGAATTTGAAGGTGAAAGAGCTGGAGATCCCTTTTTGGTGTTACACATTATTGGCTATCTAGGAGTATTCAGTGTCAATGGCAAAGATATGTCCATGGATGTTGGTTAAGACAAGTTGTTTTCAAGTGATAATGTGTAAAGATTGAGCCTTTGTCTCTTATCTTTCTTCTCACTTATGGGCTCTATAGATATTAGTTCGTTGCTGGCTAAGTGTGAAGATCCAAATATGGCTCAAGATCTAGGTGTATGTGAAGTTGTTAAATAATTAGACCAGGCTTGTAGAGAAGCTAAATTCATCTATATGATAATTCGTCTACCTTAGTTTTGTATTGTACACACAGAATTAGAAACAAACATGTATATAAATGATTTTGTTGAATGACTTGCAATCTGACTACTAAGATTAAAGTTTAAATAGCTTATTGCCCTTCAGGTTTGAATATTACTTAAATAGTTATAGGTAACTTCCTTATTTTGTTGCTTGATGTGGAAGCTTGATTTTTTAAAGAATTGTCCTGCTACGATGTTCCTTTTTATATACATTAAAATGCAAGATAAGTGTGCAAGTGTTTTGAGTATCATATGTATAAAAACTTTAGCTAAGACATTTGTCGCACCATTTAGTTTTGATTGACAATACTTACTATGTGATTGATCAGAAGGGTCATGGCATACCTGATTCCTTTATTAAAGAAGTTAGAAATGTAGCAAACAAATTTTTCAATCTTCCATATGAAGAGAAGTTAAAGATAAAGTTGAGTGTTGATGTTGGATACAGGTTTGTTACTATGATAGTCTTCTATAAGAGTTAAAATTGATTATTCTGACATATGATAACCACTTTCAAACAACTAGCTTAACTTTAATTGTAGCAGATATCAAAGAATTGGAGCAAAACATAACCAAAGGCACCCTAGGTATGTATGAAGCAATTGATGTATGTATTTCTCACTTATTCAATGATATACTCTACTCTTGATAGTGAATGATGTTAAGGATCTTAATTATACTCTTGTAAATAAAACTAAATCTTATAAATTTTCATTGTATAACCAAACTTTTATATTTTATAATCAATGTTGTGCCTAGTTCCATTGTATTACCCCACTGGAGCGGTAAAAAATTCTGTGACGTCGGGAGTTCTTACAATTTGGTTCCAACATTTTTCTCTTCATGTTCATTCCTTATTGGTTTAAACACCTTCGGGGTTTATTAGGGATGAGTTATATTCTCATATTATTAATGATTAATCTCTTTATTTAATTTGATTCCATATCGAGATTAATATCAAAGTTTTTTCTTCTTTATCCAGGCCCCTGAATCCACTTAACTTCAAGCTAGTAATGGGGTAATATATTAGACTTTGCTCATGTATGCTATCTATAATGACATTGTTATGCTTTTGTCTTCCATTTGTTGATTCTATTTTAAGCTTTTAATTTATTTAGTCTATCAACTATCGAATGTGTACTAGCATACTTGTTAAGGAATATCATATGTGGAATTACTTTAGCATTGGATGGGTCAACAGATGAATTTGAAGGTGAAAGAGCTAGAGATCCCTTCTGGGTGTTATGCATTATTTGTTATCTAGGAGTATCCAATTCCAATGGAAAAGATTTGTCTGAAAATTACTTGTCATTTTATGATTTTTAATAGTCAATAATGTCCTATTGTGCATCTTGAGATAGAATTTTGTTGAATATATCCAAAATAGGCTATTTCATTTGTCAGTTTACTATAACAACCTAAAATGTTTTGTGGTACTAAATGATATTGAGATCTTATTTTAATTTCTGATTGACATGTTCGACTAATGTATTAAGAGCATCCAAGCTTATCTTCTTCTGCCAAAGATTTCAATTTTTTATTGATTTGTTTGACCAATATCTTGAGAGCTAAGAAGCTTATCTTCATTTGCTAAAGAATCTATTTACTTGTGTTCTTTACATAACTATTGGAATGAATGCTGATTGATATTATTATTTATATGTTGATGTAGGATGGGTAGAGGAAAGGAATCTTTTATTCCTTTAAACCATACATATCAACATGAAGAATATCAGGTAACAAGTTTCCTTAATTCACTAGTTTTGTACATTATCTTGTTATATTTTTTTTAGATTAGTTGCTTATGTTCATGCTTTCTAAATTTGTTCATAAAAAGAACCAAATCAGTGCGTTGTTAGTTTTTGGACTATATTATTTTTCTTGGTTAAATTGACGTCACAATAAAGTAGTTAGCATTTCATTTTTTAGATATATTAACCTGTTTGTGAGCATAGTAGTTTTACAATTCTAATCCACTTGTTTCTTTATTTCTTTTTTTTAGGATGGTGAACATTAGTAGTGGATAAGGAGGTACTTGGTGAAGAATTTTGGAGTACTCACACATATTGGTTTTGTTAGTATTTAGATTAATTCACTTATATTCTATATAGAATGGAGGACGATATTATAGATGAATATTTTAGCTAGTGACTTTTTTCTTATATATTTTGAATATGTTAAAAGATTGCATTCTACAAGTCCTTATGGACTATATATTATATATAAATGTATTTTTTATCGTTTACATTTGACAGTACATACGCAATTAAAATGTACATTAATTTCTATATATTTCTTTTAATGTATATATAGATGTTGCCTATATAATGACAAGAGTTTGATTTTATGATAAATAATATTGGTAATAAAACAATAAATTGTTGCTTTTATTCTTACAAATTGTTGCCTAAAAAAATTTACTTTGTTGCCTTCTAATGCTTTAAAATTGTTGCAATATCTATTTAACATTGTTTCTATAGTTTGAAACTAATATGTTGCCTTAGTTAAAATTTAAAGCAACATTTTTTATTTTGTTGCCTATTCAAAAAATTATGTTGCCTTATACTTATTGTAGTGCCACTTCTTGTAATGATATGAATTATGTTTCCTTACTAAAAAGGCAATGTTAATTGTACTTATAGCTATGCTTTTGTTTGTTACCTAAACCATTTTTTATTGTAGGAACATTCAATCCAGAAAGTCGTGAAAACTTGTTGAGGATTCTCATAATAAGCTTTAGGTATTGGGCTCAACTCCACAAAATAATATTACATCATCTATAAAAGTTAAATGGTGAATCTTCAGTAAGTTACATTTATAGTGAAACACAAACTGGCAATCTCTAAAAATGTATAAGTGTATCGTCCTAGAAAGAATCTCAATCACTAATGTTAATAGATAAAGGGAGAGAGGATCCCCTTGTCTAATACCCTTTTCTCCTCTAAAGATTTTGGTAGGTATATCATTAATTAGAATACTAAAGGAGGAGGAAGAGATGTGAGAACTTATCTAGTTCACAAAAGTAGTTAAAAACTCAAAATCTTTTAAAACTTCCAAAGTCAAGCTCTAATTGATTGTGTCAAAAGCTTTAAAGAAGTCTATCATCAAATTATAGATGTTAATATGTTTCTTGTTATCATTGTCCTTCATTAACTCCTATACTAGTGAAATATTATCACTTATAGGCCTACCCTCTATTAAAGCCCTTTGATAAAGGCTTATAGTGGACTTAAGGAATGACTTGAGTCTACTAGCAATTGTTTTAGAAATAAATTTATAGCTTATGTTGCAGTAAGAAATAGGCCTATATTCATTCAAGAAGTCAAGATTTTTCTTTTTAGGAATCAAAAAAATATAGGTCTTATTGAGCAAACCCAGCATCTTAGAGTTAGAGAAAAAATCTATTACGACTTTAATCAATAGCTTTATAGTAATTCCCCAAGTAGTTTAAAAAAAAGGTGCATTATAACCATCCAAACTAAGAAACTTGTTGGGATTATAATGTAACGTCTCATATTAGGGGTTTGAATATTGAGGAATTAGCAGTGTATAGTATGCTTTGCATATTTGAGTATTCACTTATATATACATATGCATTTTTGCCACATATAAATAATTGTACATGCATTTATTGACATTTCTAGGTATAATTGATTTTATAATTTCAATTAAAATAAGAATTGTGGTTTTTAGGTGTCAAAATTTTACTTGGAGATTATTATGATTATTTCAAAATTTTGGTGAATTTTAGGAAATTTTTGAAAATTTGGAGTATTTTGGATTTTTGACCTAGGAAAAATACATGATTGTGTGACAAATGGGAGAGAATGACATGTGGCAGCTTGTATGAAGGACAAATGGAAGTCATTCATGGAGCCATGTGTCACTATGATAACAACACACGTAAGTACGTGTGTTAGAAGGCAAAATTACTGAAGTTTGTTGTTCTTCAAATTATGCGATGTTCATAAAAAATCTACTGAACCTCCACTGAAATACTGGTTTTGATTCTTATATCAGTATTATACTTTGCAACACAAATAATTTAGTCCAGCTGTTAGTTTGCTTCTGTCTAGTCTTGCTTTTTCAGCCATCACTGAAACTTCACTACTGGAGATATTTTTCTGAAAAACAAGTAAGTGAAGTTTTAAGTTTCTGAATTCTGTGAATTTGTTTGATGATGTTTGAATGATTGAAAATGAAATTTGTGCATGAGGTGAGCAAGATGGGTAGCTTCGGTGGTGTTCAGAATGAGTTAACTGAGAAATTAGTGAAGTGAATAGTGCCAGAAATGGAACAAATGCAGAAACTGGAAATTGTTTGAATGAATATAGGAATTTTTGATGTTTAAGATTGAACCTTGGATTTTTCATTTATTTTGTGTTGTTAAGCTAAAATGGAAGTAGAAGAATTGGTTTGAGTGTTGTTTGTGTTAATTGACGTGGGAATAAAAATCTGGAAAACTACAGAAGGAGAGAAGAAGAAGAGGTTGTTCGGTGAAGAAGAGAAGAAAGCATAAAGATCGCGAGTCACAATCATGCTTTAGCATGATCATGACTTCGGTGATGAAGTTGCAGGCCACGATCATGCAGGGGCATGATCGTGACTTGAGAGTTTTCTAAAAAACGATTGTTTTTGAACATTTTTCATTCAATTCACCATAATTTCTTCACCCGATATCCAAATGACTTGATTCTTAAACTAATAAATTTCTAACACATTTTTCTACCTCTTCGTAAAAATTGGTAGCCTTCTGAATTGTTTTAAAAAAGATTGATTGAATGAAAGTGAGAGAATCTGTTGGAATAGTATGAATTGGAATATTTTACTGAACATACTTCGGTATTTTGATTATATCTTGACTTGTAGAGCTCCAAATGAGATGATTATTGATTATAATTAAACTAGATACATGAGGATATAACTTTTCTGATGAGTCCAAATTGTAATTCTATTTTTAAGAATTCCAAAATTTGTTCTGAAATTGAGTTAAGAATTTAGTTGTAGTTTTAGAACAATCAAAACTCTTTTGAGTATAACTTTAAGTATATTGAATCAAATTGTGTGATCTTGGAATCATTGGAAACCTAAGACAAAGGGACACTTGTCTAGAATGAATTTTTACTTAAATATTCCATTTTCTTGATCAAAATGATCATGCAAAATAGACCCAAAAGTATGTTTTGAGGAAAAAGAAGAAATAGTGAATGAGTGTATGAATTCTGGAACTTTTGGAATAAAAATGATGTTTACATCAGTTTAGTAAGGAAATTTAACCGGGGATATGTCATTGATTATGCATGTTGCATGGTGCATTTATAATAACGCTTATTCAGTTACATGAACAATTTGGTAATATGAAATTGTGTTTGATTGTATATAGAAGAGCAAGTAAAGTGGCCATCTCCAAATATTGCTAGAACTTCAAGGCATTAAATGAAAGGGAGCAACTGTTAGTAATCTCTAGGATGCTCACACCTTACTTTGTTTTGCTTAGTACTGAATTGATTTTGATTTATGCTAATTCTGTTCTGAATTTTGGACAATGATTTTCTGAGATGTTTGAGGTGAATGTGATGACTAATTATTTTTCCACATGAAATGGATTTGTTTTGTTTTGGAAATTGTTGAGTCCTAGTTGTGGGTAAATAGGCATTCCTAGAAAGGTCTGCAATTGCTCCTGTGACACTTCGGTGTCTCCTATTATTGACATTTCGGTATCTCCTATATTGATACTTCTGTGTCTCCTGTTATTGAAACTTCGGTGTCTCCTATATCAAGACTTAAGTCTCTCCTAATATATAATGTCATTTATGGTATCTCCTATATAAGTCCCGTTACCCACTTTTGTTCATGGATTTACAGTCTAATTCATTTTGTATTTTGATCTATGATAAGTTTTGATACGAAGCAAATTTGAAAATTTGACCTCTATTTTGGTAATTAGTTTTGTATTCTATATGTTCAATTTTGTTATTGAAATTCATTACGTTTGAGATGCTTATACTATAATATGATTCAGTAGCATTTGTTGTTTCACATAGTTTAGTTATTACTCATTAATAGTTTAGTTATTACTCACTAAGCTATATGCTTAATACGGTAGATTTGTCCCGTTTAAGTTTAGAGAGAAGGTTATAAAGACTAGGACAAGACAACCGCAATGGCTAAAGGAGATTGAGTTTTGTTTGTGAAAATGTGTATTTGAGTTTGTTTTTGAGTTGTATATGTTAAATGAAACAATTTGAATTTGTTTGAAGGTTTGTAATAACCTTAATACAGGTTGATTTTCGAATTTATGGTATTTATTATGATAAGCACAATATGAATGATATGTTAAGTTTTTAAAAAAATCACATGTGATGATATTTAATATATGTTTGCTTGAGATTATGGGAATGCATGTATGAAATTTTTCGTATGTTTTGGATTTTTTTAGTTTTAATTGTGTGGCATTTGCATTTCCTCCTAGGCGGTATGTGGATGTGACATATAAAGTGTCTTTTATCTCTTAGGAGTAATAAGTTTGGTTAAGAACTCAATCACATAAAAACAAAGTTTGTCAATGATATATCCATTGATGGAGATTTTCTCCACATTAGCTCCACAATGAGGATCCATTAACTTCATAAAATGCTCCATAACTAGGTCCTTAATTTTCCCTATGTTAGTAGTGATAGAAAAATCTCCCTTCATCAACATAGATATTTTGTTTCTGTTTCTCCTTGCTAAGATTGCATAAAGAGAATTTGGAGTTGTTTTCACCCTCTTTCAGCCATATGATCCTAGCTTTGTGCTTCACTAGGGAGTTTTGCATGCTTAAAGCAAAATCATGCTCATTTTCATCATATTTTCTTTATTTCTCAATTTCTGACATAGTGGATTTATTTAGTTATCATGTTAAGCTTCTCTAAAGTTGTTTTTGATAGTTTGGAGGCTATAGGAAGTATTAGAAAAATGAAGTTTTTAAAGACCCTCCTTTAAATTGCTAAGTATAAGTTGTTATACTTTACAACCTTTTGTTGGTTGTCCTAGCTAGTTCTTAACATCTCATTAAAACATACCCTTTAGGATTAAAAGTTAAAGAATTTGAAGGGAGAACTTTGAGTTATGCTAAGATAGAGTTTCTAACTTCAATCAATGAGTGGTTAGAGCATATAGGGCCCCTAAAATGAGTAAAAGATGTATGAAATTGAGTTAGCCATTGATGATTCACCGAAGCCCTATCTAGTTTCTTCCTGATGTATAAACATCATGTCTCTTAATATCACAAGTAAATAAATTCCTTGAGAATCTTAAATCCGCCACACTAATTTATTATACTACTTCAGCTTTTTGTTGATTCCCTTATGCTTAGATTTGCCACCTTCCATTTCCAATTCATTAGTAGAGAGTACACAATTCAAGTCTCCAATTAGTACCCAAGTTTTAGTCATGAAGGAGTGTATTACCCTAACATCATCCTATAGTTTACTATGATGGAATTTAAAGTTTGTAATATATATAGTTGAAATTTCAATCTAGCTAGAATTCTCTACCAGGTAGAGACAGAAGTGTAATAATTGATTAGTTGTTTTCATATTAGAGACTTTGACTCCCTCGATATTAATGGCAAGTATAATTATTCCATTATAGTGGTTGACATGTGATAGTGCGTGTTGAGTGCACTATAGAATTTACCTAACTCTACACACTAAAATTTGTAGTTTTAATGAGTTGGGGTTTAATCCCCAAGAAATGTTCAGTTAATTTTTGTAATGAAATTAATTGATGCAAGGAAAATATAAAAAGGGGGTTTTTGGATTTTAAATTAAAAAAATAAAATCAAAGTAAACTATTGAAAAAAATTAAAGCAAACAATCGAAAATGATTAAAGTTTCGAATATAAGTAAGGTCTAGTTCTAGGGTCAATCTCGGCCTAAACATGATCAAACATATTCCATCATCCTAACATCTTTACACCTCTCTTCGGAATATTGATCTAAGACTAATAGTATGCTATTCTAATCTCGGTTTTTCTTTAGGTTGTGTTTATTTAAGATATGATTGTTAATTAAACCTAGATACCGAATAATCTAGGATATAATCTCTACATTCAATTTGGCAGCAACACTACAAGGTAGAAAACGACCACTATAGGTAGTAACCTCACACGTTCGGGTTATCTAACCTAAGTTATATTGTTCTTAGTGATACAAGACCATTGAATACTACTAACAAGCATTAAATGTAACAATCAAAATGAAGTATTAAGATCATCCATACAAAACCTGATCTAATCAACACAATCAATACAATAATTCGAAAAGAGATTATAATGTTAATAGGACGAAATAACTTAACCGTGACTTGGCGTTTATATCTCCATTGAACCTGCGTCAGGAAGCTAGCTTTCCATCTTCATCTTCAAGCTCCAAGAATCAACCTTTGTAGCCTCCATTAATGTTGAAAAATGAAGAGAGAATGGAGGAGAATAGCCGTAGTCTTGAAGATGCCCTCTTGAAGACCGAAGATAACACCTTTACTGAACAACCTGATGGACAGAGAATTGGTTGAAAGCTTTCTTCGAAATACTTCCAGCACTATTCATGTCAGCTTCTACACAAGAATATTGTTGTAAGGAACTTCAGAAATTTCTTAAATGTTTATCTGGAGATGTGAAAGTGTAGTGTTTTGGTTATGAGTGTTTTTGGTTACTGATTTGATGTATGTGGAGAAGTATAGATATAACTCTCAAGGAAATAAGAATTCCAAAGAAAACACAACTTTTGTATATTTTCAAGCTTTTTGTTTTTGTATGTTATGCTACTTCAGCTACTCACTCTTCGAAATTAACTTTACTTCTAGAAGAAAGGAAAAGAACTATGAAAGGACAATGAAAGCTGATGAAATGAATAGAATTGAAACTTATGTATTGATGAAATTTTGTGGTTTTCACTCTCAATTCTAATCCTAATCTAGTTTCAGGTTTTTTCAGAAAACAAAACATCTGCTACTTCTATTCATCTTCTGAAGTTCACCTTCTGGAAAAATCAAAAATAGAACACACTATTAAGATTGGAAAAAAAATAGAACTGAAGTTTTTTTATTGATGTTTTTTCTGGTATTTTCTCATACATTACGAAAATGAAAGATGATGAGTTTTATATATTAGCTCTAGAACATTCTACTACATCTTTTGTAAAAGCTAAAAGATAAAGACATGATCTGATGAGTGACTGCCCTAGTACAAATTTTCTTCATTTGGCAAAGCACAAAAGTAACAAAATTGTCCTTAGCAAAAAACAGAGATTGATATCTTCAACAGCTATTGATTCTTCAGGAGGCAAAAACTAACATTGCAAATCTGATTATCAGGCAGGGAAATGAGATGCTTGAGGTACCAGCTACACATGTATTGTTTAACTAATAAAACTTGGTTACACTAATTAATCTTTCTGGAATCATGCTTCAGATTTTTTCCTATTCTTCCTGCTCTGCATTTCTTCTTCTGTTTTGTTCTTCTTCATTCTGCAATTCCTGAATTTTCCATTGCTGCTTCCATCTTCTCTTCATCTTCATTTTTACATTGCCTTTCACTTAACAAAATTTGATCTTCATTCCTTTGATCCATGCATTCTCGAATTATGCTGAGGATCATTATTTTCAGCTTCCATTTGCTTCTGAATTCCTTTAGCTTCCTTTTCTTCCTGATTTTTACTGACATAGCCAATTCCTCCACCATTTTCAACACTTCAGGCTACACAAGGCAATTTAAATCAACAGCTCCTCCTTTGTCTTGTGGAGCCTGCACACCTATCATCTTCTTTAGGGACTCAAACCTCCACCTTAGTAAGGCCTTAGTGAACACATCCGCAAGCTAGAAACTTACTTTACAAAAAGCCATCTTAATCTCCTTTTCTTCAATCAATTCTCTAACATAATGATACTTCACACTCATATGCTTAGTTCTCATATGATCAGATGGGTTTTCTGCCATTGCAATTGTTGCACTAGAATCAAAATATATGGTCACACATTTTCCTTGCAATTCATCAACATCCATCAAAAGTTTCTTCAACCATGGTGTTTGCTTAGCTGCCATATTCACAGCTACATACTCAGCCTCAGTTGTGGATTGTGCTACCACCCTCTGCTTCCTTGAGCTCCATGCAAAGATACCAGTCTTTAAACTATAATAATATCCACTCCTACTTTTGCAATCATCATTTTCAGCATAGCTTGCATCACTAAATACATACAATTCCACATTTTTCCTTCTTCCATACCATATACCATGATCAACCAAATGTTTTATATATCTCAACACTCTTCTAGCATACAATGCATGATATCTCGAAGGATTATGATTGAAACCAGCTAATATGTTGATAGCACATGCAATGTCGGGCCTTGAGGCACTTAAATACATTAGTGAACCAATCATGCTTTTATAGTAGTTTTCATCAAATTGGTCACCTGGTTTTGTAGCCTCCATCTTCAGCTAATGCTCTATTGGTGTTGTCATGCCACTGCTGTCCTTCAAACCAAATTTGTAAATTAATTCCTCAGCATACTTCCTTTGATGAATGAGGATGCCATCCTCTCTTTGCTGAATTTCTAAACCCAAGAAGTATCTCATCTCTCCCAAATCAGTCATTTGAAATTCTGATTTTATTGAATTTTTAAACTCACTCACAAGCTTATCTTCAGTCCCTATGAGTAACAAATCATCAATATACAATGAGCATATCAATTTCCCTTCGACATAAGTCTTAACATATAATGTTGCTTCACTCTTGCTTCTCTTAAAGCCATTTTGCATCAAGTAGTTATTGATTCTCGAATACCAAGCTCTTGGAGCTTGTTTCAAGCCATACGATGCCTTTATCAATTTATACACCTTATGTTATTGCCCCTCCTTCACATAACCTTCTGGTTGCTTCAAGTAAACTTCCTCATCTAGCATTCCATTCAAGAATGCTCTCTTGACATCCATTTGATGCACTTTCCACCCATTGTTTGCAGCTAGAGCCAACAGCAACCTTATAATGTCCATCCTTGCTACTGGAGCATAAGTTTCAGTATAATCTATCCCATACTCTTGCTTATATCCCCTCACATCAAATCTTGCTTTATATTTATTGATTGAACCATCAAGATTCAGCTTTTCCTTAAAAATCCACTTCGAATCTACAACTTTAGTTTCTGGACTTGGTAAATCCACTAACAGCTAAATTCCATTCTCTTCAATTGCCTTTATTTCTTCATCCATAGAGCTCTTCCATACTCCTTGCTTAATGTCATGTTTGTATGACTTCGGTTCTGATCCTGCAAGCAAGGCACATTCAATAAGTGTTAAAGCATCATCGGGTAGTTTCTCTATAAATTGATGCCAATTCCCTTGTTTTGTGAGCACTGTTTGAGCTTGATGAGCATTCTTGAGAATCTGAGCTCACTCTTTCACTTTCAGGACTTGACAGATTCTCCTCCTGAGCTCCATCACTGGCAATATCATTTGAGCTTGGTAGATCCTCCTGAGATCCATCACCTCCAAGGTTTTGATCATCATCTGCATCCTCTCTTGCTGTTTCATCTACATTTGCATCATTTAGTGGAAATTCAACTCCTATTCTCCCTGATCTTCTATCAATTAGCTCATCCCACTTCCATTCCTCATTTTCACCAAATCTTACATCTCTAGACACCAGAATCTTCCCTGTTTTTGGATTGTAAATTCGATATCCTTTTGACTCTCCACTATATCCCATCATCACTCCCTTGATTGCCTTCTCATCCAACTTGGTTCTTTTAGCTTCAGGAATCTGCATATATGCTATGCATCCAAAGACTCTCAAATGTTGCACCTTCGGTTTCACTCCAAACCAGATCTCAAATGGAGTCTTTCCATTCAATGACCTGGTTTTCAATCGGTTCTGCAGGTACACTGCTGTATAACATGCCTCAATCCAAAACTTCCTTGGCACTTTCATCCCAACCATCATCAATCTAGCTATCTCCACTATGCTCCTATTCTTCCTTTCTGAAACTCCATTCTACTGTGGTAAGTATGCTACAGAAAATTAATGAAAAATCCCTTCATTTTTGATGTATTTCTTCAGCTCGTTTGAGACATATTTCTTCAGCTCATTTGAGACATAGTCTACTCCCCTATCACTTCTAAAGCATCTCACCTTATTCTCATATTGACTTTCAGCTTCAGCTCTCCATACCTTGAACAATCTGAACACTTGATATTTTGTTTTCATAAAGTAAATCCAAGAGTATCTTGATGCATCATCAATAAACTTAACATAATACCTACTTCCTCCAACTAATGGTGTGTCAATTGGTCCACATACATCAGTGTGTACCAATTGTAGCCTCTCTGTTGCTCTCCAGTAACTTGTTGGGAAGGGTAAGACATGACTTTTTCCTTTGTCACAAGGTTCACACACACTCTTCAACTTGGAGCGTAATTGAGGCAATCCTAAAACTAACTCATTCTTTTGCATTTCAATTATATAATTAAGGCTTGCATGTCCATATCTCCTATGCCATAATTGGGTTAGCTCATTCATTGGTATTGTAGAAAATGCACCTTCAACTTCAGCCATCTTCAACTTGAAAACTCTATTCACCATTGGAATTCTATATATCAACTCACTTTCTGCATTAAAGATCTTACACATTCCTTCTTCAAAATGCACTTTATACTTCTTTCCAAAAGATGGACGACACTTATCAAGTTTTGATCAAGCTCGGGTATGTAATAAACTTCACTAAGGATTGTATTTCCTGATCTTGTTTCCAATTTTACAGACCCCTTCTATGTAACAGGCAAAACGTCACCATTTCCTATCCTAACCACAACATTAACTCCATCATTCTTCTCCACAAATCCCTCCTTCTTCTTTGTCATGTGGTTGGAGCAACCACTGTCTATCAGCCACTCACATCCCTTCTCATTTTCCACTTCAGATGTATACACACTATCAGTAGATACTCTTTTCAAATCTTCACAAACTTTTGCTCCAAAAACACTCTCTTCGGTTATGGCTTTATTTGATTGGTTCTTGGTTCGTGAAGGACCAAGTTGGGTGCTTGACATGTTTGATGAGTGGTTTTGAGAATTTGAATGTGTTTGGTGATGGGAATATGACACAGATTCGATCATCGGGTTTGTACCTTAAGGTTGTTGGCTTGTTTGGTTAGGCAATGTTGTTTGAGTAATCTGATGTGTCTGATGTATTGAACTAGTTTGAGATAGGTTTGGTTGAGTCATTTGAGGATAATAGGCATAAGATTGAGGGA
>JANSVA010000217.1:22265513-22302320 GCA_025504915.1 Erythroxylum reticulatum
CAGAAGAATGTTGGTAAGGCTGTGTTTGTGTTGTCATCATATTAGGTGAGGTATTTGGTCTTTGGAGAGGATGTATTAGAGGTGGCTTGCCAAAGAGTGAGCTTTGTGGATTTTATTACTCCTTCATCCATTTTTCATAACATACTCTTCTAGTATTTCCCCTTTTCCTCCAAAAAATATACTCAACATTGTCATTCCAATAACATTCCTCAGCTGCATGATTATTCCTTCTACAGAATTTGCAATTTGTAAACATGCCCCATCTAGTTATTCTTGGTCCACCTTGCAATCGGATGTCTTTGTTTCCAGGGTATTGGTTGGTGTTATGGGAATTTAGGTATGGCATTTGTGAGGAGTATTGTGTTTGAGGATACAAATGGTTCGGATAAGGCTGGTTCTAAGAATAGGTATTTATCTTATGAGGAATTTGGTTGTTGTGAAGCAGATTAGGTGAATGGATTTGGACTTGTGCAGGTTTTGAATCAAATGAACTCTGGTTTTGTGTATAGCTTGCAGGGTTTTCTGGTGTCTTGAACCTTTCAGCCTTAAGTGCAAACTCTTCCCCTTCTCTTCTATTTCCATGTCTTTCCTCATGCATTTCCAAAACATTGAATACTTGCTCCAAGGTGACTGATTTTGGATCATTTGAGAATTGCCACTCCACCAGTGCTAAACTTGCCTCAAACCTCAATGGCAATCTACTCAGGAATTTATCTACTAACCTCTCTGTGCTTGTGCTCTCCTCGAACTCCTTCAGATGCTGCACTAAGTTTAGAAATCTAGCCTTTACTGTTGACACACTTTCTTCATCCTTCATTGAGAAATTTTCGAAGCTTCTCAAGATTGCTTGTTTCCTCAGCCTCAATGTTTGAGCTGATCCCACAAACTCCTCCTTCAATGTATCCCATAGCTCCTTGGCACTCCTACAACTTGCATGCCTCAGCAATATGGATTCACTCACCACCGATCTCAAGAAAACAAGTGCTCGGAAATCGCTATACCTATCTTGGTTCAATCTTGTCAAATCTGCTTGCGTTGTGGCTCCATGATCTTCTGCTACTCCTTTAGTCACTACACTCCAACAGTCACTAATCCTAAGGTAGTCCTCAACTTGAATAGCCCATGCCTTGTAATTGTCTCCTATCAGAACTGGTATGTTCATCTATACATTTTGCAAATTCATCATTGAAGGATTCATACCTATCATGGCTTGGTTTTGTCCAGACTAGGTGAACCTTGAAGCTCTAATACCACTCTTGAAGATGCCCTCTTAAAGACTGAAGATAGCACCTTTACTGAACAACCTGATGGACAGAGAATTGGTTGAAAGCTTTCTTCAAAATACTTCCAGCACTGTTCACGTCAACTTCTACACAAGAATACTGCTGCAAGAAACTTCAGGAAATTTCTTAAATGTTTAGCTGGAGATGTGAAAGTGTAGTGTTTTGGTTATGAGTGTTTTTGGTTACTGATTTGATGTAAGTGGAGAAGTATAGATATAACTCTCAAGGAAACAAGAATTCGAAAGAAAACACAACTTTTGTATATTTTTAAGCATTTTGTTTTTGTATGTTATGCTACTTCAGCTACTCACTCTTCGAAATTAACTTTACTTCTGGAAGAAAGGAAAAAAACTATGAAAGGATAATGAAAGCTGATGAAATGAATTGAATTAAAACTTATGTATTGATGAAATTTTGTGGTTTTCACTCTCAATTCTAATCGTAATCTAGTTTCAGGATTCTCAGAAAACAAAACATCTACTACTGCTATTCATCTTCTGAAGTTCAGCTTCTGGAAAAATCAAAAATAGAACACACTATGAAGACTGGAAAAAAATAGGACTGAAGTTTTTTTTATTGATGTTTTTCCGGTATTTTCTCATACATTGCGATGATGAGCTTTATATATTAACTCTAGAACATTCTGATACATCTTTTGTAAAATCTAGAAGATAAAGACATGATCTGATGAGTAATGACTGCCCTAGTACAAATATTTCTTCATTTGGCAAAGCACAAAAGTAACAAAATTGTCCTTAGCAAAAAACAGAGACTGATATCTTCAACAGCTGTTGATTCTTTAGGAGGCAAAAACTGATATTGCAAATTTGATTGTCAGGCATGAAAATGAGATGCTTGATGTACCAGCTACATGTGTATTGTTTAACTAATAAAACTTGGTTACACTAATTAATCTTTCCGGAATCATGCTTCAGATCTTTTGCTATATTCTTCCTGCTCTGCATTTCTTCTTCTGTTTTGTTCTTCTTCATTCTGCAATTCCTGAATTTTCCATTGCTACTTCCATATGCTCTTCATATTCAGTTTTGCATTGCCTTTCACTTAACAAAATTTGATCTTCATTCCTTTGATCCATGCATTCTCAAATTATGTTGAGGATCATTATTTTCAGCTTCCATTTGCTTCTGAACTCCTTCAGCTTCCTTTTCTTCCTGATTTTTACTGACATAGCCAATTCCTCCACCATTTTCAACACTTCAGGCTGCACAAGGCAATTCGAATCAACATGTAGTTGTCTCGGTTATTCTCCTTGAAATTCCAAGAGAAAATGTTGAAGAAGTTGTTGTCTACGTTGTTGTCCACTCTCCTCTCTTTTGCTCTAGTCAGCCTTCACGAATGCATAATGGACAACCGAAGAAGACCACATGAAGAAGCTCTTCAAACGTAGCCGCCTCCACCCCCACTCACGTCTTGCTTCAACTCACCTTTATTTCTTTAGCTCACAGCCGACACCTTCACATCACTTTTATTTATTTTTAGCCCTCACACATGTGTAGCTGTCACCTATTCTCCAATCACCCACACTTGGAAAACCGAAGAGGACTTGGTAAAGAAAGCTGCTGTGTTTTTTTTTCTTGTCCAGCTGCCACTCTCTTTTATTACAGCCCCCTCACCCCCTTCAGTTCTCCACCCTCTTTTTGCTCCAGCTGCAGCCGACACCCCCCCACGTCATACACAACACATTCTTTTTATATTCAATAGCTAGTTTAAAATGTGGCAGCTGGCCTTCACTTTGTTCTCTCTCGGTTATTCACATTTCCACTTGCTCTTTACAGCCGACACATGACCTTTTATCATCCAGCTGTCCACTCTTTTGCTCCTTATCTTCCAATAGCTAGGTTAAATATAATGGACAAGTGTCTTCATCTTGCATTGTACCATTCTTTATATCTTGAAGAGCTAGTTTAAAATGTGATAACATAGACAGTTATGTTACCATGGGAAAGCTAGCATTACCATGAGATAAAAGGACAACTGTCCACAAAAATCATATCGGAGAGTGATATTTTATGGGAGTGACGATGTAAATTTTAGCTTAGTTGTGAGTTGTAACAATTTGGCATGGCTCAAATAATATTAACTCTCGTTGCATGGCTGAAACAATATTAACTCACGTTGTATGGCTGTGAAATTTTCTGGATGGTCGTAAGCCATGTTGACATCATTTTCTTCATTTTCTTGTCTTCTTCTTACTTTTAATTTTCTTCTTCTTTATACTCCATGAATCAATAGAGTATTGAAATTAAGAAGATGGCTTTAATGAACATGCTTTCAGGTCACTTTAGCTTCTTTACTTCCAAAAATGTACCTATAATCAAATATGAGCTAGAGTGATTATCCTAAGTATTTCTAAGGCAATAATCACTAAGTGTAGCATATCAAATGAATCAAAATTTAAACACATATCAAGTTCCCCTACACTTAGTTTTTGACCATCCTCGGGCAAATTGTCAAAATCAAAATCATACATTAAAACTTTTACTCATTTTCCATATTTTCTAAGAATAGATAATCACAAGTAAAGATGAATGATTTTCAAAATCTATAATAATAACTCAATATTTAAAGCTTCTACCCATGATTAATCAACATTCATCACCCTCAGAAATTGAGTAATCTATAGGTAGATTTGGACAAAGATTTTTAAATAAGATAATTCTACAGGTACACTCAAACACTATTCATGATCACAATAATTCACAACTTTACATATCATTTCATTTCTCCATCACTAAAATTCACATGCATAATCATGAATCAAATGACTTTTCTAAGGTTATAATGTGGGAAAAGGTGAGGTGAGATGAATTCTGGGTAATGTAGCATAAAAGCCATCAAGTTAGTGAAGAAAAAGTAACACTTTATGAGATATCAAGTGCACAAATTAGCATTCAGACAAAACTAGGTACTGCTAGCTATAAAAATGCAACAATTATGTTTCATAATTCAATTTAGCTATCATAATATAAACCACATGAACATAACATAAAGAGTGCTCCTTTCAAAACAACATTCACCTTATAAGCATTATATTCAAACCACCAATTCAACATAACTTAAGGAGGATAAACTATTAATTAGGGGTAAGGTTGCATATTACTGGACCTCTCCAGGCCTTATATATTAGCAAGATTCTTACTGGTTAATAAATTGTTGTTGTCTATATTGTCTCCTAGTTAATAAACAGGTTGCTTTTGACTTTAGGGGACAAGTTCAGCTTGTTTCATTAACTATGGAATAGGTTTTGATCTTAAGTAATATTCTTCTAGTAATCTCCTCAAAATTTTAGGAATTGCTACCGAACAGTCTTGAATTTCTTTCTTTCTTTCTTTCTTTCCAAATGAAATACACCCCAGAGCCAAAAGCCATCTTAAAAAGCTTAAAATCTCCTTTGTATTTCATCTTAAGTTTAGTGACCTAGTTGAGTGTGTTCATACATCTTGTAACTAAAGCAATCATGTTGAATATGCTAAAGATTATCCAAATTCTATTAAAGAATAGACATCCAAATAACTGATTATTTAGATTGTCTTCCTTCCCTTAGCATAATAAAAAAATATTATCATTTAACTAGAACTTCAACTTATCCTTTTCCCTTAGCTTTCCTTAAGCTACTACCCATAATATGAATAAGTGGGAGGGGATAATATGAAAATCCCATATCATTTTGTAGTAAGGAAAAGGATTGCAGCCATTAAAAAGATTGTTTTGCATAGGCAATGGAGAATATGTTAGACTTATCAACTTTCCAAATAATGACATCATCTCTTAATTAATTATAAAGGTAAGAAGGCCAATTAATAATGATAGAGTTACTTCCTCTTAAGCAAGAAGGCTAAGACTAGGTGTTGTTTAGTATTAGAGTTTCAACCTTGGAATTGTAGGGGATTAATGGTCTAAGACTACTAGCTTCTCTAGCTTTGTGCAATGGACCTAAAGGATGCTAGTTACTATACCAGAGGTATGTTGAGTTACCATTTCCAATCTTGTTGAGGGTAGTTAGTTGAATTGAGTCTCTCAAGTGTAGTATTTATTGGAAAGTCCAAAAATGTACTTTATTTACTAAAACTACCCAAATGCTTTTCCTTTTTAAATTGAAGCTATGATGAATCTATCACACCCATATGTTTTCTTTATCTACATACACCCCACCCTCCATAGCCTTATTGTTAGTAATACTTTGATCATTTTCTATACAAGAGTGATAGTTAGTCCATCTAGTTGTTTATGTTGGCCCATTAAGGACCATTTTATACATGAGGTTCCTTTTAAGGAGCTAACTCCATTCCATATATATGAAGTTTCTAATAGGCTTATCAATGTTCTTCATAACTCATTTGGGAATAGTAAGATGTGAGATCTAGGATGTGTATAAGTTGCAAAGAATATATATGACTAGTTGAATTTTACTTCCATATGATAAGGCTCTATTACACTAAGATTGCAATCTCTTTGAATGGAGTTGATTAGAGGACTACATTCACTTAAATTCATCTTTTTTATGGCAATAGACCCTCCTAAGTATTTAAAAGGAGGTTTTGTGATTCTCAATCACATAGAGTAAAAAATTTCCATTAAGTTTGGGAAGCATTTAGTAGAGGACATGCAAGAACTCTTTCTTATATTTAAAATGAGGCTAAATGATTATTTAAAAGCATCTAGTGAATCCATTAAATTTGTAATAGAAGTTTGATTAGATCTATATAACATAAAAAGATCATCAGTAATAGAGGTGTGAGAGATTGAGTTTGCCACGTCTATAATGATATTTGAGGGAGGGATTCCTACTGATTTGAAGTGTTATGATATTGAAAGCATTTCTATAAACATTAAAAATAGGTAGTGATGGGTCACTTTACTTGATTCCCTCAGCTTTGAAGTTTCTAGTGGGCTCTTCATTCATTATAGTAGCATAAGAGGCTAAGGTTACACAAGCCATAATCCAATTCATAACTTAACTTGGATATCCTAGAGTTGTTAGTGAAGATCTGATAAAGTCTCAACTTACAGAATTAAATGCCTTAATAAAATCAACTTGTAAGGCATAACTTGTATAGGATTTGTTCGAGTTATATCCTCTAAACATCTCTTGAGCTATGAGAATGTTGTCATCAATGGATTTACCTTTATGTAATCTCCCTATCCTATATTAATAATTTTTTAAAGATTTTTCTTCAGCTTATTGGCAAAAATCTTTGAAATCATCTTATATAAAACATTGCAACATGTTATGGGCCTTTATTCATTCAAGGATTAGCAAGTATATAGCTTTGGAATCAGGTAAAGGTAAGTATTATTTTACTCACTGAGCATCTTCCCAATGTGAAAAAATTACAACACTACATCAATGATCTTTAGTATGATGGTATACTATGAGACTTGGAAGAATCTGGCATTAAAGCCATCAAAACTAGGTGCTTTGTCAGGGTGGAATAAGAATAGAGTAGCTTTAATTTCTTATGGTGTTACCTCTTTGATAAAATCATTATGGAGATGTGTTTGTACGGAACCTTCTAAGGCAATGACCAATGAGAATATCATGATAGAGGCCTTATGTAATATCCCGTTACCCATGTTGAGGATAGAATAGAATATATGAGAGATGAATGAGAGATAAGGAAAATGTATCTTATGCTCATGCATAATGTTAGCATACATGCACGTGAATAGTAAATTTTTATACACATTAAAATGACTTTACATGCATTCATTGACATTCTGAGTATAATTGATTATAAATGTGCTTATATGAGAATTGTAAATTATTTGTATTGAAAACCAAATTGGAGAAGTATAAATAGTTCGATTTAGAAGTTTGGTAAATTTTAGGAAAAATGCCAAATGGCAAGTCAATTATAAATGGAAATAGAAATAAGAGTCAAATAATAGTGAAGAATTTTGGAGATAACTTTAGAAATTATGAGAAGATGATATTGAAACTTTTAGAGACATATGGAGTAAAGTCGAATTGTGTTGAATCGTCTAAGTTATGAATCCTTAAAATTTCTATAGTTTGTTATTAGTTGAGTCCTGTAACCAACTCCAACACTGACGTTCCGGTGCATACTTCAATTTCATCGCCCAATCCTTTATCTGAGTACATTCTTCAATCTCATCATCTTGCTTAGATGGAGTCCCTTTGTTTGAAAACATTCCTCAATTACATCGTCTTGCTTAGACAGAGTCCCTTTATATGAGAACATTCCTCAATTACATTGTCTTACTTAGACAGAATCCCTTTGTCTGAGTATATTTTTCAATTTCATCATCTTGCTCAGACTTAATCACTTCGTCTTTTTCATTCAACATCCATTCGTCTATTCCCTTTAGTCTGATTTATTCAGACTTGATAGCTTCATCTGATCCAATCAGACTTGATAGCTTTGTCTGATCTATCCAAACTTGATAACTTCGTCTGATCCATTCAGACTAGATAACTTCGTCTGATCCATTTAGACTTGATAACTTCGTCTAATCCATTTAGTCTTGATCACTTGTATGATTCATCTTAAGCTGAATCACTTCGTCTTATTTATCTAAGACTGAATCATTCTGTCTGTTTCAGTCATCTGATCATCAGAGACTTAGTCATTTTGTCTAATTCATTTTAGACTTAATCTCTTCGTCTGATCATTTGAGACTTAGTCTTTTTGTCTGATTCATTTCAGATTTAATCACTTCATCTAATCTCTGAGACTTGGTCACTTTGTCTTATTCATTTCAGATTTAATCACTTCGTCTGATCATTTAAGATTTAGTAATTTTTTCTAATTCATTTCAGACTTAATCACTTCGTTTGATCCTCTAAGACTTAATCATTTTGTCTAATTCATTTCAGACTTAATCACTTTGTTTAATCTCTAAGACTTAGTCATTTTGTCTTATTCATTTTAGACTTAATTACTTTGTCTAATCATCTGAGACTTAATCATTTTGTCTTATTCATTTCAGACTTAAGTTCTAATCCTTCTGACTGAGACTTAGTCATTTTGTCTGATTAATTTCATACTTAATCACTTCGTTTGATCATCTGAGACTTAGTCGTTTTGTCTAATTCATTTCAGACTTAATCACTTCGTCTGATTCTCTGAGACTTAGTCATTTTGTCTGATTCATTTTAGACTTAATCAATTCGTCTGATCCTCTAAGACTTAGTCATTTTGTCTGACTCATTTCAAACTTAATCACTTCGTCTGATCATCTGAGACTTAGTCATTTTGTTTGATTCATTTCAAACTTAATCACTTCGTCTGTTCCATTCATCTAATCTATTCAACTGTTCCATTCATCATCCATTCGTCTGTTCCATTCTTCTGATCCATACATATGATCCACCTTAAATGCTTCATTTTATTCAGCTTCTACTTGAGTATCGTCTTGATTCGATGAATTGTGCCACATATATTTGTCTACACACTTAACAAATTCATCAAAACAGTTCGCACACTTCTATTATTATTATTATTTGACTTTCATCAAAATCAATAGAAGAAATGAAGTCTTCTTGACTTAATAAACCCATTTCACGTATACTGTTAATCAAAAGATAATTAAATATGAATACCTTTGAATAGTCAGCTTCTTCTGGATATTTTTGATGCAAAGGAGAGTAAGTTATTTTTTGACTTAGTCTTTTCTTCAAAATATCTTCTGCAACCCTTTTTCCTTCATGGACTTTTGATTCACCGAAACCTTCACTAGAGTTATGTCTTGCTTTCATATACCTTTTGCTACTCCTACTTTGTTATCTATTTCTTTTTCCTTAAGAAAAACCTAACCTAAACTACCTTCAAGATGATGTATGTGGGTGCATGAGAGTTTGGGTTCTTGGAGACTCTTGAAGAAGCCATGGATAAACAAGTAAGTATAACCACCACTCTTCTTAAATTGATGAATGAAACATGTTTTGAGAATGGTTAAGAGTTAAATGTTCACAAAAATGATAATGGTACATGCTAAAACGTGGATGAGAAATGTGGATAGATTCAAGTCTTGCCTATGTGTTTTGATGGATAATAAATTAGGGAATGACATGATGTTGGATTGAGAGAGTAAATGGTGTTTAAAGTGTGATGGAGAAATATTACCTGTGACTTTTTCTACTTAATATGCTTTTGTATTTTATCCATAACTTATTCTGTAGTTATTCAAATGAGATGATTTTAGATTTGGATTAAACTACAGAAATAGGACTACAAATTACATGAGAGAAGTGTAGAAAAAACTGGATACATAATAGGTTCTTGTTCTGTTTTCTTGATGAATTAATGTGAATCTATTTTGGTGTTTTGTGATGAAATAAAATGAGTTTAGAGCCAAAGAAAGGGATTAATGTGGTGTTTTGAAATGTGAAGGATCAAGGTGATAGTTGGAAGTGAAATGAAAGCGAAAATGAAGGTTATAACTTAGTAAATGAAGGGATAATATCAAAGGACCCAAGGCATGAACATAGTGAGAATGAAGATGTTCATATGATTATTTCTATGATTCAAAGAAGTTGAGTATTATGTATTAAGTATTAATTGTGAATGAAAATTGGATATTATGAGATCATATGAGGTTAGAAAAGAGATGACGAGAAATTGAGTTATGGTATAAAGTAACCAAGTGTTCTTAAGGTATAAGCTTATAAATAAGCTAGACACATACAAAGGGTAAAGATTGAATGGAGAATTTAGAATGATTATGTGCAAATGAAGTGAAAATCTAAGTTCAATTAGGCAAACATGAAACATGAAATGAGAATGAGCATAAAATGTAAATTTAGAAAATATACTCGGGATTGTCATTGAGCATGCATTATACATTACACATATACATGTGTAAAACTAAATGTTTATGTGATTGTCTAATGTGTGTGCAACATGTGTTTTGCGTAATGATGATACAGGATAGAATGTTCCCATCTAGACATTTCTGGATCATGGAAGCTAATGCTAATCTGGAGCGTACTGTGAGTTAACCTAGATGGTCTTACTTTATTGTTTGTTTGTTTATATTATAAATTTTGTGATTATGAATGTGATTGTTCTGATTTCGGACAGTAAATGTCCGAGGAGTTTGCTAAACGTAAAGATATTGAAGTGCTACTTATATGTGAATTTGATAAAATAAGTAATACATGATTTGATTGTCAAACATTCGCATATGAAAGAAAAGTGATTTTCAACTTTAATGTTGAATGCCGGACTATGGTCCAATGATAAGTGAAAGTGAATAATTGCTCATATGCAATTGATGCATTTTATTACATGAATCCATGAAAGATAAAGGTAGTTGGGACTGGAGTAGTCACCGAAAAAGAGCTTAATGCTTAGAATGTGAAAAAGAGTCTAGAGTTCAGAAAGTGTATAAGAGCCAAAGGCTCACTATGTAAAATGAGCCCGATATCCCCAACGGATATGGGACAGTTATCAATGAGGCCGGTATCTCCAACAGATACAAGACAGTTATCAATGAGCCCAGTATCCATAATGGATACGGGACAATTAGGCTCTCAGTCACAACAAAGTAATAAATTGAAAGTGAGTCTCATAAGCATTGTATATGCATATGATATGTATAATTTAAATAGTTTGATTGCTTTCTGAATGTGATAAGTGTTTGAATGATTGAATGATTGCAAATGAAAAGATGTGAATTATGTGTTTATAAGTGATGATATGTGTTATTTGATTGAGTGAGCCATTGAGGATGGTCACTCATTGAGTTTGCAAAACTCACCCAAAATTTTGCAATATTTTTTAGGCTTATAAGAGTTACCCGGTTAGGCAAACGGGAATAAAATGACAGCATTCAAGTAAGAGATAGAGGTCGGGATCGGTATGCGCCTGCATATGTATTTTATTGTATTACATTAAAATGTGTATTCATAAAGGATGTGCAATATGTATGTAAATGATTTTGAAATGTAATAACATTATACTACAAGTATTTGTATTTGAAATGGGCCTAAGTGGCTATTGAATTATTAATAAATTGAAGAACAATTGTATTATTATGATCGAAAATGTTTCTAAATAAAAATGGGCCCGATTTGATAATTGATTTCTACATATATGTTTGTTCTTAAAAAATAATTTTGTAATGAGATTTTACTAACTGACTGTGCCAACATGCCACCCTCTTGGGGCAAGTTCTCAGACATTACTCAGGATTTCAGGTACGTGTCTTGCGAGAGTGGGGTGCTACACCTTATACTCTTTTGTTTGTTCCTAATAGTTTCTTGGAATAATCATGAGCTAGTCACTTAAAAAGTTGTTGATCATTTATTTGATTCCCCTCTAAGTCTATAAGAGAGATAGTTCTATTTATGTTTCTTCAACCTTTGACATTATAGGAGAAGAATTTTGGGTTAATATCCCCTCTCTAAGCCACTGTATTTTAGATTTCTACTTGAGTTAAGAGTTGTATTTATCAATAATAATCAAAAACCTCTCCAACTCTATTCTCTCCACTCCCTTGAGGGAATTGTTTAAAGGATCATTGGCCAGATCCTTCTTACATTTTTAAGCCTTTCAAAGGCCTTTCTTAAATTCATCTTCATAGGATTAACTTCATTCTTTCCGCACATTAACAAGTTCCTTCCTTATAGCCTTTCGCTTTTACACTAATTGATAAGTCTATTAGCCTGAGACACTTGTACTTATTCCTTTCATTACTAGTGAACTAAATTAAAGGTGTTTAGGTAGGGAATTGAAGAATTTAAAAGGATATTTCCTTTTAGTCTTTACATCCCTTATATCAACCTTTATAAGTGAATGATCTGAAAACAAAGAGTTAATGAAAGGTACTGAACTACTAAGGATAAATTGTGCCAATCTAAATTAATCATGCAACTATCTAGTCTCTTTTAGATAAAATGAGTACCCAATTATTTGTTGGACCATGTAAAGTGATGACATGTGTACCTTAAGTCCACTAGTCCTAGCACTAATTAAATGGCCAAGCTCCTGATATCCAAAATACATGAGTCTTGCATTTCCTTAAGCCTCATCAGGTTTGAGAATGCAGTTGTAATCACATAAAAACATCCAAGGTGTATGTAAGGAGGATACCATTGCTTCCAAGTTCCACATTCTATCCCTTTCAAACTCCCAATTAGTAGTATATATAATTGTGACGAAGATTAGTATATGTAAGTATCTTAGGATTAACTCATAATGTAAGAATTGTTCAGAGGAAGACCAATTCCTTAGTTGTCACACTTCAGGATCTAGGGAAACTATAATTATGCCATTTGAATTTACTTGGTGATTGCTTACTATAATCCACTGCTTGTCTGGGAACCAAAGTCCCCTCTAGAATACCTCCTACTTTATTTTGATTTTCATAAACTCAAAAAAATTAGGTCTCTTCAGTTTTATAATTTCACCGAGAGCTATTTGTTTATTTCCCTTTACATTCAAAGTTAGTATCTTCATTATGAGGGAGAAAGACCAGACCTATTACTCTTAGATTTGTGCATGGTTTTGGATTTGCTTAGGTTTACCTCTTTTAGTTAAGGAGTCTTCATACCTTTAGTGTTGAGAGGGCTAGCTAAGCTGGGTTTGTAGGTAGCTCATTCATATCACTTGTAATTTCTCTAATACATTTCATGTTAAAATTTATAAGTAATCCATTGTCTTCACCTATGGCCTCCAACATCTTTTGATCTCTCTTACTATTAGTCTCCTTTTTTTTCCAGCTTGCATTATGGTTTATGTGTGTGTAGATAGTTGCTCTTGTTGCTATCCCTTAAGATTAATCTCCCTTATGGTTTTAGTTTGCATATTAGCCTGTATGGATGAAGATGATACTTCCTTTTATTGTTTCCTATGATCAATTTCATATCAATTTCTAGCCTATCCCCCCTTCCTTATATTGAATATGTTTCCTAACATGAACTTCTAGTTTCCAGATTCTCACCATTCCTTTGCTTAAAGGCTTCTTAGGGTATGTGACCCTAATGGCATCCTCCACCAAGCCTCCTTCCTCTGAAAGTCTCGCCAGCTTAATGGAGTCCAATATATCACTTTCTAGGGAGATCTCAATATATATAAGTACAAAACCAGTCCTATTTACCAAGTTTGTATTTTCATCTTAAATGATTGGATTTCTAAGGGAGCTAGCTAAATAGCTTAAACCTTTAGTTGATTAGTACTCTAAGGGAACCTTATGAAGATTCACCTAAAAAGGAATGGAATTCTACTTATCCCTGTCTAAAAACACTTATGGAGTCCATCTCTTAACTAACATTGATTTCCCTAGGATGTACCAAGGTCCCAAATCTATAAACCTTTGGGAACAGAAAGAGGTCATCCTCACTTATCAAAGTTTTGACGTATCCCATCTTCTTCCAGTTTTTAGTATCCTAGTGTTGCACCAAGGGGATTGCAAGTCTTTTGTCTATGAAGTAACCCACCAGAGAGGCCTTTTATTTCTTGACTCCTATCTAAAGAATTTCCTTAGGGAGTGACACCGCTTTCCCTTCTTCTATTGGAGGTATGTAGCATAGCTTGCTAAAGCTAAAAGGGTCACCAGCAACATTGTTCCAAGCGGGTCTACTTCGTACTTCTGAAGGTGGATTCGAGCATAGGCACTTCTAAAGAGTTTCTTTGCCTTTTTCAGCAATCTAGGGGTGTGATAGGGTAGGAAAAGCAGTGGCAGAGTTAAGATCAAAGGTAGGGGAGATCAGGGAAGAAGCAACAGGCGAGGACATATTTTTCTTTAACAAAAAACTGTTAGACAGAAAAGAGGAAACAGAAAAATTAAAAGGACAAGTGGCCTACTCTAAATGGAAATGAAAAGAGTTAAGTCGATTCAGAGCAATGGAACTAGGTAGAAAATAAAGGGAATCAAACGGTTTAGTGTAGTGAGAAGTGGGAGCATATTCTCTAACTTCTTATGTCATTTGAGTAAGAACCATGATTTAGTTCAAAGAGTAGAAAACTTGGCTCTTTTGCTTTAAACATAGATACCCTATACTTTCTCAAACATAATTTAATACAACAAGGTCAGTTCAATTATCAAGTTTCAAATGGAACTAAAATTGGAAAATTAATAAATAGAGGATGTGGAGCATACAATCATGAAGAGCTATTTGAGAGTATTAGAATGCTAAGCCTTCAATATTTTTGCTTGGATAGAAGATGTTTTCTTCGTCGATAAATAAACGAGGACTCAACAACAATGAAACAGAAGTTGCTTGTTTGGTCAGCCCTTCGCCAATTTTATGAGACCAACCTTTCAACCTTGAGCTATCTAACGTACTCAATTTTTGCAAGACGAACTAAATTCCTCAATTGTATTCCCACTAATCTTCATAACGCTTATAATTTCACCAACGGTTCCTACAGAGTGTGCTCCAAGTTTATTTTGTCAAGTTACAGAAGTGGTATTATATTACTATTTATTTAACAGGTTGAGAAATAGGGTCACCTTAACTGGGTGCAGCGTGACGTAGATTCAGTGAATAGATTAAATGAGGAAATCCATAGATGTTGTGAGATTCCTTTAGATGTTAACGGATAAGCGGATCTAAATAAAAATGTAGCAGAAAATGTTGGCTAACTCCCATTTTAAAGATCACAGTATATCTCCCATTTTAACATCTTTCCTTCGGCACCTGAGCATAGGAACTTTATCCTTTTTATCGTCTTTAAAAGTACAGACTTTTACATCCATAGCTGTTCAAAACCTCTTAGATTAGTCCTCAGAATCGTCAGCCAGAGAAACCTTGCTTGGCCTGCTTGGCAAAGATGTGCCACCATTGTCGATCACCTTTTTTCTGCTCTTGACTCGCTGAAGCTGTGACCCAAAAGGGGCTCTTCTTGCCAGAGCTTTCTCAAAGTTGGAGTTCCCTGAGGCGTTCTTCTTGGTCATTTTTTCTGCAAGGGATTGCTGTTTGTTGTTGCTTGTGTAGACCTTTAGATTCCCGTCACTGGCCTTTGTAGACGCCATAGATTCAGGATTGAAATGGACAGGAACTATGGACCTGAAAAAGGGTATAGATTTCTGAGAAAGGCATGTCGGAGAGTCCTTACTTTTATACAATCATAACATGGTCTGTAGTTAGGCATAAAGGCAAGGAATATGTTGGAAACAAGTTGTACTGGCGATAGGAAGCCATATTCTTAGCTCATCGAATAAGTTTCCTATGTCTTGTATGTAAAGCAAGTGATGAAATTGCTTGTTGACCAATATCAATGCGTTGTGTTTATTCTTAAAGAAGGTCGTTTTTCTTCTCATAGATGCTTCTTTTGCATAGACAATTAGAAAAGAAACGCATGAGAATGTTGGTAAAGGATTTACGGTTAATTTCGGCCTTTTGTACAACATCATTAAGGTGAACATTTGAGAAGTGCATGAATTGACAAGTTGAAGGTGATTAGAAGGAATCCAGATGGACAATTGGAACCAAAATAATACGTTTGCAAAATCTACTAAACCAAAACAGGATTATGTCCTTATTCTATGCGTACATGATTCTGTAAGCAGGCATTTAAACAGTGCATTGTATGTATAATTAATGGAGCATCGGTGTACAGTTCTGAGTTTGTAAAGGAATTAGGAATTTAGCTTACTTGCACTTCGGGTCTGGGGATCCTTTACATGGGGTCTTGTAGTATGATTGGTAGGTTGATTCATTCGGAGAGATTAGGATCACAGCACTGTTTGCCAATTGCCACATAATGGTCAGCGACTGCTGACTTAGAGACCCGAGAAACAGCATCCACTAAATATATTGGGATTTGGGACATCACGCAGTCTTGTTCCCTTCTGAAGAATGTAAATTATCATCCACAACTTGAATTTCACCATGCCTTGCAATGTAACTGGTTTGACTTGATGGGCTGGCTCATCCAATGATTGCGTCATCAAGAATAGTCCTCTCTCACACTTTTATGCCATAATGGGCATGCCAATCCAATCCCTCCATCTTCAAATTACAAAGTTGTTCTAATTTTAAGACGTTGTCAATTTTTATAAGCACGGGACTTGGTTTTAAAGCTAGTAAAAGTAAAGCAGAAAGATTAAAGTTCCAGTAATTGGAGTACAGAGACAGGTTTGCCTTGAAGCTCTTCACATTTACGTTCCAAAATGCGCTTTGATGCTGAAAGAGTGCTTTTAGATAAAAAAAAAGGAGGGTACACGTGTCAAGCATATTATGCCTCTATCCTAGCTTTAGCTGGACTGCCTTGAAGCAAAATCTCCAACGCTAACACTCTTTGTATGAATACTTAAACATAAAGACCAGAACCAGAACCCTCGAATCTTGGCCCTTAAGAAACTTTTGCTCCAAGCAATTCTACAATTCTCCATCCTTTTTATGAATGGATTCTAAACGGAAATCTTTCACTGCCTCCTTTTGTTCCTTCTTCATCTTTTTGCTAATGTGCCTGCATGAACTGTAATCAAACATGGCGAAAACAAGAGCGGTCACGCATGCTGATCTGGCACCAAGTCCTTCGAGCACAGATTTGGGTAGCAAAGCAGCTGCTTTTCTTATGATCTTGACCATTCTATGTGGTTTCTTCTGTTTCATTCTTTGTATCATTGCAGAGGCAACTCGTTCGCAGGTAACGCTTTATAAAGATACAAACTTTAGTTTGCAAAAATTCTTGTACGAATCATATCAGAAGCTCCAAAACTTTCTGGGTTTGTAGGTGACATGGTTGGAGAACAATAGTGGTAGAAATGGTGAGAATTCTGGGTGTGTATATAGCGGCAGTGGAAAATCACCACTGTTGTGTGCTGCAATCGCATTTGTAGGACTAGCAGTTACTATGGTGGTGGAACACTTGTACATGTTATTTGCTGTCAGTAAGGCTCTGCCACCTGGTGTTGTCTCATGGAACCCTGATTCTGCTCTTGCCAGGTCCGTAACATGGCAAGCAGGGGTTTTCTTTGTTTCCACATGGTACGCTTCCTAATATTCATTCTTAGGCAGTTTTTTTTCTTTTCTTTTTCTTTCCTTCTGTCTCTTACATGCATAATCATTGGCATAGTGTATAAAATGAAACATTTCAAAGTTATTCCTGTAGGGTCTGTTTTGCTGTTGGGGAGATCCTGTTGCTAATTGGACTGAGCGTAGAATCAGGACATCTGAAGAATTGGTCTAGACCAAAACAAAGTTGCCTAGCAATCAAAGAAGGGTTATTCTCTGCTGCAGGAGTGTTTTCACTTGTTACAGTCTTCCTTGCTGCTGGTTTATACTTGACTGCTTTACGTGCACAAAGAATGTCTCAAGAGCAGGAATCCGCCCGCCGGGATATGCTGGAAGCCTCAACCATGTTTGCATCTCCACCACGGTCACCGTCACCGCCTGCCATTGCAAGGGAGAATCCTGTTGCCAGAGAAAACCATATTGAGCACCCATCATTCTCATTCTCATTTCCATTCCCCTTTAGTAAGCACCAGTTTTAGCTTATTAGTGTAGATATCATAATAACTTGGCGCCGCGCAAAGCTACAGGCACAAAATTAAACCTTCAATCAAAATCCTGTCTATGCCTTGCCAGTGCAGAATTGGAGAATGTCGATACACATCAATTGATTTTCTTTTTCTTTTTCACTAGAATACCAATATATTCACTTGACGGTCTACTATTTCCACGTCTCCTATCCAAATCTAATCACAGTAGAATCACTAATTAATGTTTGTCAAATTGGATGGATGTTGAAGTTCATGTCCAATTAAATATGATTAGCAGCCTCTACCTTTTTTTTCCCTCTAAAATAACAATTAACTTTTCAAGTGCTTCTACTAATAAGTAACAGCACATTCATTCAAGTTTCCAAGACTCAAATGTACATTTTATTTCTCATTGATAAAAAACTACAATTATTGTTAGTTTATGCCTTATAGTCAATTGTATTTAGCAACAAAATAATTTAAAGGCATTCTTTATTTTATAAATATTTAGATGTATATAAAATAGTTCATGTGATAAATATACTTTCCAAATAAAATTATGATGAGATCATGGTTATCAGATTTATATTACATTCATATATTATCCTTAAAAAGTCCCTAGTCATTATTATATTAAGATTGGACATTAATAGAATGTAAAAAGAGTAGCACATTGTCACGTGTCTACATCTCATCCTTAGATTTCTGTTATTTGTTAAGTTGATTAAGTCAAATATTTCATTTCCTTAAATTTAGTTAGTCAACACGTGATTGTAGTAGTGGGCTGTAGTTTAGCCACTTTGAGCTATTCTTTAATTGTGCGCTCTTTTGCCTTTTTTTAGTTGTTATTTTTCAACCTTAGTAGTTGTCTGATTTGAGTCATGCTTAAGTATGTAATTCTATAAATTTCACAACTCATTGCGATAAATGTATCACAGAAAATTCCAAAAAACCAATTTGTTGAGGTGTACTGTATATATTTCTTTCTTTTGTCTAATCTCTAATCAGCAACATAACTCGAATTCGAGGTCAAGGTCAAGGTTAAGGTAGGGGACAGGGTCGTGACATTTTAGTATCAGAGCTGGCGATGGCAAAAGATCAACAACTTCAACTACTTGAAGGATAGGTGGAATACTTGAGTACAGGTCAGGAAAAACTCATTAAGCAGATGGAAGATTTGGTGTTAGCAAAGAACTCCTGGTTGAACGTGTCGAAAGAAGGATCCGTTAATAGGACTTAGGACCATATGGACAAGTTTTGTGGATGTAGGAGGAATGGTGGTTCCCAAGCTTGTGAAGCTTGATTTCCCTCGTTATGATGACTCAGAGGATCCGACCTTATGGATTTGCCGAGCAAAGCAATTCTTTAAATCTTAAGGAAATGCTCTTGATGATCAAGTTAGGTTGGTAACATATAATTTGGAGAAAGACACACAACTGTGGTACCAGCGTCACAAAAACCAAGTGCACTTGTTCACTTAGGAAGGCATGATTTGCAATCATTGAATATGTAGATTTATTTGGAGATTTATGCAAGCTAAAACAAATAAATTGTGTTTCTGATTATCAGGCTCAATTTAAGAGGCTTTTAGCTCGAGCTGGTGCCCTCACTGATAAACAAGAGGTTGAATGCTTTATTAGTAGGCTGAAAGATACAATATAAGATGACGCTCGGGTTCATAATCCACAAAATTTAACTACAACTATCTGACTAGCTCGAACATATCAGACTAAGGCCCAAGAAATGAGATGATCTCTAATTAAACATTTCCTTCCTTGGGGCATAGCAACACATAATGGGGCACAATGAACACGGGGGAATAAAGGGCACTACTCAAGAGTAAACTGTACCTATCTGCAAGTTCTCTCACACTAAGCTCCAACGGCGACGAGAACATGGCTTATGCTATAATTGTGATGAAAAGTACATGTTTGGGCACAAATATAAAAAGTTATATGTTATCAAAGTTGAAAAGGAAATAGAGTTTTCAGAGGTTACGAACGAAGGCAATCATGATTGCAAAAGGGATGAGACTCCAACAATCTCTTTACATGTCCTAGTGGGGGTTCAATCTCCACAAACCATGCGTATACATTCACGAATAGGTAAAACACCACTAACCATTTTAATCGATTATGTCCTACTCAAAATTTTCTCCATCACAGTTTTGACAAAATGGCTGGCTTTAAGCCTGAAATTGGATTTTTTCTTAATATGGTGGTTGCTAATGGTGAAAAACTAACAAGCCCAGGCTCTTGTACTAAATTGCAATTGATGTTGAAGGCATAATAATAGAGTTCATTTTTTTCTTGCTACCCTTAGAAGGCTGTGAGGTTGTATTGGGGGCACAATGATTATGCACATTGGGTCCTATTTTATAGGATTTTGAACGAATGTAGATGTAGTTTCATATAAATGGTAAAAGGATGTTGCTACATGGATCGTCTTCTCTAAACTCATCGCTCATGGGGGAGAAATCATTCCTAAAACATTGAGGCAAAATCAAGGTCGAGCATTTATGTTGCAAGTCTATGTCATCCATCCAAATCAAACAATCAACATAAGTTTGGAGGTAAAAACTAGTTCTAAGTTTGATTCCTTACTAACTGAGTTTAGTGATTTGTTTGAAGCACCCAGAGGGCTACCTCCACCATGCACTCATGATCACAAAATTCCCATCCACCCTAGAGTAGGTCGAGAATGTTTTTGCCCCTATCATTATCCATACTTTCAAAAACAAGAAACTGAACGGATGGTGGTGGAGATGCTAATCTAAGGTATAATTAGACCCAGTCAAAGTCCATTTTCCTCTCTAGTATTGTTAGTGAGAAAACATAATGGGAGTTGGAGGTTTTGTGTTGACTATAGGGCACTTAATCAAGTCACAGTGAGACAAATTCTCAATTCCAGTTATTGATGAGTTGTTGGATAAGCTACATGGTGTGAAGTACTTCATAAAGCTTGATCTCTGATTTGGTTATTTTCATATTCATACGATTATGAAAGATGTCTATAAAATAATCTTTCGAACTCACCATGAGCACTTTGAATTCTTACTAATACCCTCTGGGCTCACTAATGCTCTGTCTACATTTTAGCCTTTTATGAATGAAATTTTTAAGGCTCATTTAAGGAAATTTATTCAGGTAATTTTTGATGACATCCTAATCTATATTCGTACTTAGGTTGAATATGAGAAGCATGTTAGAATTGCATTTTCTATTTTGAGAGCTCATCGTCTTGCAGTATAAAAAAGAGAAATGCCAATTCGATCAACTGAAGTTCAATACTTGAGTCATATCATATATGAAGGCAGTATGAAGGTAAGAGAAGATAAAGCAATGGTGGATTAGGCAAAACTTGCTACTTTTAAAGCCTTAAGAGGTTTTTTGGGATTGATTGGATATGGAAGTTTGTTCCAGGTTATGGAAAAATTGCAGCACCATTAATGAACATGTTGTGGAAAAATGCTCTCTTGGACTCAAGATGCAGATAAAGCACTTGAGGTGTTGAAGCACTCCATAACTCAGGCCCTAGTGTTAGCATTACCGAACTTTGACATTCTGTTCATAGTCGAATGTGATGCATCAAGAAATGGGTTAGGAGTTATCCTTATACAAGAATAGCGACCAATTGAATTTTTAGCATCGCCTTAAAAGGAATAGCCTCTTAATGTCTACCTACGAGAAGGAGTTGATGGCGTTAGTGTTGGCAACAAAAAAATGGCGGCCTTATTTATTGGGATGTCACTTTGTTATGTGGACAGATCAATGAAGTCTCAAGTTTCTTTGGGAACTGATAAGTGTAAATTGCATTGTGTTTTAGGGCTTAGCTTGATATGTATTTAACTATTAATTCAATTATTTAGTATTTGTTTAGATTAGAATTGTGTCAGTTTGTTAATTATTTATGTTTTAAGTGTTTTAAAGGTTAATACAAGTCTTTGAGCTTAATTATTATATTTTTTAGGTACCTTGATATATTTGCTAGTGTTTTAAGGTCAGTATTGAAGAACGGAGAAGTTTTAGAGACACACGGGTTGAAACAATGTCCCAGGCCACGATCATGATAAAAGCACCATAGTTAGCCCACGATCGTGGCCTACATGCCACGTTCATGACAAAAGTGCAAGAAACAGCCCATGATCATAGCTTACATGCCACGATCGTGACATAAGGCTCAGATGTGACCCACGATCGTAGCCAATAGGGCCACGGTCGTGGCTTGCATCTGGAAAACATGCAAACATTCAGAAATATCAAGTTTTGAGGGATTTTTTGGACCTTTCGGATCTTGAAAAAATCACAGAGCTGCTCAAAACACAAAAGGATATTTAAAGAACAAGAAAAAGAGGAAGAGAGAGCTTTTGCATTAGTCACCTTGAGAAACCTTAGAGAGAATTCATTGAGAGATAAAGGAAGAGAAAAAGGAAAAGAGAAAAGCAGAAGAACCTAACTCAATATACTTCTCGAATTAGGAGGTTTTCCAATGTCGTTGCCTCCCATCCTTCATTTCAATTGTATTTCTTGTTTATTTTCAGTTTTATCATTATATAGAATTGGATTGAATAGTTGATAACAAGATCAAGAATATTGAGGATATTCTAAACTTACCTTGGGAGTTTTATTCTTAAATTAATGAAATGTTTATGTGTTATTAGATTTGTTGTAGATTGATTCTGCGATTTCATAATTTGTTAATAAACTGAGAGAGTGAACCGAATAAAAAATTATTAAATTAGACTAACAAGAGTTAGGGGATTTAATATAACAAGAATTAAATCAAATTGAGAAATTGTGCGAAGAGAGATCTTGCATAGGTTTTTGATAATTTGTTAGAGAACTTTAGAACTAATTAAGGTTTTGGATAGGTTGTAAATTGAGAAATTGCATCTTCCATAATATGATTAGGGTTTATAATTTAGGATTAATGGTTATAACTTGAGAGAGAGTAATCAACCATAAGATATTCTAGAACCAATAATCTAATAATTCATAATCAATTAGGTTAACATTAAGGATAGGTAAAATTTCCTTTCTATCAATTGGTAATTTCTTTTGATTAATTCTTGGGTATGCTGCAATTGCTTAATAATTCGTATATTTATGTTTGATTCTTAAATTGTTTGATTGAATTAAGTTCTCGTTTTTAGTTTTGTGCAATTTGAATTTCAATTATTGTTTCTAGCCTTAGATTTTAGGATTAGATTAACTCCCTACTTGTGGGATCGATACCTTTGGTACTATGTTAACTAATCATGCACTTACGGATTATCGAAGGTTATTAATTAAAACTTACACACACAAAAACACCCAATCAAGTTTTTTGATGCCATTACCAGGGAGGCGATTATTTTAATTCTTTAGTTTAAGGCATTTAGATAGTTTTATTTATTTATTTTATTTTCTATTTAGTTCTTTTTTTATTTTTGAATTTGTGCTCTTGCATGAACGTAAGTGTCACGAGAAGTTCAAGTCATGCAGTTAAAACCTTAGAGTTATCGCTCAATTAGAGCGATCAATTAGGAAAGCTCGGTGTGAAGAAGAAGAAGAAATCACAAAAGCCACAATGACTGAGGAATTTTAGGAAGATTTGGATCACAGAGCAAACCAAAGATGTCAACAAATAACCCTAATAAATTTCATGAGACTAAGATTCAATACGGCTAACCAAGGAGTAGCTAGGCTAACTGTATAAGAAGCCTCTTTCAAAATTAAACCAACCCTCCTAAACATGCTTCAACAAAATGTGTAATTCTATAAACTAACGAATAAAGATCCCAATGCATATATAGGAAACTTCCTTGAAATCTATGATAACTTTCGGTACCATCAGATGTCAGAGGATGTGGTAAGAATTAGGCTCTTTGCTTTTACCCTAAGTGATAGAGTAAAGGCTCAGTACCATTCTCTCAACCTAGCTAATGTCACCACTTGGGATCAATTAGTTCGTGCCTTTTTAGATAAGTATTTTCCCCTTATTAAGACCACGAAGATTATGAAGGAGATTACCAACTTCCAGCAAAGTGACAAGGAATTGATCTATAAAGCATGGAAAAGATACAAGGATTTGTAACAAAAATGCCCACATCATAACTTACCCAAGGAATTCTAGTTGCAAACATTCTATAATGGAGTAACCCCACATACAAGAGGCATGGTTAATGTAGCTTTAAGATGATCACTGATGAGAAAGACGGTAAATGAAGCAAAACAGCTGATAGAGGAGATGGTAAGTAATAGCTGCCTATAGATGAACGAGCGGAGTAGACAAACCACTACTTTCTGACAATAAAAAGGAATTGTAGTTGTTGACCAAATGACAGAGATGCAGACGAAAATTGATAACTTAACTAGACAGCTTAACAACATGAAAGCTTTGTCCTCAACCTCAGTAAAAGTCATGAAATTAAAGTGTGAACTCTGTGGACAGATGAACCATGATACGATGGACTACTTCTTGATTTGGGATAAGTTAATTATATGGGAGCTCAATATGGATGAGGAGAGGGAAACAATCCCTACCCCAACATATACAACCCTAGGTAGAAGAATCACCCTAACTTCTCATGGACGAACAATGCTGGAGGACAGTTCAAACCTCAAGAACAACTAGGCTTCCAACGAGATAACCCAAGCCCAATGAAATCCAAGTTGGACAAAATTTTAGACAAGTTTGGAACCCTAGACGATGCACAAAAGAGTCTGGAAGGCAAATTCAAATAAGTAACAAAGAATCATACCTCTTCAATCAACAATCTAGAGCTCTAAGTAAATAAATTTTCAAATGCTTTCTCTACCCAAAATATGGAAATTATTCCTAGCACTTCGGGAACAAAACTGAGGGAGCAATTAAAGGCTATTACACTTTGAAGTGGGAAGGAACTTGAACCACCCACAAAGACAATAAAGGATCTCTTCCCTCCTATTAAGAAAGATTAAGAAAAGGAGAAAGAAGTGAATATGAGAGAATACCCTTCTTATGTCACTCCTCCACCATATCCACCCAAAATCCCTTTTCCTTAATGATTACAAAAAAAGAAGCTGGATGTGTAATTTGCAAAATTCTTTGAAAATTAAAGACCTTACAGATTAATCTCTCATTTGTAGAGGCTTTGGAACACATGCCCAAATATGCAAAAAATTTAAAGGACATATTATCAAAGAAGCGTACTTGGGAAGATAATCAGATGGTAGCTCTGACTGGCACTTTCAGTTCTATAGTCACTAGCCAGATGCCCTCTAAATTGAAGGATTCAAGGAGTTTCACAATACCCTGTGTAGTTGGTGAATATGAATTCACAAAGTGCTTGTGCCACTTAGAAGCAAGTATTAATCTTATTCCTTTGTCACTATTTAAGAAGTTAGGGTTAGGTGAGGTCAAGCTAATATTGATGTTGATTCAGTTGGCTGATCAATCTATTAAAAGACCATTAGGAATAGTGGAAGACATTATGATGCAAGTGGACAAGTTCATTATTCCTGTAGATTTTGTGGTTCTTGATTTTGAAGAAGATAAGAACTATCCACTGACCCTTGGTCAACCGTTTATTAATATAGGAAAGCCATAATTGATGTTGATGAAGGTGAAATTAACACTTCAAATAGGCGAAGATCATATCGAATTCAATATCAATAAGGTTTTAAAGAACCCGTCAGTAAGTAGTGCGTGTATAAAGGTTGAAATATGGATCAAAATTTGCAAGAACAAGTTGAGAGTTGCATCGCAGAAGCATAGTTTGTGACAACAAAGACAAATAATGGAGATGAGAAACTTGAGTCTAAAAGAGATGATGAGACAGAGGAGCCAAATGTTTAAACGCATCAAAATAAATTAGTCCAAACTGAAGCACCTATACCACCATCCATAGAAAAACCACCCACATTAAAGCTTAACCTTTACTTACATATCTCAAATATAATTTTCTAGGTGAAGATCAAACGTTATTGATTATCATTTCCAATCAATTGAATGAGAAACAAGAAAGTAAGGTGGTAGCAATTGTGAGAAAGCGAATGAAAGCCATCAGATGACAAATTTCAGATATTCAAGGTATAAGCCCAAATATTTGCATGCACCAAATAAACCTCGAGGAAGGATGTAAAACGGTGAGGGAACGTTAACAAAGGTTGAACCTTAACATGAAGGAGGTGTTCATAAAGGAAATAATCACATCTTAGATGCAGGGATAATTTATCCTATGTCTGATAATGAATAGGTTAGTCCAGTACAATATGTACCTAAAAAAGGTGGTATGACAGTAATAAAAAGTGAGAATGGAGAAATAATTTCAACAAGAATAGTCACAGGATGGAGAGTGGGCATAGATTATTGCAAACTCAACTCAGTGACTACAAAAGATCATTTTCCTCTCCCTTTCATAAACCAGATGATAGAAAGGGTGGCTGGTCATTTGTTTTATTGCTTCTTAAATGGATATTCAGGATATAATCAGATTTTCATCTACCCTATTGATAAGAAAAAACCACCTTTACTTACCCTTATGCGTATAGACAGATGCTTTCGGACTATGCAATGCCCCAGCTACATTTTAAAGATGTATGATGTCTATCTTCACCAACATGATCGAGGATATATTAGAGGTGTTCATGGATGATTTTTTAGTTTGTGGAGACTCTTTTGAAATTTGTTGAACCTATTTGGACAGAGGTTGTCAAAGATATGAAGAGTAACACTTAGTACTGAATTGGGAAAATGTCATTTTATAGTGCAAGAGGAGATAGTGCTAGGGCATAAAATCTCACACCAAGGATTTGAAGTCGACAAAGAAAAAATAGAATTTATAGAAAAACTTCCAATGCCAAGAAATAGGACAAGTGTGCGGGGATTCTTAGGTCATGCAAAATTTTATCGTCGATTTATCAAAGATTTCACACAAATGGCAAGACCTTTGACAACCTATTAGTCAAGGATGTGTCAATTTGATGACAATTGTATATCTGCCTTCAACAAACTAAAGGAGGCATTAATATCAGCACCAATTCTATCACCATAGAACTAAACACTTCCATTTGAGGATATGTGTGATGTTAGTGACCAAGCTATAAATTGTTTATTAGGCCAAAGGAAAGAGAAAAGGTTGCATGCAATCTACCATACTAATAAAACCCTTGCAAGACCTCACCACCACAGAGAAGAAATTACCCGCAGTAGTGTACACATGTGATAAATTTTGACAATACCTTTTGGGATCAAAGGTAGTCGTATTCACTGATCACGTAACGTTAAAATAACTTTTCAATAAAAAAGATACAAAACCAAGGCTCATTTGATGGGTGTTACTTTTACAAAAATTTGATATCGAAGTAAAAGATAAGAAGGGAGCAAAAAATGTGGTTGCCGACCACTTATCTAGACTAGAAGGAAAAGAATGCAAGCCAATTGAAGATATTAATGAAAATTTTCCTGATCAAACCCTGATGTTACTTGAAAGTTTGGCTACACCATGGTTTTACTGATATTGCGAATTATAATGCCAGTGGTAAACTTTCTTCTAATTTTTCTTACCAACAAAGAAAGAGATTCCCATATGATTGTAATCGATATCTATAGGATGAGCCAATTTTATGTAGATCATGCACTAACGGGTTAATGCGACGATGTGTTCTTGAGGAGGAAATGTTGGAAATCTTAAATCCATGCCATAAAGGTCAATATGTTGGACACTATGGAGCTAACAAAATGACAGTTTGAATACTCGAGATTGGATGTTATTGGCCAAGATTATTTAAGGATGCTCAAACATTTTGGCATAATGTGATTGATGCCAGAGAATAGGTAACATCACCAAAAGAGATTAGATGCCCTCATCCAACATTTTAGATGTGGAAGTCTTCGATGTATGGGACATCAACTTTATGGGTCCTTTCCTATCTTCAGTAGGAAATAGGTACATTCTAGTGGGCGTAGATTATGTTTCACGTTGGGCTGAAGCAGTGACATCTCCAACCAATGATGGAAAGGTGGTGTAAAAATTCATCAAGCAGTTATTTAATCGGTTTGGAGTGCCACGTACAATAATAAGTGATAGAGGTACATATTTATGCAACAGATTTTTTTGATTCCCTCTTAAAAAGATATGGAGTGCACCACCATATTGCTACACCTTACCATCCGTAGACTAGTGGCCAAGTGAAAGTTATTAATCGGGAGTTGAAATGAATTTTGGAAAAAGATGGTGAACAACCCCAGGAAGGATTGGGCAATAAAGTTAGATGATGCCTTATAGGACTGCTTTCAAAAACACCTATCAGAACAACTTCATATAGGCTTGTATACAGAAAAACTTGTCATTAGTCGGTTGAACTAAAACATCGAGCTTACTGGGCAATAAAAGCATTAAATTTTTATTGGAAGCAAGTAGGTGAAAAGTGACTTTTGCAACTGGTCGAACTTGAAGAGTTTCGTTATGATGCAGACGAAAATGCCAAACTCTACAAGGAAAAGGTAAAGAAACGGCACGATTCTCGTCTTAAGCAAAAGGATTTTAAAGTAGGAGATGTAGTTCTGTTATATAATTCAACGTTAAGGTCGTTTCTAGGAAAGCTAAAATCTTGATGGAGTGGACCTTTTACGGTCATTCAAGTTTTTGATCATAGAACCCTCAAATTTAAAATTGCTAATAAGGAAACTCTTAATATCAGTGGGTCTCGTTGCAAGCTATATCTTGAAGGAGCAATTCCCAAGGACAATGAAGTGATTACCTTCTGTTTAAACAATTAAGACAGTTTTGAGTGTGAATTTTGCATATTGTATGATAGTTTGTTAGGTTAAATATCGTGAATTATACGAATGTGTCGATGACTTAGATGGATTGAAATCAATGTAATTTTGAATATAATCTATTAGGTTATGAAGAGTCATTAACTCGCGAAATTAATAATCTAGGTTCTTTAGCTAAATATACAAGTTAATTAGGATTTAATATTAGCTTATCACCCTATAAGTTGTCACATTCATTCATAATTTTACATGAAAACGAGTAGCTTAAGCAATAAGGTAAATAATAAAAAAAATGTTTGTTAATTTTAAATAAATAACTATTTCACTGGCCTTCTAGTTATGAATAGAGCTAGTAGCTAGTTGAGAATGTGATGTAGCCGAGTAACCAAATCAACATGCATCACAAATGTGTGTTTTTGCATCAAAAGGCTATAATGACTTTTCAACCAAGAAGCTTAATAAAAACAATACTTAGTCTAGTAAGCAGATTGACATTCATCACCAATGTTGCCTTCGTGTAAAAGACTATATCTATGTCCACAAAAAGTTAAAAAATGTTTGTATTTTTTTAATAATAAAAACCTACCAAACTTGTAAACAGCTTGACTTTTCATGAAAACGTACTTAGGAGTAGTTATAGAGTTTGAATGACTGAATAATTATTAATGTGTGTGTACAATTGAAAAGGGTGAATAACTTGACATTTAGGTCTTGATTAATATGTATGTTTAGTCCAGAGCTCCTAGATGTGGATTTTGCATGTTAACGATTTGGAATAACTTAAATGATTGTGTTTTAAGTTAAATTTATGTTATAAAGTTGAAGTCATTGTCTCATTATTGCATTGTGTGTTATGTGATTTTTTATGTTTGTTGTTTTATTTGCTTGAAAACAAGCAAATGTTTAAGTGTGGGGATGTTGATAAGTATAAATTGCATTGTGCTTTAGGGCTTAGTTTGATATGTATTTAACTGTTAATTCAATTATTTAGTATATGTTTAGGTTATAATTATGTTAATTTGTTAATTATGTATGTGTTTAAGTGTTTTATAGGTTAGTACAAGTCTTTGAGCTTAATAATTATGTTTTTGAGGTACCTTGATGTTTTTGCTAGTGATTTATGGTCAACATCAAAGAACGAAGAAGTTTCAGAGACATTCAGGCTAAAACAATGGCCCACGATCATGACAGAAACACCAAAGTTAGCCCACAATCGTGACAGAAGTGCAAAGAACAGTCCACAATTGTGGCCTACATGCCACGATCGTGATAGAAGGCTTGGATGTGGCCTATGATTATGGTCTATAGGGCCACGGTCACAGCCTGCGTCGGGTAGACAAGCCATCAATAAAAAATGTCAAGTTTTGAGGAATTTTTTGGACCTTTCAAATCCTGAAAAAGCCCTAGGGATGCTCAAAGCACAAAAGGATATTTAAAGAACAAAAATAAAGAGGCAGAGAGAGCTTTTGCATTAGCCATCTTGAAAAACCCTAGAGAGAATTATCGAGAGATAAAGGAAGAGAAGAAGGATGAGAAAAGAGGAGAAGAAGCTAACTCGACATACTTCTTGGATCAGGAGCTTTCCCGACGTCGCTACCTTCCATCCTCCATTTTGATTGTATTTCTTGCTTATTTTCTGTTTTATCATTGTATAAAATTGGATTGAATAGTTAATGATAATGTCGAGAATGTTGTGGATGTTCTAAACTCACCTTCAGAGTTTTATTCTTGAATTCATAAAATCTAATTATTTATCTGTTTATTAGATTTGTTGTAGTTTGATTTTGCGATTTCATAATTCAGTAATAAATTAAAAGGGTGAATCAAATGAAAAATGATTAAATTGGATTAACAAGAGTTAGGTAATTTAATAAAACAAGAATTGAATCAAATCGAGAAATTATGCGAAGACAGATCTTGCATAGGTTTCTGATAGTTTATTAGAGAACTTTAGAACTAATTCAGGTTTTGGATAGGTTGAAATTGCATCTTCCATAATCTGATTAGGATTTATAATTTAAGATTCATGGTTATAACTGGAAAGAGAATAATCAACTTTAGGATAGTCTAGAACTAGCAATCTGATAATTCATAATCAAGTAGGTTAGCATTAAGGATAGGTAAAATTCCCTTTCTCTCAATTGGTAATTTCCTTTGGATGATTCTTGGGTGTGCTGCAATTGCTTAATAATTCTTATATTCGTGTTTAATTCTTACATTGTTTGATTGAATTAAGTTCTTATTTTTAGTTTCGTGCAATTTGAATTTTTGTTATTGTTTATGCCTTTAGATATTAGGATTAAATTAACTTCCTCCTCGTGGGATCAAAACTTTTGGTACTACGCTAACGAATCGTGGGCTTATGGATTATCGGAGGTTATTAATTAAAACTTACACACAACAAACACTCAATTAGGAACAACAAATAATGACTAAGCCATAGCAAAAGTGGCTAATAAAGTTGATGGGTTATGATTTTTCAGTCAAGTACAAGAACGGGAAGAACAATATAGCAGCAGATGCATTATCAAGGAGAGAGGGACTTAATGCAATCTCAAGTCCCTTAACATAATGGTTAGAAGCCATCAAAACTGAAAACTAATCGCACGCAGAGTTGTGGCAAGTTCATAAGTTACATAATCAATGAGAGGCTATCGGATCATGGGAGAATTAGGATGGTATTATTTTTTAAAGGATCTTATTTACCTTCCATCAAATTTAGAATTAATTCTCGTTATTCTATAAGAAATAAACAGTTGTGGGTATGAAGGTTTTTACAAGACTTTTCACAAATTGAGGGAAGTTTTTTTCTGGAAAAAAAATGAAGAAGGCATTAACATATTACACTAAACAATGTGATGTTTACCAACGTCACAAAGTTAACCACTAATCTTCGGCGAGCCTTCTTCACCCACTAACCATTTCTACACAAGCATATACTAACATTTCTATAGATTTTTTTGATGGGCTACCCCAATCAAAGGGCCAAACAATACTCTTTGTGGTATCGATTGGCACATCCTTACATAGCACCAAAAATGGCACAAGCATTTTTTGAACATGTATTCAAGCTTCATGGTATGCCAAAATCTATTGTGTGTGATCACAGTTCAACTTTCCTAAGTGCTTTTCGGAAGGAGCTTTTTAATCTATAAGAATTAGTTTCAACTAGAGTTCGTCTTATCACCCACAAATATACAGGAAAACTGAAGTCGTAAATTAAACCTTAGAAATGTACCTGCATTATTTCACAAGTTCCAAACCTCATTAATAGGTGCAGTCGCTTCCTTAGGATGAATTTTGTTACAACACAAGCCTATATGCTTCAAATTGCAAAAACCCCTTCGAGGTGGTGTATGGCAAGTCAGCACCTAACTTACTTGCTTATGTTCTAAGTACAGCAAAAGTTGAGACTGTAGATTAAATGTTGCAAGCAAGAAATCAAAATTTTATGACTTAAGATCTCAACTCCAACAAGCACAAGCAATAATGAAGGATGCATATGATAAGGACAGAATGGAGAGGGAATTCAAAATTAGTGACTAGGTATATTTGCATCTACAGTGATATCGACAAACTTCTTTGGCATTATGAAGTTCACAAAAGTTGTCACCATGTTTTATGGGCCTTATCGAGTGCTAGAGTGAATTGGGGTGGTTGCTTATCTTTTGGACTACTTACGAGAACTAAGATTCATCTTGTATTTCATGTCTCCTTCCCCAAAAAACAATTGAGTACTCGGAATAAGATTCACACTAGCTTGCCAATTGTAAAAGAAGATTTAGGATTACTATAGCGTTAGCCCTTGGCAATTCTGAATAAATGTAAGCGAGGCTATAAATATGAAATACTAATTCACTGGCAAGGTCTTCCAGCTACTGAAACTATATGGGAAGAAGAAGAGTCTTTCAAAGCAAGGTTTCCTAATTTTATTGGTCTTTATAATAAAGGTATCATAGAAAATTCCAAAAAACTTGTTTGCTGAGGTGTACTGTCCATATTTCTTTTTTGCTAAGGTGTACTGTCCATATTTCTTTTTTTTGTTTAATCTTTAATTAGCAGCTTAGGTCGAGGTCGAGGTAGGGGACAAGGTTGTGACACACACATTATGTTTTTCCTAATAAAAGAAGTAGTCGATCTTATAAACTAAAGTATTGAGACACTTAAACAAATGTGTCAATGCTTATTAGAAAACAAGTTCACTGAACTAACCTTATATGAGAAATAAACATACATTACTTGTATGTTTATTAAAATTCTCATTATGATAATTGTATAAGTGATCATTTTAATTGAGATCACCAAAGTTATCTTGTATAGTGATTGTTATGTTTTAATACTACTTATGACATGTTATAGTCAAGGATTGCTTAGTTGGTAGTTATTAAATGTAAGATGAACTAGAGTAGTCAATATATGATTCATCACCTTAAAATAAGTAAGGAAAATGTTCAATTGTTCTCGATTAGTATTAATTCGAGAAATTGTCCAAAGTAAAATGACACTTTGTAAAATAATTTGTAAATGTCATTAATTGAATCAATTACTAATGGTGGAAAACTATTATGATTAGACTTAAATAGAGTAGGTATTAGTTTCATGCTTTATCTCTAATTGGAATATTGTACGATGAAATGATTATTTATATAGAAAAATCATGCATATAAAAGTTTGTCAAAACAACTTTGACATTTCTAAATATTTGAATGTCGTATTGTGGTGCTAGATGTCAATCTTGATATGTAGATATAAATTGTTTAATTAGATAATTAAAGATAAACTAAAAGAGTTTAATTTATCAGATCCTAAATATGATTTGGGGATAATTTATATCCATTACTAACATATTTGAGAACTTAATGGGTCATACACAAAGACTAAGTTGAAGAGAAAAAAGATATTTTGTTCAAGTTGGACTTAATAGTAAAATTTGAGAAATTTTATGATTAAATATGAGATATTTAATAAATAAAAATCACTGAAATATTGGATCTTATTTGGACATCATTGGTATTTAAGTATAATTATTTGAAATTCTAATTAAAGTTTAATTAAAATTAGGAATTTAATTTCAATTAAATTACTAAAATATTCAAAACCTATTATAAATAGGCTTAAGCACTAAAGGAGCTGACACTCTTTGTCTAACCCTTTTTATAATAGTTACAAAGTTCTCTCAACTCGTTTTATAAATATCATTAAAGCTCAGATATTTTTGTGACTACGATAGATAAGATGAGCTAGTTTTGAAAATGATTTAAGAGAGAAAACAATCAAATTTTAGGATAAGATATGATTATGATTCATGCTTTTATTATAATTTGTGTTAATTATTTTATGGAATTAAAAGTGATCATAGCTTTCATAAAATTAAAACGAAAAAGTTTCGTTATTATTTCACTACGAGTGAGATCGAATTTTGTCCCGATTTTTCAACATTCCTTAATGTGTGTTTAAAGTATGGAAAAGTATGTATATATTAATAAAATCAGAAATAGATTCAATTGAAAAGATCATATCAAGCAACAGAAATTCTCTTTACCATACTGATGGAAAGTAAAAAAGGAAAAAGTTGCATATGATTTTTTTTTTAGTAAAATATGGTTACTTTCATTGACTATCAAAGGATAGAACATCCAAAATACTACTAGGTGGTATTGTCCAAACCACTGAATCTGCAATGGAACTAGAAGCTCGAGCTAGAGAGTGAGCAACACCGTTCGCAAATCGTCTAATGAAATTCAGAATCACATTCGTCTCAACCAAAAGAGACTTACAGTCAGAAACAAGAATTGCAAATGAAGATAAATCAGTATAGTTGGGATCAGTAATAGCCTGAATGCAAATTTGAGCATTTGACTCCACAACGATATTAGACCAACCCTCATCCTTAATCTAACTAAGCGCTTCCCTTATCGTGAAAAGCTCCGCCGTTTATGCATCCATACGTACTGGGAGTCGGTTTTGCATGGCTTGAATAAAAGAACCCCTATCATCACGTATTATCATGCCAAAACTCACAGCAGTATTACCAAAAAGAGCGGCATTTACATTGAGTTTCAACATTCCTAGGTTTGGTTTAATCCACAAATGAGGAACTTGAGTCGGATTCTTACCTGGCCTCGTAACCTTTGCTGCTAACCAGTCATTTAGAAAACCACGACCTCTGTGCACAATTTGAGCAGGAGTTCTTCGTCTCTGGTGCCAAACTAAGTCATTACGAGCCTCCTATAAAGACCACACCACCATTATACTGAGACAAACCATATTAGTATCACTAATCTGCAAAACTTGCATAATCCATGATAAGAAATTTCTAGAGAGCTACACAATTCCAAAAACCAATAACAAGCCAACAATCTCTCGCTACCTCAATATCGACAAGACAATGAAAGATAGTCTCCTCATACAAGTGACAAAAGGGACAACTGTTATCAACAGGAATATGCCACTACTGGAGAAGGACCTGAACTGGAAGAGCATGACGGATTGCTCTCCATAATAAATTCTAAATTTTTTGCGGTACTTGGAGACTCTATACACACTGCCATGCTGCCCTATGCTGAAAAGCTTCGGATGGCAAAGTAGTTAACATTCTGTAGGCACTCTTGACACTATACTTTCCTTTATAATCATTTGCCCAAAACCACGAATCCTCAAAGACCCGAGCTGATAAAGGAATAGCCTGAATTGCTTCACTCTCCTCCATTGAAAAGATTGTAATTAATCTTGGTCGTGTTCCAACGACCTTGCAAGATCAGGTCTAAAACTAAAAGAACATCTATTATAGCTGGTCAAATAGATGATATTCTTTTGTTAGGCAAACTAGGCACCCATAGATCCGACCACAACAATACAATACATCTAGTGCAAATTCTAATGGTTGCTCCATTCCGAATCAATTGTTGATACTCCCATAGGCTCTGCCAAATATAACTCGGGTTGTTTCCCAACTAAGCTTCCAAAAAAGAGGTTATGGGGAAATATTTGGCCTTTAGAAGTTGAGCTGCTAACATATTTGGCTTTGTGAAGAGATTCCATACCTGTCTTCCTATCATTGCCAAGTTGTACTTATGGAGTTTCCTAAAGCCTAGCCCTCCACATGCTTGCGGTCTAGCCATTCTTCACCAAGAGACCCAACGGATCCCATGATCGTTATTCCTACCCTTACCTCACCAAAATGATGCTATAACCTGTTAGAGATCAATACAAAGTGTTTTGGGAATTAAAAATAAGCTCATCACATAGCTTGCTAGAGATTGCCACACCGATTTCAATAGAATTGATTTTCCAACGCGAGAAAGATATCTTTTTTTTCCAAGAATGAAGTTTTTGCCACATACGATCTTTAAGGAATTGGAAGATTTGTCTCTTGTTTATGCCAACTCGCATCGGTAGACCTAAATAGGTTCCCAAGTCATCACTTTCAGACACACCAAGAAGAGAGCATACACATTGCTAGTTATGAGAAGAGACATTCTTAGAAAAACACACAGACGACTTAGAGAAGTTAATCAATTGGTCTGAAGCCAGCGCATACAAGTCCACTAAATTCTTGATCACTGCCCTCTTCTCCGATACCCTTAGAAACCAACAAGCTATCATCCGTATACAAGTCCACTAAATTCTTGATCACTGGCCTCATCTCTGATACCCATAAAAAACAACAAGCTATCATTCGCAAAAAATAAATGCGAAATACTAGGAGCACCCCGACATATCGAGCATCCATGCAACACATTCCTCGAAATCACATATGAAAGTAGTCTTGACAAACCTTCAGCATATAGGATGAAAATATACGAGGAAAGAGGATCCCCTTATCTTATCCCACGTGAAGGTTGGATAAGACCCAGCAATTTCCCATTATGCAGAACTGAGTACTGAACTATAGTTAAACATTCCATTACCAGCTTAATCCAAACCTATGAAAAGCCAATTTGAGCAAGAACCGCAAAAATATAACCCCACTCCATGCGATATTACACCTTGCTAATATCCATTTTTAATGCAGCATACCCCTCATTATCTCACCTTTTATTTTGGAAACAATGCATTAGCTCAAACGCAATAATACTATTATCTTGAATTTGTCTACTGGAAACAGATGCACTCTGGGATGGTGAAACGATGTCAGGTAGGATAAGCTTCAAATGATTAGCAATAACCTTACTAACAATCTTATACAAAATGTTGCAAAGCACTATTAGGAGGTGATCCCCCATAGTCTCAGGCTTGGATTTTTTAGGAATAAGAACAAGTATTGTTTCGTTCAACCTTAGTGGTATGGAGAAAGAGAAAAGGTGAAGTTGATGTTGCTAGGAGTAGAATCGATACTTACATCAGATCGTCACTGCGCACTGCT
>JANSVA010000217.1:22302420-22312837 GCA_025504915.1 Erythroxylum reticulatum
ACAAGTATTGTTTCGTTCAACCTTAGTGGTATCGTCCCCTATTCAAAGTATTAATTCATGCCTCCGTAATTGCTGGACCTACTGTATCCCAATGGGTCTGGTAAAAACCCGGATTGAAACCAACATAGCCAGGGGATTTATTTGTATGCATACTAAAGACCACTATCTTTACCTCATCCAAGGTATATGGAGCATTCAACATGTCATTCTTTTGAGTAGTAATACAAGCAGGTATTAAGTTAACCACATTTTCAAGGTCACCAGGACTAGCAGTAAACAACTCAGTAAAGTAAGAAGAGATTAGTGATTCCAAACCCGTCTCATTATCAATCCACAGACCCGAAGCATCCTTGAGAAGACAAAAAGAATTTTTCTTTTGCCAATGTGTTGCCATGGTATGGAAAAACCGAGTGTTGGAATCACCATCCTTAAAACAAAAAACCTTCGATTGTTGTTTCCACTGAATTTCTCGTTCATGCAAAATCTGGAAGGATGTTCGATTTGCTACATGAAAACGTTCCTTATCCTGCAGTACACGTGAACCACGTAGTTGTTTAATAAGACGAAGACTATCTTCCAACTCATGCTTCTTAAAGTCCCTTAAATCCAAACCCCGCCTATATAAAGCTTGTCCACAGAGAGATAATCGATCCTGAATCTCATCCTTAACTGAAGGGTCCCAACTATCTTATACTACCACTCGACAATTTGGCTCCTTTGACCAACTATTTTCATAACAAAAATGGCTGGCTCGAGTACGTGGGATAAAGGTACGTAATTTAAGCAAAATTGGAAGATGGTCCAAAGTCGAGGTATCTAAAGAGACCGCTTGTGCATAAGGAAATAAAGAGCTTCATGCATCAGAAACCAATACTCGATCTAATTTTTCTTCTATCCAATTATCAGAATTACGTCCATGATCCCAAGTGAATTGATAACCACCCAGGGGAAAATCAAAAAGTCCAGCATCACGAATAGCGTTCCCAAAGCCCTCCATTAGATGATTAGGTTGTCTTCTACCACCTCGTTTCTTATACGGTGCTAAAATGTCATTAAAATCACCGATACAAACCCAAGGCAAGCTACTACGATCTGCTAAATTACAGAGAAGTGTCCAAGACTCTCTATGCCGATTCCGATCAACGTGCCCATAAAAACATATGATTCGCCAATTGCTAACATCTTCAACTAGTACTTTCACATCAATACACTGCATAGATAAATTCAACACAAAAACAAAAGAAATAGCACGCCAAAGTAAAGCAAGGCCACCACTATGGCCTATACAATCTACAGATATAAAATCATCATACCCCAAAAGAGTCTTTATTTATGAAATTTTATTAGACAATGACAAAGTTTCAATTAAAAAAATAAACATTGGTCTTTTTTGTTGGACAATAAACTAAAGATTTCGAATTGAACATAGATTGCCCAGTCCATGATAATTCCAGCTCAAGCAATTCATCTTTATCGGCGCATCTGGGCACTAGATGTCACCGTTGATGTCTTTGGATTAATGGACATGCTTTCGGAATTAGCAAAATCCTAAGCCTTCTTTGAATGATCCAAGCCCATTCTCTTTCTTTTCGAATCAACCATATTAATAGTTTCAACATCAACTTCTTGATTTTCTGAAGGCATATCAAATTGATTTCGTTCAATATGCACCAAATCTCCACCTACCGTAATAGTCGGGAAGACTAGATTTTTGGCATTAGTGGATGCAGCCAAACTGCCCGAAGATTCTGCAAAATCCTTCAAGTTTGAATCCCTATCTCCCCTAGCTGGATGGGCCGAACGTAGCCATTTGGAGCCAAACATTGGCTGTGATCGACGTGTTGGGGCACGAATACTGGGTGAGTATTTTCGAACTACCTTGCTCGGAGAAAAATCAATAAGTCGAGGAAAGAATCTTTCTTTATGTCCCATAAAACCACACATCAAGCAAAACATTGGTAGTCTATCATAAACAAACGTCACAGCATACCGTTCGCCACCTTCTTTTTTCAACCGTATCGTGTCCTTGATCAATTTATGCACATCAAGTTGCACTCGCACCCTCAAATGAGAATTCCATAAATCACTAAAATTTTCAGGATCGACATGCATATACTTCCCCAAAACCTTTCGAACATTAGATACCACCCTCTCCAATTGGAATCCTGAATGAAGACCATAGATTTGGACCTAAACTGGAACAAAGAATAAAGGGACCTCCAAAGGATTCTGCGTAGCCCCAAGCATGTCCAGGATAAGCAGTTGATTGTCAAAAGACCATGATGACATATCTAAAACACGATGAACATCCACCTCATGAAAAAACTGAAAAAGAAAAAGATCACTCGATAACTTTCTAGGTTGAACACTCCCAATTGGTTTCTATAAAGAAGCCAAGGTGTGGACCATTGCGTTGTAGTTGATTGTACGTTTAGTGAGAAAACATCCAACCAAACAGAAATGAGGGTTATCAAATGATTCAACTTTGAGGTCATTGACGCCGTATACAATACCCTCGATATCCTCTTCCTTAGTCGAGACAGGAAGCATTTCATCCTCTGGTACAGCAGTAGCCATATCCACCGACCTTTAGCGTCAGCCATGGTAAAGGAATGATGGAGGTTCGAGTTTGTAATATTAGGGTTCAACTACTCACATAAGAGACAAAAAAAAAAACGACAGAAAATAACATAAGTACAAACAAAAACTGACATATAGGATATTCTTAAATCACAAAATTAACTAAAATTATTATTTAAAAAACTAATACCTAAATTTGATACCCATTGCGCTTTGATTTGGCACCCATCAAAACCGGCTTCCTTCTTGCCGGTACATTTTTACACATCCAATAAATAAAAAGTACAGCTACCAACATTGGATTTATTGAACAAGAAAAACCAAGTATTTAAACATCACTACACCACTATAAAACAAACCCTCTTTAAGTCTCAGCTAACATTTGCCGTTCTTTCCTAATCAATCAAATCTATAAATCAACCTTAGCTTTTCTCCGGTTCCTTGCATTAAGCACAAATCCCTCATTTGATTTACAATCAGTTTAGGGTTTCCGATTACAACCATGTCGTTGAGACCCAACGCGAGAACTGAAGTTCGCCGGAACCGCTATAAGGTCGCCGTCGACGCCGATGAGGGTCGCCGGAGGAGAGAGGATAACATGGTGGAGATCCGAAAGAATAAACGCGAAGAGAGCTTGCTCAAGAAGCGCCGTGAAGGCCTTCAAGCCCAGCAGTTCCCTGCGCAGGCAATCCCTTCCGCCGTGGAAAAGAGGGTACTTGTTTTGTTTGCTCGCATACTTATGAAGTTCAAATATTTTTTCTTTGTTGGTGCACTGAATTTTCCGTGATTAGGATTAGCTTGGTATTTTTTTTATGTTTTGGGTTTTGTGTGAATTTGACAGTAAAAAATGTGATCTTTTCCACACACAAAAATTGCAGTTAGAAAATTTGCCTTCGATGGTTGCTGGCGTTTGGTCTGAGGATAGCAACTTGCAACTTGAAGCGACTACTCAGTTCCGGAAGCTTCTTTCCATTGGTAATTGAATAGAGCATGCTTTATGTCCTTTTTCTATTTTGATTGTTCTTTTTTATTCAGTGATTAAATGTTCCTTTTTGCAATTTGTGGATACCAGAACAAAGTCCCCCAATTGAGGAAGTTATACAATCGGGGGTTGTCCCTCGCTTTATTCAATTTCTGGTCAGGGAGGATTTCCCTCAGCTACAGGTGTGTAATTGGGTGATATGTTTCATCTGCATTTATGATTTTGGTTAATTTGAGTAAAAGGTTACTAAGCTTGCTGGTGATTGTTGTGATTTTTTAATAGTTTGAAGCTGCTTGGGCACTCACAAATATTGCTTCTGGAACATCCGAGCACACAAAGGTGGTGATTGATCAAGGTGCAGTCCCTATATTTGTGAAGCTTCTTGGCTCCCCAAGTGACGATGTTCGGGAGCAGGTATGTGGCTGAAGTTCCATTATCCATAGTGTTAAAATTTCACACTAATGATGGTGTGGTACAGCATTGATAGATTCCAGCTTAACTGTCGGTGAAATTGTAGGCTGTGTGGGCATTGGGTAATGTTGCAGGTGACTCCCCTAAATGCCGTGATCTTGTTCTCAGCCATGGAGCCCTTGTTCCATTACTTGCACAACTGAATGAGCATGCCAAGCTTTCAATGTTGCGGAATGCCACCTGGACTCTATCAAACTTCTGCAGAGGCAAGCCGCAGCCTCCATTTGAGCAGGTGATTTGCTAATATGCATTGTTTGGTAGCCTGGGCATAAACATAAATTCTTTACAGCTATTCTTGGGTGTTTTTTAACAAATGGTATTTAATGGGCAGGTGAGGCCAGCACTTCCAGCACTTGAACGACTTGTGCATTCAAGTGATGAAGAAGTTTTAACTGATGCCTGCTGGGCACTCTCATATCTTTCTGATGGTACAAATGATAAAATCCAAGCTGTAATTGAAGCTGGTGTCTGCTCTCGTCTTGTTGAGCTCCTCTTGTGAGTAGTGGTTCTTTTCTCTTGTCCATAACTTCATAGTCAATTATTTAAACTAAACATGTTCACATTATTCTGCATTTCTTCAGCCATCCATCCCCTTCAGTCCTTGTTCCTGCACTTCGGACTGTGGGCAATATTGTTACTGGAGATGATATGCAGACTCAGGTACCTTCTTTTAAAAAACTTTTAAGATTTTTTCTGCTTGTTACTAAACATCAAATGTTCAATGATGTCGGAATGGCTTATCATTAGTTTAATTAGTGAATATAAGGCGCAAGAACTAGTGCTTTGAAAGTTTAAGATTGTCTGGCGTGTAATGACCTTGGCCTTTTGTCCGGCATGTCTTCTTAAGTGCATTACAGGCATACACATAAATTACGAATCTAGGACATCTCCAGGAAGCTGTAGCTAAAGAAAGAACAAATTTGTCTTTCAAATCTTCCCTTAAAGCAAGTTTTCCCTGCACCTCCTCATTCTTTGTATGCTTCTCTTCATTTGATAATTTCCTTTTAGTTTCCCTAACCTATTTCTTCGGGATTGGTGATGTGTTGAGTTTGATTTTGTGTCTGGGAATTCTTGTTCCTGTACTTTTCTGTTCCTTAAAAGTATGGCTAACATATGTAATTACCTTGACAGTGCATAATTAGTAATGGTGCACTTTCTAGCCTGCTGAGCTTGTTAACTCACAATCACAAAAAGAGCATTAAGAAAGAAGCTTGCTGGACTATCTCAAACATTACAGCTGGAACAAAGGAACAGATTCAGGTTAGTGTACAAGAAGAATCATTATGTCCCTGGAATCCTTGTTTGTGCTAATTGATGTCGTAAATTCATCTGGTGGATTGAATAGTATGTAAATAGTATGTGGGAGTTTTCCCATGGTTGTTTGCATTGTTTTATTTCAGAACTTTTTGAGGAAGACTGTCACTTATGCCGATAATTACAATCTTTTTGGTTAATAACAATCACAATCTAGGCTGTAATTGAGGCTGGTCTCATTGGTCCTCTCGTTAATTTACTCCAAAATGCTGAATTTGACATAAAGAAAGAAGCTGCTTGGGCAATTTCGAATGCTACTTCTGGGGGAACTAATGACCAAATCAAGTAAGTTAATGCAGCTTCTTAGAAATGTTTCTTAAGTTTGCTTTCTCAGTCATTTGTTAGAGGCAATTGACCCATCTTTTCATGGTTGGTAGGTACTTAGTAGGTCAGGGCTGTATAAAACCGTTGTGTGATCTCCTTGTATGCCCAGATCCAAGGATTGTCACAGTTTGTCTTGAAGGGTTGGAAAACATTTTGAAAGTTGGGGAAGCTGAAAAGAATTTGGGCAACAGTGGAGATGTTAATTACTATGCCCAGATGATTGATGATGCTGAAGGATTGGAAAAAATTGAAAACCTACAGAGTCATGACAACAATGAAATTTATGAGAAGGCAGTCAAGATTCTTGAAACATATTGGTTAGAAGAGGATGAAGAGGCGCTACCAACTGGTGATGCTACCCAGCAGGGATTTCAGTTTGGTGGGAGCGAGCTTCCGGTTCCATCTGGTGGATTCAACTTTAGCTGAAGGTATAGTATTACCTAGTCGGCATTATTTGATCATAGTTTAGTAATATGTTACAGGACATTATATGAATAGCTGCTTGCAAATTGTTCCTTGCATGCATTGCAATCTTATTGATTGAGCTTTACTTTGGATTTTACAACTCGAGCAAGTAAAAATTATTCTATCTAGAAGTTGGAAGTTTTAATTGGTTTGCAAAATTCGCAGGGGGGTATATTCTGTGTGATACCCAATCGTGATGATGCTGATTAATATATTGGAGTCAAGTGGGTCTATTAGATGGTACCTTGCATCTGGTCATAGTCTGGTCTAGCTTCCGTTGTGGTTGAGGAGTTGCCTTGGGTGTCCTGTCCAAATAAAAAGGGAGTTGGGGCGATGCTGAGGAGACTGGCCAGTGATGGTTGATATACTTTACCTGTTCTGGACAAGTCTTAGCATAAGCAGGGTCAGTTGCTTCGGCTGTACTGGTGGGGGTCTAGTCTAAATGCATGCGGGTCGAAATGCTTTGCTGTTTTTAGTCTTGAGTTGTGCCAATAGCATTTGTAAAGCTGTTATTTTGTTATGTCTGCATTTACTGAAGACATATTCACGAACTATGTTTCCCTGGTGCATTTCAGAGAGGAGGATTATGAGTGGGCTATTTTGGTTTTCTCCCCCAATTTTGTGTGGATCAACTTGTGGAAGGACTGTGGATAGCTTTTGATTATGTTTATTGACGTGTATTTACGTTTTGGCGAGTTTTTAGTGAGAGCTTATCTGCTTTCTTCCTAAACTGGTTGATTTGTTATTGTGTTCTCCTTTTTTTCAAGGGATCTTTACTTAAGGTCCAACACAATAACGGTAAAAAGGAAATTGTTGATACAAGAGGGATTTTCAAATAAAAGAAAATAATTAAAATTTGTTATTACATGGTTCTGATATATTTCGTTTTTTGTTAAATCAAAAGAGATCGTAACAGGATTGAGGACTCTTCTACTGACAAACATGACTACACTATTTGACTAGTTGGTTTCATACTTGAAGGACCCTCATTTATTGATATTGAAGAATTAATAAAGAAAAGGTTCAAACTTTGTCAAAACATGGAAGCAAATTGGTGAAGATGGTTGCTTGTAAAGCTCTCAATTTCTTTCTATCCACTGAATATTTTTATATTTGCCTATTTATTGTGTCCCATTACTTCTGGTCTTAAACCTTTTTTAGTCTCTTCTCTCATGTTTACTAACCTTTGCTCCTTTATCTTATTTCTATTGATTGGTAAAATAATGCCTTTCCGATCTATGCTTACCTTGCTGATGTGGCAGGGTTTTGAGTTTAATGAAGTTGTAATCCGAATATAACAATTCCCGTCATCTTATATTGACTAAACATAAAGATATTAAAAGGTTTATAAATAATAAGAGCTAATTATTTAAATGACTAGTTTTAGTCAATTTGGTAACGGAGGATCCAAGTTCAAGTGAATTCTACACTTTAATCATATTACAAATTCTAATAATCTGTTCTTATAGTCTTTCTAGCAGAATTTTGATGACTCCACTCTTATCATATGTTAGCGATCTACATCCAACAACAAAAACATTTTTTTTTTTTAAATTATTCACAACCAAATATATAAAGTATTTTTTATAAAATAATCAACATATGAACTACACACCATTTAGTAAAAAGAATATAATCGAAATAGGGTCCCATTGGCCATTTATAAAGCCCATTTTCAGATCCACCTGTTAGGTCTAGGTGCCTCTCTCTCTCTCTCTCTCTCTCTCGTGAATTGTGACTGTGTCGGTTAGAACTTGTTTTGTCTCTCTAGATTCTAGAACACGCACGCAACTCTCTGCCTATCCAATATTCTCTCTCGGTGACTGCTTGTCGGTTTTATATTGCGTTCGCATGTCAATAACCATGAACGTCTCTTGATCACTCATTACTTGTCTATTACTCTATTCGAAGCTTTCGCATTGTTAGTGATTACCGAGTTCAATTCAGATCTCACCACTCATTTTTATTGGGTTGCTTGAATACCCACTTCTGCTATCATCGTTTACTCAACTGGGGTGGGAAAAACAAGCTGGATCCTAGCGATACGGTGAGTTTTTTAGCAAAAGGTTACTGCTGATTTTGATTCCAGACGTAGCTAACCAAGTCTTGTCTGTTTTAAACAGGGATCAGAGACGCAAGAAATGAGTGGCAAATCACCAGAAGTAGAAAGCCAACAGAGGAAAACATGTGTTGATTGTGGAACTTCAAAAACTCCTCTTTGGAGGGCTGGACCAGCTGGTCCTAAGGTGCTCGATCATAAGTTTTTTGATGGTATTGTTTAATATTTGATATTTGATTTGATACGATTCTGTTGGATTTGCAGTCACTGTGCAACGCATGTGGTATCAGGAGCAGGAAGAAGAGAAGAGAAGTTGTGGGACTAAATAGAGGGACAGCTTATGACAGGAAACATAGGAAATGGGGCAATCACAATGGATCAAGCAACCATAGTGACAATAGAGGTAATAAGCAGGTAGGAGATGGGTTAAAGCAGAGATTATTGGCGTTGGGGAGAGGGGTTTTGATGCAGAGATCGACGTTCGAGAGACAAAGGCGAAAGCTTGGAGAAGAAGAAGAAGCTGCAGTGTTGTTGATGGCTTTGTCTTATGCCTAGGGTTAAGGTGGTTAATAATGGAGCTGGAGCAAAGAATTAGCTAACAATTTAAATTTGTAACGTTGGAGGGTTGATTTTGGCATTTCTTCTTTTGCCTTTGTACTTCTCTGGGGAACGTTTGGATTGTAGTTTGCCTAACTAAAGTAATAAAAGGTTGCCACATTGCTTGCATTGCATATGACTGTACATGCTTTACTTTCTTGCAATGAAAGATATAGAAAAGTTTTAAGGTTGACTTTGTTCCAAATACAGCCAACTTTTGGTGGCTAAGATAACTGCTTTGTTACGTTGTTTTAAAGATCCCATTCACCAAACTTATGGTTAAAAAGCATTCCCTAGATGCAAGCTTACAAAGCTAAACCAAGCATTTGATTGGTCATAGAAGTGGAAGACCGCGTTGACACAAGAAGTAAACATGGGCTCACAAGAGTGGAATGTTTAGTTTAGCTTCTCCTAAAGATTAGATCATAATTTACTTTTGACCCTTAGAATGTTACATTTTGTTGGGACCCCGCCCTTGCGAGTCATGTGCCTGACGTCCTAAGTGATATCTGGACGTGCATCCTACAAAGGTGGCGTGCCTACGCTAGTCAATAATCAAAATAAACTCACTTCTCCTATTTCCAAATAGATTTTTGGGAAACCTTAAATTGAAATTTCAATTGGACTTCTTCAGAACATTTGTTCCCCATTATCTTAAGTCTCTAATGACACCAAAATTATTCAATTTGATTCAAAAATCTTAAAGTTATAACCTAAACATTTTCGGACTATTTTTGCACTGAAACAATACATTATACCCAACTTCACTCCAGAAATTGAAATTCTTAGGGACTGAATTAAAATTCAATTTCTTCAAATAATTTGTAGCTCTATGTCTCTAGTTTATTTAGAAACAATAATCATCTCATTTGGAGCTCTAAAGATCAAAATATTGAATTATGTTTAGTAAAATATTCAGTTCATACTCTTTCCACTGATACCCTTACTTTGATTCATTCAATCTTTTTCAGAACAATACCAAAAGCTATAAAAAATTTTATGGAGAGGTATAGAAATGTGTTACGAATCTAATGCCTAAAAAATCAGGTCATTTGAAGGTCGGACGACAAAGTTATGATCAAAAGAGTGAGAGGTGTTTAGGTTTGGGAACACCTCGCGATCGCGACTTGCTTCCCTTCTTCCTCCTTTGCTTTTCTTCCTCAAACCTATTTTAGAAAGAAAAAAAAAGGCATAACTTTCGCTACAAATATTATATTAAGGTTATTCAAATACTGTTTTAAAGATGACTTCTAGATCTACAACTTTCATGAAGACTTCAAATACAAAATTTGCCCCTATAAGTTTCAAAATTTCAAATAAATATAGTTGTCCCAAAAGTCCATCCTAAACAGCATCACAAACTTCTAATGATCATATCTCTCAAGTCCACTGTCCAAAAATTTCATACTTTATATCAATGGAAAGTTAGAAAGATAAGATACAACTTTGTCTAATTCATCTTAGATCAATCCAGATTTTCCACTGAAATCAGAAACCCAATTTGACCCTTATGAAAAACTTGAAATTTGCAATGTACAACTTGGAAAATCATGAGCATAACCATTCAACTACTAACTTTACTTCATTAAACTCCCTAATCTCTATTCATTTGACTCATCCCTTAC
>JANSVA010000217.1:22312937-22335690 GCA_025504915.1 Erythroxylum reticulatum
AACTAATTCTCATCATTCACAAAAATCCTATCTTTCCTTTTTCCATAATATCTCACTTATATGGATATATATATCAATAATTCATGTTTAAAAAAAATCATCATCTCAAGTTGATAACTTCTTCAAATCTACCCAATTTCAACTCATTATCATCCATACACAATTCGTAATTCATTAACAACAAATAGGAGTTTACAAAGCTTAATGACATTCTAAGCTACATTACATCATTGGTATCAAAATCCAAATTACAAAAGATACCAAACCCAATAATTCTCGACGTGTATCTAAAGTCTTGCTTTTACAAAATCTAACTTAATATACAGAAACATTACAAAAGCCGAATGATGCCTCAAAACTTAGTTACTTGACCTCATTCTCTTCACCTGAAGATAGGACGAAAAGGGGGTGAGCTTAAAAGCTCGTGGGTAACAATTTTATAACCAGTAACAAGCAAAACTATTTAAATACTTATTTCCATTATAACAAAAATTCACATTGAATCACAAAGCACATATTTCTCAAATTCTCAACCAAATTCTCAACCAAATTCTCAATAATGCAAATCAGGTATGCATCCATCTTGTCAATATATCATGAGCACATAAGCACATCAAAATGGTTTGGAAGGTCCAAAATGGAACGTACTACACATTTTTCATAAGGGTCTTGTGTAGCCATAAACAAAATGTACTATCGCAATCCCACAAAATGGTTTTGCATAGCCGTGAACTTATGGGAGTCCATAAAGGAGCTCCATGCCACTAGCATGCAGGCGGGAGAAGTTTTTAGTCAAAGTGCACTTGACATACTTAAGGGACCAAACCAAACCCACATAACATGTATTTCATAACTTGTAAACTTGTTGCCCAAAATGGCACATTTTCAAAACTTGATTTTTCATGAACATGAGATATTTCAAAAATCATTTCTGAAAATATGATTTTTCAAACATAGTATCTTTTCAAAAAAAATCATTTGCACAATCTTTTTATAATTCATCAACATAATATGCTCATACCAAACATATAAAACATTCACAAAGCATTCAAAGAATCATAAAGTACATTCATGAAATAGTTGAAATCATTTATTTCCATCAATTAAAAAAAATGTAAATGACTTATTACTTAATTATAAAACCATAACTCACCTTGAATTTCATTGCTTAAACTTGTTCAAAAATGCCTCTACTCTTGCTTCCTTTGATTCCCTTTTAGCAAATACAAAATTCTCCTTCCATAGGGATTCAAATTGGAGAACCCACAAGACATGTTTACTAAAATTAATCTTAGAATTCTTAAACTCATATATTTCTTAAGCTTTATGAACCAACACTCTTTCAAAAATCCAAAAGATTAAAATCTAACTTACCTTGAATCTTCGCCAAATAGTGAGGTTATTAGCTTTAATGCAAGCTCTAATACTCCTCTTTCTTTTTTCCTTCTTGAACAACTTTAAATTTTCTCTTGAACACTAAGAAATGAAGAACCCTAAGTCTACTTTCTTCCTTCTTGCAAAAACTGAAACACATAACTCTCTTTTCTCATTTTTGGTGTTCTCTTCTTCTTTCTATCCTCAAATCATGTTTTTACCTCTTCCTTAAAAGCAAGCCAACACTTCTTATTTCAATTTTGCCATTAATGATTCTAAATTGTCCATTTTACCCTTCCTTATAAGCTTATGGTCTTATACCCTTAAGTGATCTTCCAAAAATGCCTTTGAACATCCTTATTACCTTAGTACTTTAATTCCATTAAACTATGTCCTATAATCTTACTAACACTAATATAATAATAACTCCAAAAAAATAAATCCATCAAAACCTCATAATTCGTTTAAATCATGCTTAATTAGAGAAAAAAATATGGGGACCAACACATTTCATCATATATATATAATTATATATATCTAATAATTTTTAGAATGGTATTGGTATGTATAAATATGAACAATATATAAAGCTCATTGGTGGAAAGTATGTTGGTTTATGCCCTATAGTTGATTGGTTTGGCTGTAATTGAGTGACAATATTCAAAGACATTCTTTATTGTGTACATATTTAGATGTACTGATAAAATTCATAGGATAATTATACATTACAAATGAAATTATAATAAGATTCATATTACATTTATTTATTATCACTAAATTGTTTATATTTATTTTTCTATTAAGACTGAATATTAATATAATGTAAAAAACCTAGCAAACGTCATGTTTTTCCTTATAAAGGAAGTACTTGATTTTATAGACTAAAGTATAGATATACTTAAACAAAAGTGTGGGTGCTTGTTAGAGAATAAGTTTATTGAATTGAGGTCATATGACGAATTCATTTGGAACATTACTTGTATGTCTATGGAAATTCTCATTGTGATGACTGTGTAAGTGATCCTTTGATTTAAGATCTCCAAAATTATCCTTTATAGGGAATGCTATAATTTCATACTACTTATGACCTGTTTTAATTATAGGTAGTTCAGTTGATAGTCATTGGATATACTATAAACTATATGGAGGTAGTTGAGTAATTAAAATGAGATTCATAACCTAAAAATAATTAAGGAGAATGTTTCATTATTCTCGATTAATATTGATTCGAGAAATCCTTGGACAAGTCGGAATGACATTTTGTAAATACTTTACAGATGTCATTAATTGGATCAATAGCTAATGACAGAGAACTAATATAATTGGACTCAAAATAGAGTAAACATTAATTTCATGTTCTATATCTAATTGGAACATTATATGATAAAAGAAGTGAATTATAAAGAAAAATCATACATGGAAAGGTTAGTTAAAACCATTTTGATATTCTTAAATATTTAAGTGATCATAATGCGTTGCTAATTGTCAATCTTGATCTATGATATAAATTGTTTAATTAGATAATTAAAGATAAACTAAAAGAGTTTAATTTTATTTAATCATAAATCTGTTTTAGGATTATAATTTATATTTATTGACAACATATTTGAGAATCTAATAGGTCTCACAAGAAAAGGATTGAAAAGAGCAAAGATATTTTAATCAGGTTGGACTTTATTGTAAATTTTAAGAAACTTTATGATAAATTTGAGAGATTTAATAAGTAAAGATCAATATAAGATGTTGAATCTTATATGGGCATAATTGGCATTTAACTAAAATTATTTGTTATTATAATTAAAGTTTAATTGAAAATAGAATTTCATTTCAATTAAATTGCTAAAATGTCCAAAATCTATTATAAATAGGCTTAAGCTCTAATGAAGCTATCACTCCTTATTTAGCCCATTTATATACAAAGTTCTCTCATTTTGTTCTATTGATACTGTTAGAGGTCAAACATTTGTGCAACTATGGTGATTAAGATTGATAAAAACAATTTGAGAGATACGACAAGAAAATGATCAAGTTTTGGAATAAGATACGAATTAAGATTCATGTTTTATTATAATTTATCTATTAATTATTTTATATAATTAAAATGATCTTAGTTTTCGAGAAATCAAAATATAAAAAGGTTTTGTTATTATTCCACTATAGTTGGGATTAGATCCAGGCCTTATTTCCCAACAGTGATATCAGAGCCAACTTTAATTCTATGATTTAATTAAATTGTTTGATTGTTATTGATCTTGAATTATAGAATTGAAATCATAAACCTTAATAATTAGATTAAGATATGATTAACATTACTCTAAAAAGTTCATATTAAAAATTTTGAAATCTTAAATTCAATTTAGAATTGTAATTATAGTATGATTTTAAATAGAAATTGAAAATTCAAAGTTAAGAGTTAACATACTTGCATAATCTAAAAACCGTAATTAAAAACCCTAGAAACTCATAATAAGATTAGAAATCTAGAAAATTTTAGTTGTTGGTTAGTGTTTTGGTGAGCCACATGAGAGACGAAAGTTGGATCGCTAGAGGATGGGTTTGTTGCTACTTAGAGAAGTTTTCTCCTCAGTCACAATAAACATAAAGCATGGATGAAATGGCTTGATTGCGTGTAAAGAAGAGGATGTTAAAGCTAGTAACAGTAACTAGTGGTTAATTAGCATATTTGGTCTCCAATAACAAGCAAATGGAATGTTGCGGTTGGAAGCTTTTTTTGGATGGGATTTAGTAGTAAATTTTGGTGAAAATATGCGTATTGAAAACTTTAGTCTACAATTATATCAACTCAGAAAAAAGGAATATATGGTAGCTTCTATTGGAAAAGAATAAAAGCAGTTGAAGACAAATGCCACCAAAGCCACTAGAATTAAAATCCACAATGGAGAATGCTTTTTTTGGTTCTTTAGCTGGTCTAACTATGGTATTCTTGCGGACTATGTGGATGATACTCTTAAAAATATACCCTTTAATGGGGTATTCAACGAAGGACAATGGTGTGTTGATATTATAACTGAACTACTCAACAACATCATTATTGAAATTCTTTCACTCTGTTTCAAATTAGATGATGAGCATGCCTTGGGAATATGGTCATTGAATGTATCCAGAAATTTCTCAATATCCTTTGGTTATCATTTCATGAGAAGGCCACACAGGAAACAGCATGATTTACATTTCATTTGGCGCAAACAAATTCCTTCAAAAAAATTCATTCTTCATGTGGAAACTCTTAAATGGCTTGCTTCCATTATCGAATGTTCTAATGAGAATGGGTTTTAATATGCATTCTAAATGTTCTTTTTGGTCTTCAATTGAAGATATTAATCATGTTTCTTTTGTTGTTCTTTTTCATGGGAAATATGGAATTATTTCATAATAAGGTTAAACATGCATTTCATGGTTACATCAAATCTGTAAGATTGGATCAAACTAATGTGGCATTATGACAAAGAACAATTTGTTGCCCAACAACTTAGAACTCTTCTAGTAAGTTTTATTTACTGGGAGTTTTGGAAAGCGTATAATAAATATCTTTTTAGGGTGTTCAGGCTACATCAAAAAAACATCACTAGTCACATTATGAACTTAATTCACAAAACACATTCAGTATGGCCATTCCAATCATCTAGTGGTGAAGTATTTCTAGTTGTCAATGGCTTAATCTCGACATTATGGAAGCCTAAACCATCGAGAATAATTACTCTCCATTGGGAAACTCCTTCAATCAATTAGAACAAACTAAATGTGGACGGATCATCGCTTGGTAATCCAGGTTCCTTAAGTATTAGTTTTATAATTAGAAATGCTAATGGTGGAATGATTTTAGCTAGAACAAAAAACATTAGCATAGTCATGAGTCTTCAGATTAAATTTCTGACAGCAAAGGAAGGTCTCTATGCTTGTATTTCTATTTAATTATCTAAAATCATTTTAGAATCTAATTCCATACAAATGATTAACATCTTGAATGGTAAAAGTCTTTGTCCATGGAAACTTTAGGAGATTCTTGAAGAAATGGAGACTCTTATGACTGGTATTGAAGTGGTGATTCAACACATATACAGGGAAACTAACACCTTGGCTGAGGCCCTCTCTAAAGTGGAAAGCACTTCACAGGAACCTAAGCAATTTTGTGTGGGAAAAGATTTGTCAATCCATATGCACCTTCTAACCTTAGAGCAGAATCACTTTCCTTATACTAAACTTATTAGATAATGCAAACTATAAGTTTTGTAGTTGTTTGGTTTTAATTTGTTGTATAATCTCATTAATCACATATAATTCACAAGATGTTATGGTTAACGTTTGCATCCTTTCTCTCAATTCCGAGGGGCAAGGTTTATGTGCCCCTCTCTTTTCTATTGTATTAATAAAAGGGTAATCAAGCCCACCAGGCACACAATGCCTATTACTTAAAAAAATAGTAGGAATTGAGGCTCAATTAGGTCTAAATTAGTTACATGTGAAACTTCAGTAAAAATTATTAGTTTATACTTCTAATTTGTTCCTTTAATTGACTTTCCTAGTCAGGAAGTTAAAACATTTTTTATAATTGTTTAGTTTCTTTATGTTAAGAAACTATATCAAACCTTTTGACACAAAATATATATTTAAACAGGGTTTTTTAGATAATAAATTGTATTAAAAATGAATCTAACCGGAACCCATATTCTTAAACATAAACTATAAGGATCCATTTTTGTCAAGTGATTGTTCCTTTTTTCTTCATGCCCTCTATTTTGTTACTGTATTGGTCAAACCCTATTTTATTGTCTAAATCATCCATTTGATAGTGAATAATGTGTATGGTACATTTTCTATTGGATTTGATGTTCAAGTGTAGGCACACAAGTGATACAAATAAACATGGAAGGTGACTAAGTTTAGGGCCTTATTTGTTAAGAGTGATGCTTGTTTCCTTGATGAAGGGGCTAAAGACCATAAGATTGCATTAATTAATCCTCCATAAAGTATTGATTACTTTGATAAGAAAGGGAACTTAAAAATTAAAAAAGAAACCGATTTTGGGTTTAAAATAGATCAATGTAGTGTGTTTGAAAACTAGGTTAGATGTGCCCACTTAAAAGCTATCGAGTGGATTTTGAAAGTTAGTGTCTTGTTTTTTTCTTTTGCTTCATTTAAATTTTAGTAGATGTTAAATAATTGTGAAGTTTTATTAAATTGATATAGGCCAATTCTTAACTTATTTTCTATCAATCCATTGACTGTTGTGAATTTTGAAGTTTTGAACGAAGTATTTTTTAGAACTAATTCCTCTCTCTATTAATACTCGATATCTATAATCTTTGTTCTTTTTTAAGCTCTAGTTGTAATAGAGGATGTTAAGATAGGTGTTAAGCTATCTTCTTAGTTAATTGTGGGTATTATTTGTAATTGAACAAAGTTGGACATCTTTGAAAATTTACTATGCTAAGTTATCTATATTATGTGGGACTCTTATATGAAGATTTAAATCCTAATGAGGATAGGATTTAATAGGAATTAAATCACCATATCTTGACTGATATAAGATGTAGCTATTGGGTAATTTTTGGACCCTTATTTGACAACCTATTTTGGGGATAATGGCTATCTAAGGTAGCTGAATTTTTAGAGATTCCACTGACTATTTTGCAGCTGCATTATTGATGTGTTTCACGTAATTTTTGGAGATTTTGAGTGATTTTTTATGGCTATTTTTTTGGTGATTATGTCCAGATTTACAACTGTGTTTCTACAAGGTTTAACGTGATTTCTGGACTGAATGTGTGCTACTTTTTTTAGGAAAATGTGCAGAAAAATTTTTCTATTGTATAGATACGTTTCTTTGTATTTTTTGTAAGCAATTGCGTGCTCTATTGATCTATAGTTGCAGTTACATTTTTCTTGACTAGGCGAGAATTTTATGGGCCATTGAGTTATTGTTTTGATGTGGTAAAAATGTCTAGCATATTGGTGTTTTTGTAGCTCTGTTATTTGTGACTTGGCAGCTAGAATTTTGGGGTATCTTGGATTATCTTTTGTAGTTGATTTCATGGGGATATCATCCAATCTGACAACTGTATTTTTTAGGGTGGTGTGACTATTTTGGGTAGTCGTTGTTGCTAGGTTTTTGTGTAAAAACTCCAGAAGTTTTTGTGTGCTTATAGCTCCCTCGTGTGCAATATTTTGGTGAAAAAGTGTTTGTTTTTTTTGTGTGATTTTTCTACTATTATACGTGGAATGCTCCAGTGACAATATTGGAGGTTTACAATAGGTTTCGTAGTGGACAACTTCCTAATCATTCGTTGACAAAGCTACATTGTTAGGGGAGTTCTTTTCTTATCTTAAGTTTCTTTATTTATGTACTGATTGTTTAAATCACTTGAGTTATTTAATTCTTATCTTTTTTGTTAAACGTTGTTGACAAAATCCTCTGTTAAGATTAATACGAGGTAGTCATGTTATTGGAAGTGATATACTTTTACGGGTTGTGAGAATGAGAAATAGTATTAAAGATAGGATGAGTTGGCTTTGTAATATCTTGAGTAAAAATATTATTGTTCTTTAGTGAAAATGATTAAACTGGGTAAGAGGGTCTTTAGTGAAAGTGATTAAGCTGGATGAGAGTCCCGTAAACGTAGGTAAGAAACAACTACGGCCAAACTAAAATTTTTGCAAAACTATATCCTTTGGAATGTTAAGAGAATGTCAACTAAATATATTTATGTATCTAAATAACTATATTATTACACTCGTTATGGATTTGATAACATTAAGAGGATGATGTGCTCTTTGTTGGAGCAAAACCATCTAGAGTAGGCATTTGGAAATTGAATAGTGGTTAGCTATCTTTTTTGCTAATTAGGTAACTACCTTATTCCATTCCAATAAGTATTTGTTAGTAACTATCTAATATAATTATATTATCTTTTTCTTATATTAATTGTACTTATTGTTAGACAGTAAAAGATTATTTTTTAATTTTATAAAATTTAAAGTTTATTTTGTAATTTTAAAAAACTGTCCCAAACAATATTTAATATATTTACCCATACCCATATAATATCGCACCAAAATCAAATTTGGTACATCATTTGCAATATTGCTTACATCTATAAACACTATTAACGCCTCCATAACTGAAAAAGGTATAAAAACTTCTTCGTTCCTCCTTGTAAGTTTACATTATTATTATAATATTTTTCTTAATATCATATTTATTATTAAATGATTAGTGATGATTTGAATCTTTGCTAATTATGTACTGTATTGATTTAATTTAATGGTAAATTAATAATTATTATCAAAAATAAAATAAAACTATTTTAAAATTGAAAACATCCAATTTTTTCAGCATTTTCTAGAAAGTAAAATTATTCAGCATGGCATTAATTTATTATAAAATTAAAAATACTGAAATTATTATGAAATTTAAATTTGGATTTATACAAAAACATTGCACTTAATAATACTATATACATTCTTTATAATAATTGCTAGCAGCTGCTACAAAATATAAATAAAGGGGTATTAATATCCATATAGTAATTACACATTATATAATAAATTATATACATTTAAATAAAATATAAAATATATATAGTAAAAAAAATAACAAAGAATCAAAATTAATGCTAATTATAAGGAAACTAAAGAGAAAGGGGGCAAGAAAAGGTTCAATCTTTTCTCATCTGAAAAGGGTAGCTCTTTCTTCAAAGTTAGTAAACAATCAAAATTTGACAAGCATATCTTTAATTAATAATTACAAGCGTGACATAACTGGCAGTGACCTGTATTCATTAATTATCATAAGGTAGCTGGAGCCCCTTACTGTTAAAAGTATTACTATACAAATAGCTCGTTATAACACATCATTAATGCAATCCTCCTTCCCCTTGCAAAAGAACAAAAGATTCCAGAGCGTACACCATTAGAAGAACACCAAGCTTTATCCTGTTGTTACCGATAAAATCCGTAATAAATTGGCTAAAATTAAATGGAAATGACTAACTTGGGAATGTCGATTATTGGTGAATCAAAAGAAGAACAAAGATTGGTACAAATTGTCAACCACAATTGGACTCAACAGCAAGAGAGGAAAGAAAAGATCCATGTAATAATTACTTGACTTCACTGATGTTGTCGTCATTTCCAAGTTTCTGTCGGAGAAAAACCTCACGACTCGTGTCCTCAAGCTTAGAAGTCATCATTATCATCGCAGAAGCTCATTGTCTTCTTCTTCTTGGAAGATCAATCACGTTTTGATTCACAGATTTGATCTTTTTCTCAGCTGCAAACTTTCCCAGATTAACGATCTGCCTCCTTATTTCTCCTCCTACAGTTTCTTGATAATTAGCTATGTTAAAACAAAGAAACTAAGGAAACAACCAACAAAAACAATAAAGCTGTAGCTATAAGAGCATATCAACTTTATGGACCCCGAAGATGGAGGTGGTGGACTATAATAGTAGAAAGGAAAATAAGGAACAATTGGGTTTGGTGGTGGAGGTGTAGGGAAGTTTTTGTACGTTGGAGGGTAGTAATTGACGCCGGTTTTTGGGGGCGGTGGGGAGTAGTAATTGTAAGTGGGGGCAGGTGGCGGCGGAGAGTAGTAGTAAGAACCGTCGCCGCCTGACCTTGGTGGAGATGGTGGAGGAGGGCAGTATGTGGTGGTGGATGACGGCGGAGGGGGTGAGGATATAGGTGGAGGCGGAGGCGGAGGCGGAGGCGGCGTTGTCGGAGCTGGGTTGCAACAGGTGGAGCACATTGTACATGCGATCTCGTACAACCTTCTTGAGTTTGGCATTTGCATTGTTGAGGACATTGTGGAGGGTATTAGCATTACAAGAGCTAGTAGCAGATAGAGTGTTAATTTGCAGGTTATTCCCATTTTAGACAGATTCTGAAAGCAACTCTCTGATCAATGAACTGAAAGGAGAGAAAGCCTGAAAAAGAAGGTAGTTTGAGAGGAGGAGAAAATAAGGAGACAAGGAAGAAGAGGAGAGAAAGAGAGTTGGTGTGATGCGGTGAGATTTAAAAGAGGACTAACAGTGTCTCTTTCATGTTTGATTTTGAAACTCATCCTTGCTATGAAGGATGGAAAATGATTGTATTTAAAAACAAAAAAGAAAAAAGGAGGAGGTCTAAAATTCTAAAAGATGACGCCGACATTCTTAACTTTTATCTTTTGATTTAACTACGTCCATATTGTAGCTGTAACGAACTCCAGGTTGGCTTGGAAAAAGGAAACTTGGATCGAAGAGGGAAGGTTGGTGGTGAAAGAGGTGCTTGACTGGCCAGGAGCCAGCCAATTCAAACATGGAGGCTGTACAGGACCTGACTGACATGGTTCATTTACTGACCTAAGTAATAATATCAATAATAATAATACACGATCATAAAAATTAAAAAGAAACTCTAAGAATCTTGATATTATTATTAGGATGATGATGATATAGCTTCAATTTTTTTTTAACAAATCAGGATACGCTTGGTTTTCCATTGTCTTTGTACAAAAACCTAAATACTTCACGGGTCAAACAGATAAGAAATGGCATGTTATTCAAATAGGGTCCAACATGTACATGTCATATCCTCTTCATCTTTCCATCCTTCAGCCTAGAAGCAGCCAACTTAAGGTTATGACAACGTGGTTTAAGTGCTCAAATGATTCCTCCCACCTGTTATTTCAAAGTCTAGCTAGTCTAAACAGATAAGAATAACTTACCTTATGCATATTGTAAGTTATATTTAACATTTTTTGGAGAATAATAATTACGAAAGGAATTATTTCCGCTTCTTTTACAGCTTCCTAGATACACACACCAGATTGCTTTTTCTTAGTGATCAGTGGCTGTAGTTGCATTTGCTTCTTCCATCAAAGTTGTCATGCCTGACGCCATACACTTTCCAGAGGATATGGTTTGGATAGATCATGTTGCCCATGCTCTGCTCTAGTTCATGTCCCAAATGTTTTTAACGTGGAACATTTTATGCATTCTTGGAAAGAAAATTAAAGAAGTAACATCGACACTAATAAGAATATACAAGCCTAAGGACTGAAGTAAGAACTTTATTCTCATTTTCAATAGAACTTCATGGTATATGATGTAGTTAAATTAATTTATTCATATTAGTTGAAAACTTAGTTCGATTTTGATGTTGGTATAATATCACGCTCTGATTTGGATGCAAATTAATTATCAAAATATGAAGCTCTGATTTGTTCTTATAAATTAATAACTGATCAGATTTACATTATCTGCGGTGAAACAGATACCGTCATCACACAGCACCTGTCCAGGCTGGCTCAGTGGCGAATGTGTGGACAATAAGGTCCTAAAAACACCGTATATCCTTCATGGATGTTGATGTGGGTTCCATCGTTTGACAATAACCAGACTTTCAGTTAGGCATGTATCTTGTGCTCGACTATGCAATTAACAAGCGTAGAATCTTTATATAAAGTTACCAACTAAAGCACATGTAAAAAGGAGTATCTAAAGCAATCCCGCATACACCTTTAACTTTCTTTTACGTTGTACATGATATCAATAATTTTTTTCACTCACTGTTAAGTCAAAGAGTCCACACCTCAGGCATCAAGCTCAGCATTAAGTAGAAGTTAATAAAAGGGAAATGGATATATGAATATCAAAGTCCACCACAAAGTTGTGAATGTTGGATTCCTCCACTTCCCTCATTCTTTAGCTTTCTGTTACAAAGACGAGCTTCTATACTGTACCATATATCCTTTTAATAAGTTGTTTCCAACCACGACTGCGCTGCAAGAGTCTGGAATATTATTTTATTCCTTACTTGGATAGCTCTATATGATTTGTTATTCTCTTTTAGAAGATGTAAGTTATACACATATAATTGGCTTGATTTATTTATCAAAGCCAATCGTTAAGATGAAATTCAACATTCACATTGCTTAAGTCTGCATTTAATTAAGCATATTGATACATGCATCAGGTTCAAATAGTGGGATCCAAAATATATTTGTTTACCAACAAATAAGCAATATATGTTGGTAAAAGAAATTTGTAAGAAGTTAAAGGTGCTTAATATTATTACTAAGTTGTTTTTTTTATCACAAAATATTCAACTTGGCAAGTTTGTTTTGCTAACATATGTGAGATGAAGTTATTATCATTGAAATGTATCATTTCTTCTAATAAAATGATTTAAATGTAAGATTTTTCAGTTCTTAATAATCAAACATCAAAGACATAAATCATTCGTGCCCATTCAAATATTGAATATAATAATAATCACATTGATGAAGCAAATAAATCACTTACCTTGAGCGGAATTCTTCGTGATGTAGAGAAGAAAACTTTTACCAATTACAAACTAATTTCTCTCTCTTAACCCTCTTTCCGTACGATAGCTTGATGGATAGTTCAATGCACAAATATTTACTTTTCCTATATTTGTGTTTTGTTAGTACTTGATTAAGGTAGAGAAAGGATTAGTTTATATACACTTCTTTATTGACATTAAATCTTGTACGTCCATCAAGTACTAAATTAACGATTAAGATTTAATATACTATTAAACTAAGAAAACCCTAAACCAAGTTTAATATGGGCTTATAGAAAATCTAGGCCACAATATTAGGTTATATTTTTTACATTCTACCACTTGGCCGGATGTTTCATCATTACATTTAATAGTATAGCATAAGGCTAGTAAGAACTAAATCTTATAAACCGTTAACATCATAAGCACCTTAACACATCAAATTACATAATGTGGGTTGTGGCGGTCATACACAGTATAGTCATATACTCCCTTCCATATACCACTACATTAAGAACTTATTATGTTTAGGTTCATAAGTTGTATATAAACAACATACAGTCCACATAGTTTTTATGAAAATACATACAAATTTCTTATTCAAACAATCATCTATAAATAAACATGATGAATAAGAATTATAAAATTCATAAACATATTATTATTGAGCTTAAGAGTGCTAGCTTAAGAGTGCTAAAACATCATCTTCAAACATATCATCAATACAGCCAAGACCCATCTTAAGCACATGTTCTTTAAATGTCTTTGGTTGTAAACCCTTAGTTATAGGATCTGATACCATAAGATTCATCCTAATATGTTCTATATGCACTCTTTGTTTTTGAATTTCTTCTTTAGCAACAAAATACTTTAACTCCATGTGTTTTGTGCCTATGGAGTATTTGTCATTTTTAGATAAGAAAATTGCTATAGAATTATCATAATAAATTTTCAGCGGCTTGCTTATTGTGTCGACAATCCCAAGTCTTGAAATAAAGTTTTGCATCCATAATGCATGAATTGTAACCTCATATCAAGCTATAAATTCTTCTTCCATAGTGGATGAAGCAATAACAGACTGTTTGACACTTTTCCATAAGATTGCTTTTTCAGCTAATAGGAACAAATAGTCAAATGTTGACTTCCGACCATCAACACAACTGGCAAAATCTGAATCCGAATATCCAATCACTTCTAAATGAATAGACTTTTTATAAGTGAACATGTAATCTTTTGTTCCTTAAAGATATCTCATCACTTTCTTTGCAACCTTCCAATGATCAATACCGAGATTATTTTGATATCTGCCTAGCATTCCTAGTGCAAAATTAATGTTAGGTCTAGTACAGGCTTGTAGGTACATCAAACTGCCTACAACAGAAGCATATGGAATTGTTTCCATTTCCTTACGTTCCACATCATTAGTTGGATATTGCATAAGACTAAACGTATATCCCTTTTGAATAAGGACTATAATTGCTGAGCACTTGTTCATGTTAAATTTCTCAAGAATTTTTTCAATATAGGCTTTCTAAGACAATCCTAATAAACCTTCTAATCTCTTATAGAATATTGAAATTCTAGTCATATAAGATGTCTCTCCCATATCTTTCATTTAAAAATTCTTATAAAGAAATTCTTTAGTCTTATGTAACAAACCCAAGTCATTAGTAACAAGCAAAATGTCATCAATATACATAACGAGAAATATAAACTTACTCCTACTTATCTTTCGGTAAATACATTGATCAAAAATGATTTTCTCAAAACCAAAAGAAGTAATGGTATTATTGAACTTAATATACCATTGCCTAGAAGCTTATTTAAGTCCATATATTGACTTCTTCAATTTACACACCATACTTTCTTTACCTTCAACGGAAAAACCTTCAGGTTTATCCATGTAAACTTTGTCCTCAAGATCCCTATTCAGAAAGGTTGTTTTCACATCTATCTGATACAGCTCTAAATCAAATTGAGTCACTAATGCTAAAATATTCTCAATGAATCTTTCTTTGAGATAGGTAAAAAAGTCTCCTTATAATCAACGTCATTTTTATGAGTGGAACATTTGGCAACAAGTCTAGCTTTATATCTTTCAACATTGCCATTCGAGTTGTGTTTGTTCTTAAAGACCCATTTATAGCCAACTTTTTTAGAACCTTCTGGAAAGTCTAGAAGATCCCAGACATTTTTTTGAGCCATTAATTTCAACAATTCTTTCATAGAATTAATCCATCTTTCAGACTTATCACTACCTATGGCTTGTGAAAACGAAAATTATTAATGCCACAATCATAATCTAACTCTTGCAAATAAATCATATAACCATAAAAAATAACTAACCTTCTAACCCTTACAAGTTTATTTAAAGTTATACCAACTGGTTTATTTGCATGAGCTGGTGGTAAGTTAGGTTCTTCATGGGGTGTTTCTTTATTATTTAAATGTTGTTCTTGATTATGTTGATCTTCCAAAGCAGGAACAACATTTGTTGTAGTTGTGGGTTTAAGAACATTTATAGGTAATGGAGCATCAACTCTTATTTCATTAATATCCACAACGTAATTTTTAGCACTCTTACTAACCTTACCATTCTCTAAAAAATTGGCATTGGTTGTTTCAGTAATTCTAGAACTGTAGTTCAGACAGTAAAACATGTACCCTTTAGATTTCTCTGGGTAATCAATAAAGTAACTACTAATAGTTCAAGAATCCAATTTTCTTTCATATGGATTATAGATATGTGCTTCTGCTGGATAACCCCAAATATACAGGTGTCTTAAACTAGGTTTCCTTCCAGTCTATAAGTTGAAAGGAGTTTTAGGGACTGCCTTACTAGGAACCCTATTTAGCAGATACATAGTAGTTTTAAGTGCATACATCCACAAAATTTTGGGTAATGAGGAATTACTCATCATACTCCTAACCATATCCATTAATGTTCTATTTTGCTTTTTTGCCACACCGTTTTATTGTGGTGTGCTTGACATAATGTACTGCGCACATATACCATGACTTTTGAGGAACTTAGCAATTGGACTAGGACACTGTGTAGATTCATCATACTTTCCATAATACTCATCACCTCTATCAGATCTTATGATTTTTACTTTCTATATAATTGCCTCTCAACCTCCTTTACAAACACCTCAAGGATATTTACAACTTGAGATTTTTCATGCAGCAAATAGATATATCTATACCGTCAAAAATCATCTATAAAGGTGATGAAGTATTTTTCTCCATTAAAAAACAGAGTGTCAAAAAGTTCACAAATGTTGATGTGTACTATTTCAAGAAGCTGACTGCTTCTCATGGCTCCTTTCTTGCTATGTTTGGTTTGCTTGCCCTTAATACATTCCACACATAAGCTAAGATTAGTAAAATCTAGATTCGGTAGAATCTCATTCTTTACTAATATTTCTAACCTTTCTTTGGACATGTGACCCAAACATTTATGCCACAGGTAAGCATAATGTTCATTCACCAAACTATGTTTTATTCCAACATTATGATTAACAATAAATAGAGATTAAGAAAAAACATCAAGTTTCAATTTATATAAACCATCCATAAGCATTCCATAACCAATAAAGGAATTATTCTTATACAAATTTAAACAACCATGTCCACCCTTAAAGATATATCCACTAGCATCAAGTCTAGAAACAGAAATTAAATTTCTAGAAATTGAAGGTACACAGAGAGTGTTCATTAGATCCAAGTGATGCCTAGTATCTAATGTCAGCCTTTAAGTCCCTACACCTTTAATTGGGGCCTTCATTCTGTTCCCCATAAACAGAAAGTTGTTAGTTGGTTTTATGGTTTGGATTGTAAGGAATCCCTACATAATATTGGAAACATGAGTAGTGGCATTAGAATCAAACCACCAAGTATTAAGAGGAATTTTAGATAAGTTTGATTCGAAGCATACAGAAACATAATGTATACCTTTCTTTTTCAAACCAAGCCTTACGTTTCAAACAATCTTTTTTATAATGTCCTTCTTTCTTATAGAAGTGGTATTTATCTAACTTTTGTCCCTTCCTTTCACCATCAGTAACTTGTGAAACTTTAGCAAGTCCTTTCGTCTTAAAATTCTTGGCCTTTGGTTTGAGTTTCTTTCCAGCTCTTTGACCCACTAAGTTAATATAATGAACTCCTTGTTTCTTTAACGTCACTTCCTCCTGAATAAGCTTATTGGATAATTCATCAATATTACACTTATCATTCAATGTGTTATAATTGATGTGAAGCGGTCCATATTCAGTAGGAAGTGAGTTCATGATAAACTGCACTAAGAAGGACTCTTCCACGGCCATACCCAATGTCTTAAGTCTTGTTGTCAAGGACATGTTGTTGCATACTGTTTGACCTATTAAATTTCATGGTCGTGAGTTCAACCATAAGTGTCCTTGTAAGTGCCTTATCGGTAGAACAAAACTTATCTTCCACAAGCTTAAGACAACCTTCAGCATTCTGATTTTCAATGCTAGGAAAAGTAGACTTAATGTTATTGTAAATAGTCATTCGCATAAAGTTCAAATATAGCCGGTTAGACCTTATCCACACCTTATAATGTGCTTTTTCAACCTCTGCACTGGTATCATTAAGGTTAGAAGGCTTATCCTTTAACAACGCCAAGTCAAGATCCAAAGCACCTTAATGTAAAGTGACTTGTTCGCTCCATTAAGAGAAATTCACACCAGTGAACAAAATAACAGAAGAAGCTTGAGAGTGAATGCTACTAACTGCAAACATATAAACGCTCACTAAGTAACAGATTCAAACAGGAAGCATATACATTAAATATATTGTAGGTTTCCTTTGGGTAAACATAATAATACAAATCATCACCATCATTAAAATTCTATTTAAACTTTATTAAAAAATTAAATAAACTTCGTCAAATACATCTAGCATCTTTGGATAACTATACATATATTACAAGAGGATATCAATTTTCTCCTTTATATTCATTAGTTATAAAACATTGATTTACCTTTGGGTAAAGTCTTTAATTTCTATCAACTAATAAAATTTTCATAATATAAAAATACATATATTATATTACCATATATTCAAAACTAATTTGGCCACTTTGGTGACTAACAAATTAATTTTAATCATATTATCATATATATATATAATAATAATAATAACAATACATCCATAAGATATGCATAAGATGAAATTGAAATTGAAATTTTGATTATAGGTCAAAATATCATTAATATGACCAAAATGTAAGAAATCAAAATTTTAAAAACCAACTTTGAACATTCAGTATTTAACAATCCTAAGAATATATTATGGTAACATTAATGGGACAACATTGAACAAAAACTATCAAAAGGGACGTGTAGAGCCACAAATGCTTATTTTTCCTCGCTTACAAAATTTTCTTTTAACATTAACATAGTACATTAAGCAAATCAAAGAAAACAACTTTAAAGATGTGGGCCCTCTCTCATTATTTCTAATATTGTATCACACTCTCCACGAAACGTTCCTTGAGCAAAACACTCACTTTCACACTTAATTTTGTTTCTTGAAAGTTAAAGACAATTTGGTGGCCACAATTATGAAAAGGACTTAGCGGCGACAATAAAAAATCACATTATTGTTTATAGGGTTGTCGCATACCTTTTCTCCAGATTTCAAGTTCTTGTTGTCTAAGAAAGGACGTAGGTTTAGCCTGGAAATATTATCATAAAGCCTAACCACTGTGCAAATAGTGACTTAATAAAGAAAAAAAGCCAAGACCATCAAACCACTATCAAGGCTTTACGAGAAGTGATAGTAGGTATGTGCAGCAACATTTTTTTAATTTAAAAAAACATCTAATAAAATAATCATCAAATCAATAATCTAAGAATTATTATCTATTTAAAACCGTAGGCTTTGATACCACATGTAAGATTTTTTCGGCTCTTAATAATCAAACATGAAAGACATAAGTCATAAATAAATCATGAATTATACATAAATCATTCGTCCCCATTCCGATCTTAAATATAATAATAACCACATAGATGAGGCAAATAAATAACTTACCTTGAGCAAAATTCGTTATGATGTAAAGAAGAAAACTTTTACTGATTATGAACTATTTTCTCTCTCTTGACCCTCTTTCTATACGATAACTTGATGGATAACTCAATGCACAAATACCTACTCTTTCTATATTTATGTGTTTGTCTGTACTTGATTAGGGTAGAGAGAGGACTATACACTTCTTTATTAACATTAAATATTGTACATCCATCAAGTATTAAATTAACGATTAAGATTTAATGTATTATTAAACTAAGAAAACCTTAAACCAAGTTCCATATTGGCTTATAGAAAATTTGGGCCACAACATCAGGCCATATTTTTTACATTAAAGAATGACAGAAAAGAGGATGAGAAAATTTGATAATTATTAGAATGAGATTGGTAATACGATGATAATTACTACTATTTTAAATTTGAGGTACATGCTTGTTTCAATTGAATATTATTTCTTATAGTTGCATAATGATGGAACTTCAATAAATGTTAATATCAATAATTGCCAATGAAGAATAGGTGAAGAGTTGGATCACAACAGTTCAATATTAGCTTCATCTTGTACTGAAACATCCTTATCAAACAAGAAAGTTATTAGTGTGAGTTTCATTTTTAAAAAAATTCATAAAGGGAAAAATGATTATGATTTTATATAGTAGAATGGAGTTAGACAATCATTTAAACCGTAATATTATGCAACAACTAATAAGCATTTGATATATTAATAAGGTGGAAGTCAAATGGCATCAATATCTAACTATATAAATAATTGAACAAGATTTGTAGTTATATAAGTATCTGCACTTATGTTTGAATCTGATTTAAATATTAGAGGTTGGATAAGGAGTCCATATTATCTTGGTTTCATCCATAAACTTTAGAAACATTAATATGTGCTAGAAAATGGTATGTACTAAAAATATTAAAGGTAAACTTTATACTTTATGGTTTGTTAGCTTTTTACTTTCAAAATTTTTAATGATTATCTTTCTTATGATTATCTATCTATCTATCTATCTATCTATCTATCTATCTATATATATATATATATATATAATAAATACATGATTACTAACATATACATATTTAATATAATTGAGTATGCTTTACATAATAATTTTTGAACATATAGAAGAAATGGTACGATGTATTTACGATTTTAGTTATAAAGAAGATTAGTAAGTAATTATAAGTAATGTTATGCTATTAGACAAAATATGTAAGTTGAAGTAGAATGTTCATTTGCCAAACTACGCTTTATTCCAACATTATGATTAACAAGAAATAAAGATTAAGAAAAAACATCAAGTTTTAATTTATATAAACCATCCATAAGCATTTCATAACCAATAAAGGAATTGTTCTTATACAAATTAAAACAACCATGTCCACCCTTAAAGGTATATCCACTAACATCAAGTTTAGAAACAGAAAGTAAATTTCTAGAAATTAAAGGTACATAGAAAGTGTTCATTAGATCCAAGTGATGCCTAGTATCTAATGTCAGCCTATAAGTCCCTATACCATTAATTAGGGCCTTCATTCGGTTCACCATAAACAGAAAGTCGCTAGTTAGTCTTATGGTTTGGATTGTAAGGAATCCCTGCATAACATTGGACACATATGTAATGGCACTAAAATCAAACTACCAAGTATTGGAAGGAATTTCAGATAAGTTTAATTTAAAGCATACAAAAACATAACGTATACCTTTCTTTTTGAACCAAACATTACGTTTCAAATAATCTTTTTGATAATGTCCTTTCTTATAGAAGTGGAATTTATCTAACTTTTGTCCCTTCCTTTCACCATCAGCAACCTGTGAAACTTTAGTCCTTTCTTCTTAAAATTCTTACCCTTTGGTTTGAGTTTCTTTCCAGCTCCTTGACCCACTAGGTTAATAGAATGAACTCCTTGTTTCTTTAATCTCACTTCCTCCTGAATAAGCTTACTGGACAATTCATCAATATTCCACTTATCATTCAATATGTTATAATTGATATGGAACGGTCCATATTCAGTAGGAAGTGAGTTCATGATAAACTGTACTAAGAAGGAGTCTTCCACAGCCATACCGGGTGTCTTAAGTCTTGTCGTGTTATTTGTCATATCAAGGACATGTTGTTGCATACTCTTTGGCCCATCAAACTTCATGGTTGTGAGTTTAACCATAAGTGTCCATGCAAGTGCCTTATCGGCAGAATCAAACTTATCTTCCACAATCTTAAGAAAATCTTTAACATTTTAATTTTCAGTGCTAGGAAGAGTATACTTAATGTTGTTGCAAATCGTCATTCGCATAAAGTTCAAACATAACCTGTTAGACCTTATCTATGCCTTATAATGTGCCTTTTCAACCTCTATACTGGTATCATTAAGATCAAAAGACTTATCCTCTAATAGCGCCAAGTCAAGATCCAAAGCACCTAAATGGAAAGTGACTTGTTTGCTCCATTAAGAGAAATTCTCACCAGTGAACAAGATAACAGAAGAAGCTTGAGAGTGAAGGCTAATAATTGCAAATATATAAACGCTCACTAAGTAACAGATTCATACGGGAAGCATATACATTAAATATATTGCAGGCTTCCTTTAGGTAAACACAATAATACATACCGTCACCATAATTAAAATTCTATTTAAACTTTATAAGAAAATTAAATAAACTTTGTCAAACACATCTAGCATCTTTGGATAACTATACATATATGATAAGAGTATATCAATTTTCTCCTTTATATTTATTAGTTATAAAACATTGATTTACCTTTGGGTAAAGTCCTTTATTTTTATCAGCTAATAAAATTTTCATAATATAAAAATACATAAATTATATGACCACACATTCAAAACTAATTTGGCTACTTTAGTGACTAACAAATTAATTTTATCATACTATCATATATATAATAATAATAATAATAACAATACATCCATAAGATATGCATAAGATGAAATTAAAATTAAAATTAAAATTTTGATTATAGGTCAAAATATCAATATGACCAAAACATAAGAAATTAAAATTTTAAAGAACCAACTTTAAGCATTCAGTATTTGACAATCCTAAGAATATATTATGGTAAAGTTAGTGGGACAACATTGAATAGAAATTGTCAAAAGGGACGCATAGAGCCATAAATGCTTATTTTTCCTTGCTTATAAAATTTTCTTTTAACATTAAGACAGTACATCAAACAAATCAAAGAAGACAACTTTAATGATGTGGGCCCTCTCTCATTATTTCTAATATTGTATCACCCTTTTAATTTTGTTTCTTGAAAGCTAAAGACAATTTGGTAGTCACAATCATGAAAATGACTTAGTGGTGACAACAAAAGATGACATTATTGTTTATAGGTTATCGCATACCTTATCCCCATATTTCAAGTTCTTGTTGTCTAAGAAAGGAAGTAGGTTTAGCCTAAAAATATTATCATTAAGCCGAACCACTGTGCAAACGGTGGCTTAATAAAAAAAAAAAAAGCTAAGACCATCAAACCACTATCAAGGGTTTACGGGAAGTGATAACAGGTAGGTTGCAGCAACCTTTTTTAAAAAACATCTTAATAAAACAATCATCAAATCAATAATATAAGGATTATTATCTATTCAAAACCCTAAGCTTTGATACCGTCTGTAAGATTTTTCGATTCTTAATAATCAAACATTAAAGACATAAATCATGAATCATATATAAATCATTCGTGTGCATTCAAATCTTGAATATAATAATAACCACATAGATGAAGCAAATAAATCACTTACCTTGAGTGAAATTCATTACACTACAACAAAAATAAAATACAGTAATGCTAGACAATAACACTTTTGACAATATGTTATAAAATACCTATCTACGGTAACATTCTATCTTAAAATGTTATGATTCTTAATTTGATAAGTAACACTTTATGATTTTATAACATATAATTTAGCATTGATAACAATTTTTTTAAGTGTTACTAAACATTATAAAAGGTTACTATTTTAAGATGTTATGAAAGTGATGTAA
>JANSVA010000217.1:22335790-22358296 GCA_025504915.1 Erythroxylum reticulatum
TATAGCTATCAATAAATGTCATATTAAACTCGACAATAACATGTCAAAACTGTTACTAAAGCATCATATCTTTAGTAGCATGAGATGTCATAGCATACTTATTAGTGTTACCATTCATATTTAATAGCACTTATCACTTGTTACCGTATGTCATTTTTGTTGTAGTGTTATGATGTAGAGAAGAAAACGTCTACTCATTACGAACTAGTTTCTCTCTCTTGATCCTCTTTCTGTACGATAGCTTGATGGATAGCTTAATGCATAAATACCTACTCTTTTTGTATTTATGTTTTGTCTGTACTTGATTAACATAGAGGGAGGACTAGTTTATATATACTTCTTTATGAACATTAAATATTATACGTCCACCAAGTACTAAATTAACGGTTAAGATTTAATATACTATTAAATTAAGAAAATCCTAAAGCAAGTTTAATATGGGCTTATAGAAAATCTGGACCACAACATCAGGGCATATTTCTTACATTAAACAATGACAGAAAAGAGGACGAGAAAATTTGATAATTATTAGAATGGGATTCGTAATACAATGATAATTACTACTATTTTAAATTTGAGGTACACACTTATTGCAATTGAATATTATTTCTTGTAGTTGCATAATGATGGAACTTTAATAAGTGTTAATATCAATAATTGCCAATCAAGAATAGGTGAAGAATTGAATCACAACAGTTCAATATTAGCTTCATCTTCTATTGAAACATCTTTATCAAACAAGAAAGTTATTGGTGTGAGTTTCATTTTAAAGAAATTCATAATTAAGGGAAAATTGATTATGATTTTATATAGTAGAATGGAGTTGGACAATCATTTAAATCGTAATATTGTGTAACAACTAATAAGCATTTGATATATTAATAAGATCGAAGTTAAATGGCATTAATATCTAACTATACAAATAATTGAACAGGATTAGTAGTTATATAAGTATCTGCACTTACGTTTGAATCTGCTTTAAATATTAGAGGTTGGATAAGGAGTCCATATTATCTTGGTTTCATCCATAAACTTTAGAAACATTAATATGTTCTAAAAATTGGTATGTACAAAAAATATTAAAGGTAAACTTTATGCTTTGTGGTATGTTAGTTTTTTACTTTCAAAATTTTCAATGGGTATCTTTCTTATGATTATATATATATATATATATATAAAGAATGTCATTAGTTTAATTAGAAAAATATTCGATGAAGAAGACATATGTTTATTAGTAATCATGTATTTATTTAATTAAATTTTTATATAATTGAGTATGATTTACATAATCATTTTTGAAAATATAGAAAAATGGTACGCGTATTTATGATTTTAGTTATAAAGAAGATGAGTAAGTGATTATTAGGAGGGATGTGCTATTAGACAAAATATGTAAGTTGAAGCAAAAGTGTTAGTGAGAAAGTAATTATGACAAGTTAGAGGTTAGTAATTGAAGGAAGAAAAGTAATAATGTAATATCATTTGTATATAATATGTATATTGATAATTTTCATCCAAACACAATTTATCACTATAATTTAAAATTTTGTTTGAAACGCGAATACATATGTGTTGGAGAGCTTATTTAGTATTGTATTTTTTACAAATTTTTTTCCATGGTTAATATTATAATTTAAACCATATTTAATAAAATTTTCATCTGTGCTCAACACCATCATTGGACGGCCTAGGTCCGATCAGGAAAAATATGGGCAAGCGGCCCAGTTGCTACATATTAAGTAGCGTATTATTTGGTACATGACATTCTCTCTCTCTCTCTTTTTTTTTTTATAATCGCAATTGACTAATTATGCTTTGGTCACATTACATGCACTTTGATTGTTCGTTTCATACACACATAAAGTTTTTATCTCTTCTCCAACAAAGACTTTGCCAATGGGTTCCATTTCTTAACAAAATGATAATATTTTACTATATTTTTTCCCGATGATTTTTTTTATTAATGCCAATAACCTAAATTTGAGTCTAAAGCTATCTTTTTCCCATTAATTTTGATTTGCATAACTTGGAATATTACATTGTTTAATTGCTTAACATAATCTCGATTTATATATTTGAGATTTTTGGAACGTGTCAACATTCAAATTCCAAACTCTCAACCATTGAACTATTCCTCATTTTTAAATGTACCCAAAGTCAATTAATGGTTCACTTACCTTTTACTCACTCAAAATCGAACGCAAATTTAAATGATTGTTGCTTCTTCTTTTCTGTTTTTTTTTTTAAAAAAAAACATTTTAATTTGGTTTACTTTACCATCCTCCAACTCCAAGGAGTTCCGTCTTTGTTGGTCCCACTTAAGGAATAAGAAATCGACACGTAATCACCATAGCTCAGCGGGTCCCACTATTTCAAAGATGTCACCGCAAAAACCGCTTCCAATAAGAAATAAAGATGACTATATTGCAAGGTGGAGGAGTTTTAGTGGGTGATGAAAGATGATAGTGTGGACAGTTTTGTATATTAGAACATCCTGCTGCCAACTTTCCGCGACGAATTCAAAATGGAAAGGCACAACGGCTGAGGCTCACGCTTAACGAAATTAAGAGAGTAATAATACCATTGTTTTTCTTTTCTTTTATCAAAAACAAAACACGGCGTCAGAATTTGAACGAAAACGAGAGAACCCAAACAAACACGTTCACAGGCACAGCTCTTATTAAGCTGTCCTAAATAAATAAATAAATATCCTCCTACGCGCTTCCCCACTTTCAACCTTCTCTTACAATAACTCAAAACTAACTTCAAACTCACATTCAAAGTTCATGGCTTCTTACTTCAATCTCGTCTCTTTGCTTCTCCTCGTTTCCCTTCCCTTCTCCATCGCTCAGTCGCCCTCCTCCTCCGAAGCTCCGGCCCCGGCGGCCACTCATTGCAATGGTATTTTCTTGTCCTACCAATTCAATGGTGGCTCCCAGCTCATGCCCACCGATCCCAAGCGCCAAGCTTACAGGTTCGAGTCTACGCTCACTCTGCAAAACAATGGGGTCGATGAGCTTAACTCGTGGAAAGCTTTTGTGGGCTTTAAGCACGATGAGCTTTTGGTGTCTGCTTCTAATGCGATTCTCGCCGATGGCTCTACTTTTCCTGCTAAGGTTGGGAATGGGACTGTTTTTGCTGGGTATCCCATGACTGATCTCAAAACTCCGATTGAGACTGCTGGTGATTCCACTCAGACTCGTGTTCAGGTTAAGATAGTCGGGACTGAGTTTGGTGTGCCGTTAAAGTCTGTGCCTTTGCCCCAGAATATCTCGTTGGCTAATGATGGATTCGTTTGTCCTCAGCCGGCCACCGATGGTAAAGTTCATTTCATCATTTCTTGTCTCTGGGATTTTCACTTTTCCATGTTCAGGAATCCTATGATGTGAAGATCAATTCTTTGTGCTGTTACCGATGTGGGTTTAGTTCTAAGCTTCAATTTGTTTTGTATGTAATTTTAACCATTGGAAAAGATGGTTATGGTTAATTAGTGCCTTTTATGTTTCGCATTTTGGCATCACATCTTTTAAGGTTCGATTTACCATATTTAAGGATCTGATTGTGAGGTGAGAGAAATATTTGGTTCAACCCTATGGGTTGAAGGTGTTTGACTATTGACGAGAGATATATATATATATGTATATGTATATTTATGCTAGACTTGCTTCAGAGCTTCTGATTATTGATGATCTAACTCATACTCAGCATGTTTGGGTGATACGATATGGTGGACTGTATTTGTTCATATGTTGGACTTCTGACCCTTTGTTGCAAGGATTTGGCATCTCTTGTTAGATTTCCTCCGTCACCCCTTGGGTGCAATTATTTTGTTCAAGTTTTCGGATTTGTGTTTTTATTTAATGTATTTCTGATCTGATCATAATGATTATGCCTTCACTACGAACTGTGGATGGTTATCCTTATACTAGATTGCTGCTAAATGAAAGATAACTCTGTGGAGTTGATATCTTAAATTGTATATCTTAACTTGTGTGGTTTCCTTTCCTTTCCTTTCTTTCTTTCTGTTTACTTTACCTTTCAATCTGATTTAGTGACAGATATTGTACGATTTTATAGCAGGTCCTATCTGCCAAATTGTCGTTAGTTTCTTCTACTCATGGCCAGTCATCAAAATTAGAAGACCATATGAATTTTCTATTTTGACTTGCATTTTGAAGTTCACATATGTTGCTTAGTTGTTGACGTGGTGCATTTCTGGATCTTCGCAGGTAGTCTCATGCATGTTTGTTGCACCAGAGATGCAGATTTTAAATCAAACATAACAGTAGAGGGTGAGTTTCTGCCTCGCCAGAGTGGGGATCTTACGATTATGTATGATATCATCAGAACATATGAATCTAACTATTGGGCACAAGTTACCATTGCAAACCATAATCCCCTTGGCCGTCTTGACAACTGGCAATTGAGCTGGGACTGGATGGAGGATGAATTCATATATACTATGAAAGGAGCTTATCCTTATGTTGTTGACTCTTCAGACTGTATATTTGGTTCTCAAGGTACATACTACCAGCAATTGGACTTTGCAAATGTACTGAACTGTCAAAGAAGGCCAACAATAATTGACCTACCCCCAACAAAAGCCAATGATACAAACTTGGGCCTGATCCCTTCTTGCTGCCGAAATGGTACAATCTTGCCACCATCAATGGATCCAAGCAAGTCTACTTCAGTTTTCCAGATGCAGGTTTATAAAATGCCCCCAGCTCTCAATCGGTCTGCACTTACACCACCGCAAAACTGGAAGATCAATGGCACACTCAATCCAGATTATCAATGTGGCCCTCCAGTTAGGGTGAGTCCTAGCCAATTTCGAGATCCTAGTGGTTTGCCATCGAACTCCACTGCATTTGCCAGCTGGCAGGTTGTGTGCAATATCACACAGCACAAGGGAGAAAGCCCTAAATGCTGTGTGTCATTTTCTGCATATTATAATGATTCTGTTATCCCATGCAACACCTGTGCATGTGGGTGCCCCAGTAATACAGCCCGTACCTGTAGTGCCACTTCTCCAGCCATTCTCCTACCACCAGAGGCACTTCTTGTTCCTTTTGAGAATCGTACCAAGATGGCCGTAGCATGGTCTAACCTGAAACACCGACAATTACCAAACCCACTCCCATGTGGAGATAACTGTGGGATTAGCATTAATTGGCATCTTTATACAGATTATACAGGTGGATGGAGTGCAAGAATCACACTCTTCAATTGGGGAGATACTGCATTTCCTGATTGGTTTGCAGCTATGGAATTTGATAAAGCAGCTCCTGGTTTTGAAGCAGCATACTCATTCAATGGAACTCTGTTGAGTGATCTCAGCAACACCATATTCATGCAGGGGCTTCCAGGATTGAACTATCTTGTTGCAGAAACTGATGGAGCCAAACCAGATAAGGATCCCAGGGTACCTGGAAAACAGCAATCTGTGATTTCATTTAAAAAGAAAAATACACCGGGACTTAATGTGGTTGGTGGAGATGGTTTTCCCACAAAAGTATTCTTTAACGGGGAAGAATGCTCACTTCCATCGGTTTACCCAACAAGTGACAGTACAAGAATGAGATCAAGTCTAGTTTCATCACTCCTGGCAATTGTGATATTTGCACTGGTGTGACCATAGATTGAACTGTTAATAGTTCCTGCATTCTTTCATTGTTGTGGTGGTTGTATCCTCAGCCAGGAAGTCTGACACGGCGGACTGACCGGAAGATGTGCACACCAAGATTGGTACATACAGTCTTATGTTATGAAATGTAGTTGCGCTGATATGTTTAGCACCTTGAGAATGGAGCCTCTATACGAAATGCCTTGATAGCATTTCCATATAACTGATGTACAATTTGAGGTTTTACATAGGCATCATTGAACAGGACTTCAGAGTTTGAAGCACAAGACCTGTTGTATACATTTAGTCTGATTGTGGCAGAGATTTTGATTGCTTCAAAGTTATATATACTTCTTGTGCGAGACTAAATTTGGTTTTTTAGTGGCGTGCATTGTTTCAGTTATGTCAAAGGGCTTGGAACTTATACTGAATTTCAGAGGGCAACAGTTCTTGTCGGTCTATCAACTCTTTGAAAACAGGATAGAACTTAGTAGTTCAAAGTTCGCCGTATTGGATGAAGTATTAGACATATCGAATGGTTGTTGATGTGATGAAACTAGCTATTCAATATCAAATAAGCGGCGTTGTGTCTGGTTTATGTCAGATAGATACCGTGACATCGAAATCTCTGCTGAGGTTTCCCAGGCTTTCATCGGAACATTAAGAAATACCTCAGAACAATGGTGGACTCACTAGCAATTCTCGGTTGGGGCGCCAAGTTTATAATGCTGAATAATTGTAATCTAGTTGATTTGGGATATGTTAGACACCCATTTAGAAGGGAAGGTCAAAAAAACTATCGCCAACAACCTTACAAGAAAGAGATCTATAATCATTTTCAACAAATTGTATAAAGCTGATGGTCTATCCTTTCCTAAATTTCATGACAATTCTTTTTTCTAAAGGCGGTATAATAGCAATTGTTGCTTGCCTTTGATGCCAATGTCATCATTAGAAGCTCCCAAGTACGGGTGTAGCACAAATTCCATATCAGCAAGCTAAGAAGCACATCATCAAGATATATGGACTTAATTGTTGAGAACAATCAAATTGGATATGTACATAGAGGTCAATCCTTAAATAAGAGATTAAAACAAAAACATTTACTTAAATCTGTTATTGCGGTTAGAAAATCTGCAGGTATCTAAATACTTTCAATTCAACAGTTGCTTCTGCTAGATTTTCCAAAACTTTTGCACATATGCCTTTGCATATGCAGCAGCAGTATTATTGCATTTAGAACACTTGATAAATCTCTTCCTGCCATCTCAACTTGACCTCCTTGTTTCATTTAAACCAGCAGAATCTGATATTCTCATACGAAATGTGGCCAACTTAATCTTGTCTGTTGCTCTAAACACAAATTTAGACCTTCCACAATTCCAAGTAACAGCAACTATGTACACCTGAAACTGAAACAGTGAAGAGATTTACGTAGAGTTCATGTCTTAAACAGGAATATCATCCATGGTGTAGCCATCCAAGTCAAATTCATTTCCAGCTGATCCAATTCCTCCCTGCTGCTGCAAAAATAATTTTCACACTTCATTTACTCGAAATTTAGTTGCAAATCGAAACATTGGACATTATAAGGAAACAAACCTGTTTGAGAAGTGCGTTCATGAGATCATCCTGACCAAACTGTTCAGTTAACACTGTCATCTGCGGATTTGCATCAGCAATTCTTTCACTCTTAACAAGTCTCACTGTATTCTCTGTGAAAAAAGTATCAAGTTGCTGTCCAACGCAAGGTATATTACGATGTTCAGTAGCTGAAAATTTTGGTTTTACAACAGATACATTATCGTTCTGTCCTTTTCCTTGGCTAGAAGAGAAACCTTGAGCTAAAATTGACTGCCCAACATCTAAGTTGCTTTGAAGAGAACTGGGTTGTTGAGAGGCATTGAACGTCAACCCTACATTCTGCAATTCCCAATCATTGGATTTGTGCTGATGCAAAGCACTGAAAATGTCATAACTTGGCATGTATCCTCCTGACACTTTCATCTCTGAGTTAACAATCTCCTCTTGATATGGCACTTTAGAAGAGAGATTGGGTATCCCTGCAGTACTTCCGAGAGGAAAGCTGTGGCCTGGGCGTTCTGCAGAGTTGCTCATGGGGATGTTCAACAGTGAAGCAGACTGGGAAACTGGGTTATATGTCGCACCTCTCTCATTTTCAGTCAACCCATTCCTAGCCAAGACCCCACCACTACCAGCAACTGGGGTTGACGCAATAGGTTGGCCCATAGACGATGGAGGTCTGGAGACCTGGCTGGCATTATCATTTAGCACTTGACCTCTAGGCTGCGGTTGTGACATCTGCATCAACAAGGAGTTACTTTGAACAGCCTGATCTTGTTGGGCACTGACTTGCACATTTATACTCCCATGGGATTGGAGTGAATGATGTAAACTTGTGAGCTGCTTGGGCTCCACGGTTGTTGGGATTCCATGGAGCAAATTCATCTGCCTATTGTTGCTCAGATGTTGCTGTTGTCCATCCCCATATCTTACTTGTGGACTTCCAAAGCTAAAAAGGTTCCTTTGATCCACAATGGGCATGGGCATTCTAGGTTTTGCTGGTGAGTGACCAATTCCTGCTGCTTGCAGTGTTGCAAGACTTTGTGCTGTAAGTTGACCAGTGGCAGCGAGTGTTTGAAGCTCAAGTCCATTTAGTGAGGATAATGCTCCATAAGCTGGATCTTGTGGAGTTATAAAGGAGTTGCAGTTGCTCAAATTGTTCGGGTGCTGTGCAACCCCACTTAACCTTCTAAGATACAGGCGATATTTCTATTTGACATGGTAGGAAAATATCAGTATTTGCTAGAGAAAAATTTAAGATAAGCAGGTAATCAAAACATACCTCAGGTCACAAATTAAGTAATAAAAGAATTATGCTGGTTAATCTTCATTAGTGAACTATTTTAAGTTATACTTGAGTGTATCATACCTGAAGATGACTGGCAACATTTTCTCTGGTGAGCCCTTGAATATTCATCAATTCAAGAATTTTCTTGGGAACAGCCTCTGTTATTACAGACCGATGTAGGAATGTAAGAGGCAACAAAATTTGAAATCAAATTGAAAAAAATAATCTAATTACTAGAAGACAACTAGGAAAAATGGATGAGACTTGGGAATTAATCTGACAGTAGACGTAGCTGTAGGATACGAAATAAAGTTGGAAGAGCACGGTACGGAGGGCGAACCATAACCGATTGAAATTTAATCGCAACTAAGGGTTGCATGTATTATTGGACAAAGTCCTATTGCATGATTTATTTTCTCAAAAGTCCCCTAACTCATAATTCGTCTATAGCTTATCCAAAATATAAAATTCATTATATAGATAAAAAGAGAAGGAGAAAAAACCAGCTAATTGAATAGAAGGGCTGTAAGATACGCACTGTCGATGCCTAGTTGATTAACAGCTCCAACAAACTGTTGATGGAGCTCAACTGACCAAACTACCCGTGGTTTCTTTAATGTGGACGTATCGTCCCTGTCCTCAATTTCTTCTTCTTCATTTTTCCTCTTCTTTGAGGTCCTCCAATTTCCTTCATTTGCTGAGGATGAATAATCCACATCTTCAGATAGTTTCTGCTGCCTATCTCCCTCTTCTGCGCTTCCTGATTGCTCCAATTCCCTATACTCATTCTTTTTCTTCCGAATCACGTGCTGCCATATGTTCTTCAGTGCCTCAATCCGGACTGGTTTAATCAGGTAATCGCATGCACCATGAGTAACACCCTTCATGACAACGTTTTTTCCATCATCAGCAGACATCACTGTTTATTACATGGATTATGTGTTAGACACAACATTGATCTAAACTATATGACCAACAACTCTTAACCAAATTATATTAAGCCATTACAGTAGAATACTTACTGATCACTGGCAGATCCATCTCCAGTCCAATAAACTCTAGCAGTTTGAAGCCATCCATGTCAGGCATATGGACATCACTAATAACAATATCGTACCCATTTTTGTTCTCTCGAAGCAACAACAAGGCAGTTTCAGCTCGATTGCACTTTGTTACTGAAAAATGTCACCACAAAAAAAAAATAAAAAATCAACCACTTAATAAAGACTAACATGAGCTTTCTGATCTCTTTCTCATTCACAAACATCCAAAACACGGATATTTCTTTAATCCTTCAAATGGCATACAAATTACTTCAGCGAAAAAGATAAGGATCGACTTCAAAATTATCAGGAGTTTTACGAAACACCAAACCAAGCCACAACTTGGAACATAAACCACAGTTTGATTTAGCTAAAAACAACTAGAAAACTTCGGATATGAGGCAGCTCAAAGGAATGTTAAAATTGTTCTTCATACACCTAACATATTCGTGAAGAACAACCATCGAAGAACACAAAATAGTAATCCTTTACATGTTTAACTTCTAGATGCTTCTGAAGAAACTAGATTGATACCAAAATCGCAAATTTGAATAACAAAAGTGATACCAGCATAGCAAAATTAGAGGCGCGGTGCTTGTAAGAGTAACTACACTTCATAGCAACCTCTATCGTACCTTCATAAAGACATGTTCTAAGCATCTTCTCCAGGATCATGAGGCATGTTGGATCATCATCGACAACCAGAACCCGTAGACCGGCCGGAAACTGATCGGAGACCACCTCCCCGGATTTCCAAGCAACACTAGTAGTACTAGAACTAGCCATTGACATAGATCTCTTAACGTTGTTCAGATTCATAGCTGAAAAACTTGGATCAAGAAACAAAAAAACAAAGATACAGAGAGCACAAAGTTCACATTCATGGACTTGAACTTGGCATCAAAAAATTGATACCCGGTTCAAAACTGAAAGAACCCAGTTAAGATATTGGAAGAATTGAAAGAAAGATGGAACTTTTGGAATTACTAGAGGGGAAATTTTTTATGAATATATTTTAGACGAACGAATTCAGAGCTAAGAAGAAGGCCATGGCGTGGCAACTTGAAACTCCAATTTCTTTGTTTCTTGAATTATTATTTTTATATATAAAAAATTTCCGACTATTTTATTCAAAAGTAGGTCAGTCCTTGAATAGTGGATCCAGCTCACACATGTAAGTTAACTAAGTCAACACTGCATCCCCAATCCACTTCACAGCAGCCCACCCCTAACACCAAGGTTGAAGTGTGTTCCTAATTTCACTCTTTCGTTTTTAGTACTTTTGTCTTGTCTTCTAATTCAGTAGGATGCTTTTGCTTGCCAGTTTTGCTGAGTTTTTCCTTTTTCACCTGCGTTTACCTCCTCCAACTCCAATCAATCGTCAAGGTAGCCCTTGAGGTGGAATTGATGGTCTTGGCTATTATCATTCTGATTCTCTGCTAATCCATTAAAAATGGCTCTTGTCCATTAATTCATGCCTTTTGTATAGGATGTTTAATATTACCCGTTATTGCTGCATATAATTCATCTGATAGTGACTCCATCAGAACTTGGTACTTACCAAAGGTAATCAATCCCATCCAAGTTTGCATCTTCATTCTCAAACCAACTCCGATTTGGTATATGTGTTATGATAAAGGAAAATCCATTTTTAGTTTAAATTTAGTGAGTTTTGAAGTTGGAGGAAATTGACATGGTGGGTTGGCTTTGGTTTCCACTTTCAAGTTTGAAAAAGGGTGGCCATATCATATGCATGCATTATCACATTATCACATACTGTATGTATATAATATATAGTTGAGTTCACTCTTTTAAGTTTTACCTTTTAAGGTGTTGTCTTCTTGAGGACCGGAAAGCTTTCTGGTATTTACCATTCTTTATTGGTCAAAAAATGTAAAAGGAACAAAATTAAAATTAAAAAATATATATACATAACCAGTACCAGTTCTTACGGGGATTCCTCGTGACAGCCCCATCACACGGAACTGAGATGGGCATCCGGTCCGAAGACCTTTTCATTTTTGAATTGAAGCTCTTCTTTTTAAGTCTCTCAGTCAGTCCCAAGTCCTGACCTTTGATGGCAACTCTCCCATGGCATCACCTTTATTTTATTTTTGTTGATCCTCAACTGATATGGGTATCTTTGGCTTGCATTTTCTCGCAATCTCTTCATCTCTTCCATTTTTATTGTACTTTTATTTCCTTTCTTGTTTTCTTTTTGTGCTTACAAAACAGAGTTTCCAGGTTATGTTATTATGAAGTAGTTATATGCTTGAATGCATTTCAAATATATTAAATTCAACCTTGTTGCTTACAATCCATTTATTTGAGTAACAATTAGGTAGTAAAAGAAGAACTACTCGTTCGTCAAGATTCATGTTGTTATAATCTTTTATTTTTTCCCCAAAATACCTTAAACATGAAATCTTGCACACATAATAAGCTTTGCTTTTCACTGCAAGAAAAGCAGTGAACTTGCTAAAGTAGCATGCTGCCAACGTATATTCCCTGTAACCTTTTCTCCCTTCCGATGAATATCTGAATACGAATATAAGCCTTTCAACTTTCACCGTCAAAAACCGTGACTTTCCTTTGCCTTCGAGGTCCAAAACCCAATAAAAATTTAGAGGAAAAGAACAGTCACAGACACCCATTAAACCTCCAAACTGTTCCTGGACGTACCCATCAAAATCCTTAAACTAACTCCTAGAAGTAGTGTATGCTTCAGGCTTTCTTCTTTAGCCTTTTACATCCAGCTCAGTCAAGCTCACGCGAGGTTTAAACAATGATTTACTTTCAGGAGATGCGTGATCTGCCACGTGGCGTTTCATGGAAGTTGGAGAAAAGTCCAACCAACTTTTCCCATCCCATTTGTTTTTCTGAGAAGTATATATGTTTGTTCTCAACGGGTTACTTCTGGGCTTCTAACTCAAGAATTTGTTCGGAGGTATTTTTTGCATTTACCTGCCCTTCCTGTAAACCCTAAATGGCTAGTTAGTTTTAAATCAGGAATGTTGGATCACCTTATTCTTATATTTAATCTTGTTTCACCTAATTTTGTCTACATATTTATAATGTCTAAATAAGATTTAATAAAACATGTCAAACAGATAATTTAATCCTGCCCAAAAATGACAGGTCGATTTCAAAAAATTAACCAATTTAATTTAAATTAATTTATGCCCTTTTTAAAATTTAATATAAATTAATTTTATAATCCAATTCCACTCGAAGCTCACATATAATCTAAGCTCGATATCGAAGCATACGCCAGATTATACCCGGAGGAACGAAGATTACAAAACTGCTTTTATTGTCAAATTGATGCAGATGGAAGCATTGCGTATGACCTTTGACGAGATCAAGAAAGGTGAAAACACACAATTTTTTCGACAAGTTATTCAGAAGATTGATGGGCGATAAGGACCTAAGCACACGATGGATAGCGTATAGTGCGAAATAGTCGATCACAGAGCCGAACAAAGGAAGGAGAAGCTTGAAACTAAGCTTGACGCCTACTTCGGTAAGTTGTTTGTTTGTGTTTGTGTTCTACTATCATATAGACACATCTTGTATCAACTGTTGAGTGAGTGTTGAGACTGGTTTAATCTCATTTAAATAACCATAGAACTCGCTAATGGCACTTGGCACACACACATGATGTTGTCGACATTATGAGGGTTGGTCCCGTCTCTAAAAGTCGAGCTGGCCCCAGTTTGACATTTTAGTACTACATTGATTTTTCCTGTGAAGAAAATCGAAAGTGGATCCAAACATTTGAATATTTAATACTAGATTGTTTTGTTATATTTTGGGTGTAACATTATGCAATTTGTATTAAAGATGATAGACAATCTTAAGGTAATTCAATTAATTTTAAAATAGGGTAAAATAATAATGAAAAAGGATACCATATTTAAAACCTTTATACATTTGATTGTGAAAATGGAAAATTGTTCATAATATAATTATAGTACACCTTCCATGTACGAAACTCTATTTATAGAAACTTTGGAGTTTACTAAATGCTTAAAGCCTATGTGACAATTGAAATACTTATGCTGACTCGGGATAAAATGTTTGGGTAAAAGATTAAAACACCTCCAATACTTAAGGAAATTACGGAAAAATCTCCTAATAATTTAGAAATTCCAAAAAATGTCCTTATTTTACATTCACCAAAAAACTCAATACAATTAACTTTCATTTAAAAAATTGTTGGAAGTTGTGACGTGGCAATGTTAAGTCATTTGAACTAATTAAAACATGTTGACCTAACAATGTTAGGTCACATGTACCATTTCAAAAACCTGACTCGCCCTAATTCACCCGACTTGACCTTTTAACTAATTTTTGCAACCCACCCGTCTATTTCTCGTAAATCAATTCCTCCAAATCCTTAAACTATACAGACGAACCACATTAAAACTAAAATGATTCTAGGCGGTGACGAGGGACATAGGTGGAAGTGATAGTGACGAAAGTAGTAGGGATGCAGGCGCTAGGTCATTTAACAATTTTCTTAATGTTTTCTTTATGAGTATAATCAACAGGAAAGAGCGTAATCATTTTTAAGTTATTTTGAAACTATGATTATGGTTTTGAACTTTTAGACTTTTAAAGTATTGATTAAGTTTATGTGTAAAGATTCAAGACATTTCAATGATGCTTGATTCTCAATTCTAACAACAACCCACACAATCAAAAACATGTTGTTATTTACATCCAAGGTAATGGCCGAAAGCAATTGCCCTCCATGCTTTCCTTTAAAGTGACAACTATTGAAACATATCACATGCCTACAACTAGCCAAGAAACCCTTTTGTAGAAGCATCTAAGCATATATATATGGAATCAAAATTATCTTATGGATACTTGATTATGAAAGTTCTATCTTGAGTCTTAATGTTTATAGTTATAATACTTCGGTTAATGGGATGGTGACACATACGTGTATAGTGGATGCATTAGAGGTGTTTGATGAAATTCCAGTGACAAGTGTGGTATTTGACATAGCATGTTTTAATGTGATGATTGATTAGTTTTTTAGAAGAGAGGAATATGCTGAGGAGAAGAAGATATTGGAGAGGTTGGTAGAAGCATCTTCGATTTACCTGAATGCGATTACATATAATTTGATGATCAATGGGATAAAGGATATAGGCATCCAATAAGTTGATTGAGGTTGATGTATGAATCATAATTCATTATTCAAGAAGGGAAAGTTTCATGTCCCAATTGAAGAGGCCAATTATTTAGTTGAACAGAAAGAGGATGAATAAGAATGTACATAATTTTCATTTTTCAGTAGGCTCTCTCTAAGTTAGTGAGCAAGGGCAATATTAATTTTATTTATTCCTATTTGATTTTATGCTAGCTTTGTTATTATTAAGAGTTCAACAATAAACCTTACCTTATATTTATTTGATATGAATGCAACTCACACATCTTACGTTTTGTTGATCAACACTTCTAGTTTTTATTTGGTCATAGTTTAGTTTCTGTCACTGTCTCACTCTCAAGCATTTTGATATGTGCTTAATTGATTATGAATTTATTCCAAAACACTTAGTGATTATTGCTATGAAAATGCTTAGGATACTTATTTTAGTTTATATTTGATTTTAGCCACAATTCAGAAGCAAAAGAGCTAAATTGAGTCGAAAGCACTATATTTGAGCCATTTTTTGAAGTTTCACACTCGCTTGTCTTCATAGAGCAAGAACAAGAAGGATTGGAGTAAGAAGAAGACAAGAACATGAAGAATATACATCTCTCATGGTCATGACAAATGTGTCATGGGCGTGAGACATCTCTCATACCCATGACACAGGTTGCTTAGGCATGACACTCAAGTTATGCCCATGTAAGGTGGCTCATGGCCATGAGACATCACTCACGACCATGAACACCAAGTCCACCCATGAGAAATGTCTAGCTGTCCCGAAACCCTATATTTTAGTATAAAAAGAGCATGTTGCTATGATAAATGTGATGTTTCATTGGGAGAAATGTCTAAAGGGTTTCGAGAGGAACTAAGGGCAATAGAGGAGCTACCTTGGAGACCTATAGAGGGCTAGAAATTCTGATACTAGTTCAGAGGTGCCATCGACGCTGATGACCTGATTAAGCATTTCTCTCATTGTTTGTTGTTCTTTATTTTAAGGATTGATTGTATTATCCTATGTTTAATGTTTGGGTGTTATGTGAGAATGATTGAATGCTCTATTTGATTGTTTTAATGTAAGAACCCACTGCTAGAATTTCAATATAATCTATAATTGTTATATTTGAGATTCATTTGTAGCGACTAATGGTTGGTAATCATTAATTAACATAACTTAGGTTAATGATCGAGCTTGTGTGCTTGTTGCCTTGATTAATCAATTTTTCTAATTCGTAATGCGGTTGTTCAATTAAATCTAGAGAGCTTGTTATAGGATATTCAATGGCTAGGTTTAATTAACAAGCGTCCTTTAATTAAACACAATTTAAGGAAAAACTGGGGTTAATAGAGCTTGTTGTTAATCTAAGATTAATAATTGCTAAGAGAGGCATAAGAACAACATTTTAATGAAATATGTCTAATTATGTGTAGGTTGAGATTGAACCAAAGAACCAGACCTAAAACAAATTCATCGTTTTCATCATTTTTGCATGTTTTCTTTAATTTGTCTTTACTAGTTTAGTTTTATTTTATTTTCTTGTTCGATAAACCAAAATCTCCATAACCTAAACACCAATTATTTTCATTTCAAAAGTTAACTGAACACTCTCTATGGGATCGATCTAGACTTACCATTACTATAGTTATAGGTCTAGTTTATTTTGTATAGCGTTACGACGTGTTTATGTCACATTTACTTTGTGTTGATTCCTTCCAGCTTAATGCACTATTCTTGCCTACATCAGTGTAAAAAAAGGTTAATTAGTATTCTGAATTCCTTCCTTTTTGACTCGTGAGAATGTAAATTAGGGTAACTTGAATTTTTTACAAGAAGTCATTTACGTTCCATTTTCAACTAAGTACATTAGTTATCAATAAATAATCTTGTTTTGGATAAGTACATTAGTTATTTATCTTAAATTATTTGATATTATTTAGCTTGAATATGTGACTAATTGCATCGTTTTATATTATTTAGCTTGAATCATCTTACTTTCCTACATTGGAATCATAACCAATCATATAATAGGTCAAGATCTAGCTTCTATAAATGTGACGGGCAACTTTGCCTTTTGCACCAACATTTTGCCTTTTTGCTTTAACCTTTGCACATAATTTCTTTTTTTTGTTTTTTTTGTTTTTTTGTTGTATTCTTGCAAAATCTTTAATTGTTGTATTCACTTATTCTCGCATATGAAGAAATGAATATGTCAAGTTCGTTTAGTGGTGCAACCAATAAGACTGAAAATCACTTGTATTATTATGATTGTGGATTGGTAACACCTATAAGAACTTCTTAGACCAAGTTTAAACCCGACGGGCAATTTTATCAATGTGCCAAATTTAAGGTAAAATTTAAATATAGATTTAATTTTGATTTTAGATTGATAGATTACTAAATTTTTGATATACATATTATTTTTAGAGTAAACGAAAAATGTGATTACTTTGTGTGACATGAGAAAAAATTCAAAGAAGTATAAATGTAAACAGTAAGCTTCGAGAGATCAATGATAGATTAAAGAATCGATGAGATGATTCATTATCTAGGAGTCTATTGATTTTTAGTTAGATCATCTTTATTATAATTTTCTTAGAAAATTGAATTTTCATTAACTCTGGAAATAGAGGTATAATACACACATTTCACATCTCCACAAACAAGTTAAAGAAAATGAGGACGTTACACATTTTACTCTTTAGCATCCTAACATAATGCAAGACCATAAGAAACGACAACGTAATACTTCTCCATTTGTTGACTTTTTGGCAAAAAGGGTAAAGAAAATCCCCTCCACTATTGAAGTTTCTAGATTTTACTCAGTTAGTGATGTTATGTCAGGTTGCATGCATCTTCTCCTTCATATCTTTATTATAATTTTTGGGTGTTACTTAGAAATGTACTTGTTATAAGGAATATGTTTACCCTATTATGTATGGATTACTTTTACAATTTTATGTATTAATATATTAGTATTATCTTATTTGGAAAGGCCTACAAATTTTTTATCACCAATTAAGGATAAAACACAAATCTAAAAACAAAGTAATAGGAAATGATAATTCTATTACTAAGTACGGATAAACCCCTATAAGCATATAACAAGTAAGATTACAAATAATAGACAAATCAATAACAAGTTAGATAAGTATAACATAAAGTACATAACTATGATTTCCATATATATATATATATATACACCATAATTTATTGTCCGAATAATATCTATATACAAAAATGATATCTAGAATAAACATCATAAACAAAATAAAAAATTAACCTCCATATATGAGTACATCCAAAATACAAAATAAGTTACATAAATGTGAGTATATCCATATCCAAAATAAGCTCTATATACATGAGTAGCTACTCTCAATATGAACCATATACAAAAGAAAAGTTAGTTTCTTCTTCTTCTTCTTCTCTTTATTGACTGTGCTGGTTCTTTTATTCATTTGTTGGTTTGACTATTATGTATTTTATTGGAACATGATTTTGAATTGTGACCATATTGTTTGCATATTTCGTACGACATCTAAAGTCCTTTTTGAGTAACTTTATATAAGTTATGTTCCTCTTTTACCTCTTTGCTCCTTATCTTTTTTAGTCTTTTATCCTTTTTAGTGTATTGTGGTGGAAGAATTTCATAACCATGAAACTTGGTAGGGGTCGACCATAAATCTTTACCAAGAATTGGAAAAATCTGACATGTATATATAATTTCAAATTTTTCGTTACTATACGTCAAGTTCACATAATCTTCTTTTTGCCACCATCATTTCTAATTGTAACATAAGCATATTGTCAAGGAATTCAACTTAAATCCCATCTCCTGTATGTGCAAGTCCTGTTGCCTAAATCAATAATATGTTAGTCAAAATTCATATGCTCCAGTTCAAACAATCTCCCACCACTAAAATGACATTTAGTTACTAAAAAGTTGTTTAAACTTTTCCAAGGTTTTATAGATCCTAGGATAAGTAGATACTTTAAATTTCTCCATCCTTTCCTTGTTTTTGTTAAATCTCTTCATTATTGCCCTTTTAATTATCTTAAACATTGCAAAGATTGGTTTATCCCCAGCAACCTTAATATGAGCATTAAAACTTTCATAATGAATGTTCAACAACATGTCATATTTAAGTTTACAATATGAGTGTGCCTATGCCATTTGTAGGTTGGCATCTTGTCCAACCAGTAATAGATTAACTTGTCAATAACTTCTAATTACTTCATGTACCTGTTCAAAGAAAAAAAGAATTCCAACATAAATTAAATAACCGTATACTTTGATGTTTAAGTGCTATCTAAAATTAAACAATCATATACCATTCAAATTTATTGAAGTTATATGCTCTAACCACACTCCACCCTATATTCTTTATAACCTTTGTAATCTTAAATTTGGCTTAAAGGTTAGCATAAATATGTCTTACACTATATCTATGTTCATCACCAGCCACGTCAACATTGAACATATGTTCCAAACTTTGTTTCCTATAATTAACAAGGTATGTTAACTACAAATGAATATTTATAAGATAAAAAGATAACCTAATAACATAAATTTACCTTTTGTTAATCGGAAATAAAAACCTAACTGTGATCTTAATGATGTCTAATGTCTTCTTGTAAATATTTAAGAAATCATTTCCATGATACTTGAGTCTTAGTTCTATCCATAACCTATATCATAGGAAACGAGTTGTTATTTGCATCCAATCCAATGGTCGAAAGCAATTGCCTTCTATACTTGCCTTTTAAGTGACAACTGTTGACATATATCACAAGTCTACAACTAGCCAATAAACTATTTCTGCAACCATTTAAGCATATGTATTTAAAATCAAAAGTATTTTGTGGATAGTTGATTATGAAAGTACTACCCAGATTGTACTGCAATACAGCTAATCCATAGCTCCTCAAATAGTGATTACTTTCCCTCTTTACCTACCAAAAGCTCTAATATAAACTTTTTCTCTCTATATTGCCTTTTCTTTGTAACCTTATCATTAAAGTCTTTTAAAAGTGCACCCTTAAGCCCTATATCATTCCACATAGGACAATCTGTAAAATATAAGAGATATTTCTTTACAATCCATATCGCCTTATATTTGTTTTCCGGTATTCTATACTCTACTCATGGTTGAGTTGAAATGTATTAATTTGAAATGCTGTCCCATGTTATGTTGGAGAAGCATGTATGCTCGACCCAAAACCCTTACATACAATAGTTACTCTGCAACTCTCACTCTTGATATATACATAATCAAACCCCTCTTCAACAACATATTGCATGAGAGTTTGCTTAAATGCTTTCATTGAATCAAATAACATACCATGCCAACCTTTAAATTAATAGGACTTAACATATCATTATGTAAATTAAAATCTGGGAACTTAGGTCTTCTTTTCCCTTCTTTATATGAACTGAGATTCATGCTCCTAAGGTCATTAGAATCTTCATATACTGAATATGTATCTATATCTAGTATATTATTTGTTGGGACTTCTTTTATGCCATTATAAATACATTTTTTCACATCCTCTTCATCATATCCTTAATCAAATATATCATTTGAATTAGCTAAACTAGTCATCAAAGTCACTAACTTCTCCTTCCTCACCCTCATATATTGGATCATCGAATTCACTAATTTCTCCTTCCTTACCCTCATTTTTGTTAGGCTATTTTCTCTCCTTAAAATTATGTTGATCAACTTTAACAACCTTATAATTAACTTATTTACCATCTAAACACCTTTTCTTATATCTCAACAAAGGTATGGTATCACATATCTTCCCTATGTTATCTCAACTGCAACCATAGAAACCTAAACAGTATAATCTAGGAGATAATACTGAACCATGCTTCCAAGTATGACAAGGAAGTATACATGGTTGTTATAACTACATGAATTCTGGAGATCTAGAGGGAGAGAAATAATAGAAGGTTTGTAGAAAAGGAAAAAGGCATTCATACAATCACTGATATCATCTCTAACAATATCAGAGAACAGCTGACCATTAACAAGATGGAGGAAAAATGCGATGAGAGACTAGTTACTTCTTGGACAACTTTATTTTTTCCATATAACCATGCACATAACATTTATTGGAATCTAAAAGGAAGCACTTACCTTTTTAGATCTCTCCTCCTGGAGGGCTCTTGAAGTTATAATCGTGAGTTGAAAGATTACACCTATGGAAAACCCATCGTGTTGCCCTAATCAGAGAAGTGAGATTAAGAAAGAACGAGAAACGAGGATTGAAGAGTAGCCTAGAAATTACTTACCTCCATAATCAACTAGAGAAGGTTCGAACATAATTCGAAAATTAGTAGAGATGCTTTTGCAGGGGTACATTTAGGGTAACTCTTAGACTGCAATTTGGGGAAATCCTGAATGAGTTACTCCTTCAATTGTTTGCCTCTTATGGAGTTTTAGTCTCTTGACTATGATGTCATTTAGATTGTTTTTATTATTGGCTACGTCGACGTTTTGATTGCCTTTTGTATCCTTGGTAAAGGATAGTGTTGTACTGAACATTATTTCCTTATTAATTTATTTAATTTTTCAAAAAAAGGGATATATGAAATTATCTATAAAAAAATTCCACAATCTCAAATCCTTTTTTTTAATTACATTAATCATGATGATTATGTCATTCTCACTTTTTAATTCTCTAATGATACACTCAAAAGACTTATGAGGAAATTTATAACTAAAAACTCTAACCTCTTTATAACGCAAGTCCTTTGTTGTGTATACAAATTGCAATAAGATCAAATTATCTAAATTTACTCTAAATTATACATTTCTCCTCCTTCATAGTGCATGGTTGAGGTAAAGTTGAAGATCCCACCTTACTAATACTGAAACTCAATCCTAAGGTTTGCAGCATAAGAAAAAATAAACAAAAATAAGTTATAAAGTATTTAATTAAAACATGTTCTCTAATTCTAGGAAACATAACATATGTACCCTTCCAATTTTTTCAACTCCAGCTCTTCTAGGATTCATTTCCTTGAGGTTTGACTCAGACGCTAACTAGCAAGTGCCAATGTTATAAAATAATGAAAGAGTTTACATACATAAACATATTTTATGAAGCTTGAAATAATGAAAGAGTCTACATACTCAAACATATTTTTTGAAGCTTTAAATGATGGAAGAATCTACATACACAATCATATTAAGCATCTAAATGAAAGTAATCTTTATGTTTTGCAAAATGTTGTTCTCTCTCTCTTCTAATTGTATCTTTATGTGACTATTTATCTAAGCTAATTACTTCAAGGAATTAAAAAATTTTTGCTACCCAATAATCCATTAATAATTAGTATGTGTAATATGTTGGATCGCCTATGGCCCGAGTATTCTCAATACACAGTGGAAAAGACCATAAAACAACAATAAGTATAACCGAAAACTATAGCATGTATGAAAATACCTCTTGTTGCGGATTTTCTTTTTCAGATTCGTAGACACTGCAATGCGCGAATGTCCTCTACCGGTATCCACAAGAGGATGAACGGTTCGGACAGTGGCTAATGTGTGCTAGCACATTCCAAAACTCTTTTGAACGCCGCACAATATTTCTCTCAGAAGAAGAACGAAAGTGGTGGCTAGGGTTTTCTTTTTATCTCTCTCTAATGAGATATAAGTCTCTCTATTTATAGAGAAACCCTAATTCATACTCCTATTAGGAATAAAAGCATCATAATTCTAAACCCATTAGAATTATTGAAGCCCAATAAGTTTTGGCCCATATTATATCTCATATAATAAAAGC
>JANSVA010000217.1:22360651-22373856 GCA_025504915.1 Erythroxylum reticulatum
TTAGATAGGTCGGTTGAATTTTTGGGTCAAATAATTGATATGTGTGCCCTAACATTGTCATATCAGCATGCTTTAATTGGTCCATGTGATTTAACATTGCCACGTAATAATGTTTTTTAAATTTTTTTAATGGAAGTCAACTGTAGGGAGTTTTTCTGGTAAATGTGAAATAAGATAGGCTTTTTACAAGAATTCTAAACTACAATAAGTTTTTCCAAAATTTTCAAAAGTACAAGAGGTGTTCCTTAAAAAAGTTTTGTCATATGATGATAAGGAAGAGGAGTATGTTACGAAATCATATCCACACTCACTCAGCTATTATGCTACATTTTCCTAGGCTTGCAAGCAATTCTCATGCACTGACTTCGACTAATCAATTTGTAATCTTTATGATTTAACACTCTTAAATTACCCATATCAAATAAATTATTTAATAAATTAATTTTTTAATTAAATAATAAATTCAAAAATAAAATATTTAACAGGGAGGGATGAATTTTAGAAAATTGTACAATTCAAACTCAAAACTTCTAAGTAAAATTTTGCCTCACAGTCACTGTCACACGCACGTCCCGTAGAGAAGGAAGATGCTATCATTTATTCTTCTAGTGGTGTCTTCTCATCCTCTCCATATTGATTCCTTTAACATATATATCTATAAAGTCAGCATTGGAATTTGGAAGATATAACTATAGCTTAAGTTGAGATCGAGCAAATTACCCTTATTATGTACTACTTTGCCACAAACACCGAGATCTGTAGGCTTTCACATTGAGATTGCCAAACCCCATAAGATTTTTGATCGTTTTCTTTTTCGGCAGATTACAGCAGTACCTTATGCTCTCCTCTAATCTCTGAAGAAATGCCTTCGGTATGGCAATAAAATGTACATCCATCCACCTTCTGAGTTCTGATTGACGGAGACAGTGGGTCCAAAGTAACCCTTGTCCTTCTTTGCTGCTTCATTTCAGCCGTAAAAATAAAAGAGGAAAGGCCATATACCTTGGGAAATAGCATGTCTCCCAGGTTAGCAACTTGCATATATATTTAGTAAAAGTGGAGTTTATATTCTTAAACCACTTAGCCTTATTATTAGATGTTTAATTAAATAATTTTAAAAATGTAAATATTGGTATAAATTGTTCTATACTAGATATATAACAAAAATTTCAAAATGATTTAATTAATATGCTTTTAGTAGTAAATGGTTGAAATTAAAGATATCAGTATTAGTAAGAATACATGATATATGTATGTATATATGTATGTATGTATATATATCATCTCATATTTATACTTATATGCAAGTCATTTGTGTGTGGAGTGGAAGATATGTAAACTTTGGAACTCCACATGGCATGTTCAATAATGATACACTTGAATTCTTTTTAACTACTTAATTTTCCTTACGCATAGGTTAATGGGCAGCATATGCTCATGCAATAAAAAGGGGGTAGCTAAGATTGTAGCATTTACCAAGTCTTTCCCTGTCATAATTACAGATAATGCTCCGGTTAATGGACATCATATGCTCATGCAATGAAAAGGGTTTATCTTGTAGCTTTCACCAAGTCTTTTTAGTAATATTATTAAAGATATATAATGCAAACTTGTATCACTTCTAAGGTATGCTTATGGTTTCGAGCACAGAGATTGGATCCTTTAGCTTTTTTGCAATCATTTTGTGCTAAGCATACACACTGTGTTCTAACTTGGCAACTGTAACAGAAAGCAACCTCACTGTTGCTTTACACGGGACATTCAATTAATCGCACATGGCTCAACATAAGTGAACTTCTTCATTTAGTACCACTTTGTAAGAAAAAGTGGCAACGGTAGCATCAAGTGTGTACTTGCAATTACCCAATACATCATCTCATTTTGAAATCGCCTAGTTTTGGACTTGTGGACACTTCCCCTCCGTTTCTGCCAGTCAACAGTTTTTGGTTGGCGTCTAACAACGAAGAGTAAAGGGGATATTTCAACACTCTTTAGCCTTGTGGGCATGAACGTGATGGTTAAGTCAACACCCATCATTGGATCTGGTTGTTCGGAAATTATAACAGATAGAAAATATTTTTTATAATTTTCCGGAAACTAAGATCCATGTAATTTTATAACATAATTAATATATAAATATAATAAAGTATAAATAATAAATTATATTTTATTATGAATCATGTTTCTTTTTTATTATAGCTCATTTGTAAAATCAAATTTTAAAATAGATTATTGAAAATTTCTTTAACAATACAAGCGTCAGACCTATAAAAATATTGACACCAAGTAGTTGAAAGCACTCTTCACGTATTGTAAAGAGAGGTAAGGTAAGAGTCTTGGGTACTATAGAACATATTCCTATTTACAATTTAGTAATTGCATTGAAATATTTCTAATTTTAATTGTACACCTTATAATTAATTTTAATTAAATACTAATTAAGTTTCAATAAGATTTAATATCTTATATTTTCTTTTGAAAATTGAGTAAAGTCATTATTAACCATAACAAAACTATCTTAACATTACAATGAGTACACAAAATAGTACATATTACAAGAACATATGAAAAGATTACATTAGGAGATTCATACTCCATCTACTTCTCATTCCTGTAGATAGTGCATGCTGATTAGATTTAGCTATCACAGTGGCTGTGATCCAATTGATGATAACTTCAACTAATTGATGGTTGTTTACTTCCTCTCCCCGTAGATCCTCTTGTTTCTTTCTTTCCATTAGGAATAAATCGTTGTTGTAAAGGATGTTTTATACATTGCTCCATGTTGCATCTTTTGCTTAGCAATGCAAATGATCCAATTTAGAGTAGTTAACCAATCATAAGAAGAGCAATAATCTGTAAGCAAATGTAAAATTCTGCCCAAGTAACTTTTGAGTATCTGCATTGAAAGAATAACTATTCCCTATTTTTTTTAGCTACTTTGCACAACGCACATATTTAATATCTTATATTGCTACTTATTTATCAAATATCTTATATTTAATTGTAAAGTTTCTCAAACTTTAGATTAAGCATAACTTAATTAAGTAACCCTTTCTTTGTGTGCGATCCTTTAAGGTCTTGATAATTATGGCCACTTAAATATTAAGTTGATTAACCTTTGTATGCATGATTTTTTTTGGTATATTCCAATCATTTTATCATACTATATTCAAATTAAACAAAAAGTATGAAATCACTGTCGACTTTAGTGAGTTCAATTATATTACTTCTTTAATATTTGCAATTGATTCTTTTATTGACATTTAAAATTTATTTTCAAAGTATCACTACATGTTGGCTAGTATTTTCTTAAATCAATACTAATTACGAATAATGAAATATTCTACCTAATTTTTTTCGAGTAATGAATCATATATTAATTACTTAACTACTTTCATACAATTTATGACATATCAAATGACTACCAATTAAGTTACTCTCAATTAGGATAAGTCCTAAGTACTATCAAAAGATAGCAATCTCTGTATAAGATATTTTATAAATTTCAAGTTAAATTATTACTTATACAATCATTACAATGGATATTTTTATAAACACACAATTAATGTTTCATATGAAATTCTCATGTTATATCAGTATAATGAACTTGTTATCTAACAATTATTCACATATTTGTTTAAGGATTTCTGTACTTCAGTATGAGAATGACTACTTCTTTCATATAGAACAAACATGACATATAATAACTCTTTATGCTTTTTCATATCTACTCTTAATAGAGGAACAACTGCAAACATTTTAGGGGTAATACCTAAAAATAATATGAATCTTATAGTTATGATCTCATTATAACTCCATTTATAAAGTATATTTATCTTGTAGATGTTTTCTTATAATACAGTTAATTGAATAAGCATGCATAAGATAAAGAGTACCTTTAAATAATTATATGACAAATATAAAACTAACTAGTTAGCTATAGGGTGTAAATGAACAATCTGTAACTTGCACGAAACTAATCATTTAAGTATTTTATATTATATCTACACGTGACAATCACTCTATTTTTGGGACAATAATTTAGTAAGAAAATTATATTAATTTTTTATGGGCACTTGCTTAAACTTTATAATTTTCATCTCCATTATCATCATAATTAAGAGGAATGATCTAAATGTATATTTAGATTATTAATGAGACCATAGCTCCTTTTGAATGCTTGATGGCTCAAATGTCCAATAATACATTTTTATTTAAACAATATAAGGGACTATAATGAGTCTATTAAGAACTTATTGATCCAAATAACCATTTTTATTAAATTAAAAATATATATTTTGATTTGTAATTTTTGATGCATTAAAATCTTTTTAATTCAAAATAATGTCATTCGGAGTAAAATGTCAATTAATTAGGACTTACTTTTGTTCTTGTCAAACTAAATTTAATTCTATTCGACATTAAACTCAAATACTAACCCATAAATATAATAACAAATATCTTTAGTACTTCAACATCATCAAATATGTCAAATTTTGAACACCTTTAACATATTATCTATGCACTCAGACTAAAATAAATTAACAAATTTTGAATCCTCTCTAAAGATATTTACTCTTGTAATTAAATTTGTTATCTTTTCATATCTAGTTAGGGGTCATTATTAAAATATCATATTTATAACAATTAAAATATGAATTATGGTTCTCTTTTCATCTATATACTCTTACTGAAAAGCTTAAATAGTCCTATATGACACATTAAAATTAATCTTCAAACAAACTCTTTGAATTCATCATGAAACTAAAAATTTAAACGTCTCTTATCTCTTTGATTATACATTAAATGTATATAAAAAAGGGCAACTGTCCTATTTAGATGTTATGTTGTGAAACAAGGCAAATGTTCTATTTAGATGTTATGTTATGAAAAAGGCAACTGTTCTATTTAGATGTTATGTTACTTTAATTTTTTTCTTAAGAGCTATTCTTTTGTAAGTATATATTGAAATAAACATTAATGGAGTTTGTAATGTTGTGTCCAACCTTTTAATATCTCTTAATCTTTTATTATCTAATTTAGTTATAAACTTATTGGATAATATATACTTTAACTAAGTACCACATCTTTAAATCATTAATTTTAACTCTCTGAGAGAAAAACTATTATAGATCTTATATGAAATCTTGCTAATTGATTTGGATTGAAATATGGAAGACAAGCTTTTATATCAAGACATAGGAATAGAAGAAATAAATATTGCATGATAAAATGTTTCATATTATAAATTCCTCCTTACATAATCCATATTGTTAAATATTTTAGTTGTGGAGACATTTACTAGAGAATATCATCTCCTATAGACAAGTAAAAAATTAATCTGAAACTTACTACATTAATCTTATCAAAGTGTTTCAGTATTCTCAATGTTTCCAATTAGATCTCAATACTTTGAACATTTCAAAATTTTAGATTAATATTCATTTAATATATAAGATTATATCACATAAAGTCACTAATACATTTATTGAAATACAAGTATATTATCCTTTTTATGAATTGTTATGACATTTCTTACACCAAATGAATAAGATTTAACAATTTATTACTATTAATAATCATCTTTTATGCTAAAAGTTGATTTGGTCACCTTTCAACCTAACAAGTTCCACAAATTTCATATGATTTACAATAAAAAAGATACACTTATCTTTTCATATAACTTTAGGATTCTTAATATGTAGATTAACTAACATAATATAAAAGGATAATCTTAGTCATCTAACCTTATATTCTTTCCATATATGTCAAGTGCAAGTCATTCTTAATCCAATAGATATAAACTATTTATATAAACTTGGATCAATTGCTTTACTCAATAATATATTTCTTATCATGCATTGTATATTATGGTAATATTGAATTCAACTTAAGTGTTAAATACTCAAAAGCATGAATGAAAAATAAATATGATCTATATTATATTTCCCATTTAAAAATTGTATAATCTTCTTCTTTTGATGAAAATTATTCTCATATCTAAGGAAATGCCTTCAAATGTAATAATTATTTACACATTTAGTAGGCTAAATTGAGTGAAACAATTCTATCAAGCTACTATACCTTATATCTAAACTAACCATTTGCATTATACTAAAATAATGATGACATCCATCTTATGTGTTTCTTTTAAAATTTAAAAGATATTATTCAATTATAAAATTCCACTACATTTTTATCTATATAATATTGACATATCTCTCAATCTTTATCATTAAAATTCCCAATGGGATTAATAACAATATTGCATACTAGACATACAATTATTCCTTCCCATCTGTGAGAACTATTATCAAACCAATATATGTCTAAGAAATTTGGTTCGCTAATACTTAGCATCAATTGTACTAAACTAAGGTGGTTTACTACTAATAATAATATAAAAAAAGTAAGAAAAAGTAAGTAATTGGTTAAATGGCATAATAACCAAATAAGAATAGGACCTTAATAACATATTTGGTTATTCTCGGTATTTTATTCAAGATAATAGCTCTCATTACTATTTTGAAATGATAATATTAAAAAATAATTGATATTGAGTTTCTCCAATAAATCAACTATACTGAAATTAAGAAAATATTTATTAATCACATGTTATATGACTCTTAAATACGTGAGGTGACAACTTTATCAAAATATATCTTATATATTTTTTCTAACATCCCTTTAAATTCACATGATCATGAGTTTACTTAATTAAATTATACAAATTTATTTACATAGGACCTTTTTTTTAGAAAATAAAAGAGTTGTACTGATTATAGGATCCACAAAGTTATATACAAAATTCTAAGCTTAAGGATTGCTTAAGCTTATAAGCAAAAATGCTTTCGCATATAAATGCAAAGCAACTTAAGGCTTTACAAATAAAACAAGAACTCCTTTAATTTTCTAATCTACCTATTAATGCAATACTAGGGATTTCCTTTATCTCCCAAATGAGAGGATGCTTCTATTAGCTCCAATTAGGTTAGCACAAAAGATTATAAGTCCCAATTTTTATCAAAGTTACTGCTACATTTAAGATGTAATTGATGGATGCATATGATCTCCTTGGTTATGCTTTTCATCCCCTTGAGCAAAAATGATATATGACAATTAATGTTTTTAAAAAATGGAATTTATTTCACACTAAATTGAGTAAACAAAGCATCTCAAAGCTATTTTAATAATCAAGAAATATACTCTATATCTTCTTGATCTATTACTTAATATAATGATGAGGCTAGAGAAGTCTTTACTATGACAATTTAGGTTAAAAACATATCTTATTGTGTCTAAAAGGCTTGATGAGTAACTATATTATAAGAATCTTATTGTGTCTAAAAGGCTTGATGAGTAACTATATTGGAAGAACAAATAAGTGACTGAATTAAGGTATTGGCTGTATAATGGATATCAATGGATGATGAAGATAGAGTTGTGCATCATATTAAAAGCGAAATGTGTCTTACTGATAGTCAGTTATAAGATGAAGAAGGTTCCATAAGAGGTTTGATTAAACCACACTACCTTATACTAAGGCACCTTAGGACTCATTTTTATAAGATTAAACATATTTGAGTTAAAGAAATCTTTAGTTTGCTCAATATACCTAGCAATAAGCAAATCTATGAATTATTTTTATAACACTAGAAGCTATTAATCATGTTCCAAACATGGACTTGATAATTTAATGAGTAATTTAATTCTTAAATGGTCTCATCCAACATATATAATGCATGTATATATGATATGTATGTAAAACAAACAATTTAATATGCAAAAATAATCAAATTGCACATATAAAAACATCAACTCGTGTTTTATTTTAGTTTTAATGTAATATTTATCATTTAGAATACTATTTTCATTTCTTTGAAAAATTAAATTAAATTAAACCATTGATTCCTAAATAAATTAAAATTTTATTCTAAATAAAAATTTAATATGGTATGAAAACAATTATCAGTTCTAATTGAAAACTGTTTTCAACTCTTATGACCCTTTTTAAAAAATTGAATTGGAATCAAATTTTACATAAATAACTTTACTTACTTATTATAATCTAGAAACTCTTTTTCATAAATTCAAAAGATATTAAAAAGTAATTAAGAAAACTATTTTTAATATCATTATAAATAACTTTTTCTCAATAAAAACTATTTTCTAATATTAAAAGGAAACTATTTTTTAAAATTAAATTAAATATTTTAAATTCCGTTATTCTTATTTATCACTTTAATAGAGATTGATTTCTCAATTAATTTGAAATTCTTTCTTAATTAATTAGAAAACTATTTTATAATACATGAAAGAAAGTTCATTTTTCATGTTTAATAAATAATGATTTTCCAGATTTAAGAGTTAAACTAATTATATTTTTTAATTAAATTGAATATTAGTTTTAAAAATAAATTTTATAAAATTTTAATTAAGAATCAATGTAGTTATTAATCTTGATCTAAATAAGATAAATAAATTATTTTAATTAATTTAATTTAAAAATATTTAAATTATATTGATAATAACATTTTCCTTAATCAAAATAAGTCATTGTGATATTTTCTTGTTCTAAAATGTATTAAACCGAAACTAACAACCAAACAAGTTAAAACTAGTTTTAGAGTATACTATTCTAAGATACAAATGCACCATATTCTAATGTTGGAATAGAGTAATCCCTGAACAAAACAACCTTATTTTGATCTGAGGTTACAACTTTATAGTCAATCAGGGCCATCTTCCTATAAGAAACCTGGCAATCACCTAAGCTCAAACCTTAGTATTAGACCCCCAAGTCTTAATCGTGGAATCATGCAGGCATTGGTGAGCCATGACCATTGTTTGACACTCAAAATTAAAGAGCAAGGTAAAGACTTCCAAGTAGGCAAGGAAAACAAGCATTATTGATGAGTTGACATTAATGTTATGAATATCGTACCATACAGTATCAAATTTGGTTATAATGTGATACTGTATCGATATTGATTAATATTGAGTATCATTTTGGGTAACTTTTAATTTTATAAAATAGTTCCTAAATTTTTTTAAAATTGCAAAATACTCCTACAATATATTTTATTGTATAGTTTATAATTTTACATCAACCTTGTCTCTAAAAATCATAATAATAGAAATTTAAAATGACAACAATTTATTTATTTTTATTAACATTATTTTTCACGTATTTCACATATAAATAATAACTACAATTAATATGAAAATTTTAAAATATTACAATTTCAACATATAATAAATAATAATTACATCAAAAACATCAAATGAAAAGAATAATAAGTATGCATTATTCTATAATAATTACAATTTACATAAAGAGTTCGTGCTAAAGAACCAATTAGAAGTGAAACTTGAAACAAAAAAATTTACAATTACATTACGTATGTATAATTTAACATATATGTCAAATATAAATGAAATTAAAAGAAGAGAATAAACAAAACTTTGGAATTTCATTCAATCGAAAACTCATAACTACATTGACCCCAATTCTCATTTGGTACAAAATTCTCATCATTAAGAGGAGCCTCACCATCACTATCATTTAAATTCATTGCACTAAATGACATGCTAAGATTATCTTTCAAATCATTCTCATATATCAAACTTGGTTTCTTAAAAATCCAATCGGTCAAAAGATCGATATTATCAATGCAAATTGGATCTACCAACTATTTGTTTTATTAAGAGTCCTAGTAAACAATAAAATTAAATTATTAAAAATATAAGAAATTATATCTAACTTAATAATTATAATAACATACCTTTTCCGAAGCTTTAAATTGTATCGAACAAAGACCATGTCATTAAATCTTTTATACTCCAATCTATTCCTTTTCTTAGAATGGATGAATTCAAATATGTTTCAATTCCTTTTACAGCTTGTTATAGTCATACGTTGACTTATAATTCAAATTGCAAACCTTTACAATTTTGGAACACCACTTCTAAATTGGTCCCATCAAGAAACTATAAGTTGTAAGAAAACAAAAGTAGCATTGTAAACAAAATAAAGTGATGATTAGTTTTTAACAAATAACAAAAGTGAAAAAATGTACACCTAGATTAAGTTTTTCTCTTTGATGAATAGCAATTGGCATCCTAAACTCCCCAGAAGCATCCTTATAAATTTTCATTTGGAGCTTTGGAGATCTTGCATCATCTCATGGGCAATAACTGTCGTAATAGCTAATAACATTCTCCTATTAACTTCAGTTTTCTTTGTAAAACCTAGTATGGAATAGATACTAGGATTAAGAATGCCTCAATTACAAACAAAGAAAAGTAAAGTTGCTTTTTCCATCTCTCATTGATGACTACAAGATAAGATTTGTATAAAGAAGGCCAATTTTTTTAAATTAGCTTTGATTGCTTCCTTCGCCCTCTCCATGACATCATAAAAATAACTCATTCTTTCCTTTTCATCACTATCAGTTAGATGAAGAACCCTCGTTGAAGGATCATAAACTTGAATGGAAAATTGACATTATGACCACGATTTAGTATCTTTAGGTATAATTTTAGAAACTTCCAATCCAGCATTAGACTTAGCTTGATGAGATTCAACCCACTTATCACTTGTAAACATCTATCTCAACTCTTTCTTCATCATAATAAAATACTAAAGTGATAAGAAAATTTTAACAAATCTTGTAACAATAGGACACACAAATTCCTACCATTAGTGAAATCCTTTCTCATTAAATTCTAGACCCATGCATGATTGTAGACGAGCTTAGTCAACTTTTTTGGCTTTTGCATAGTCTCATCAATAATAGGAAAATATCTAGCATCTCCTATATTTTCAGCATTAAATTAATGCAATATGCATCACAAGGGGTCTAATAAAAAATTATACTTGCTTTGTAATTTTTCTGATCGCTTTATAAGAATAATCATTGTCATTAATGAATTGAATAATATTTTTTGGCCCAACTTCATTCACAAATTCATCGAATGTTTTAAATAAAGTATCAGCATTCATAAAAAGGCAACTTTACAAAAAAAACATTTATAATAATACCAGATGCATTAATATACTTTAAAAACATTGAGCCCTTTGCATAATAAACAAAAAATAGATTTATGTCTTCTATTTGCCTAACCATCATATATGATTGAACATGCAAAAGTAGCCCAAGTCATTCATCTTTCTTCCAAATAAATTTTAATTTCATAAACAGAGCTACTAAAAAATTTACCTTTGTAGTCATCAATTGAAGGAGCTTTATATCCTAGACTATAAGAGGCAATAACATCTACCATCGGCGAATAATAATAAGACTGGGAAGCATTAATGTTATACCTGAATCATACCACCATCTATCCATTGCCATATCTATATTATGAGTTGTTTCCCTTGATTGTAAGGCACTACAAATTAAAGGCTGAGCTCTAGGAGTTGTTTATGGTGTAAAATAATTAGACACTTTTTCCTAACATTAGGTCCAGGTGCAACATTCACTTGTTCTTAGGTAGGAATACTGCGATCTTCAGCATATCCCACTATCATCCTGAACACCAATAACAAACTTCCACTACCAAGTTTGTAATTCGGTCTTTGCCTTCAATTTTTCTCATGCTGATACTCTTAAAGCAAAGTCTTCATTTGCCATTTAACATCATGACTTACTTTTTTACAAGGCTCCACATCTCCTTTACCCCCACCTAAATGATTCTTTAATCTAGTGATTCCTCCACCTTTCAAATACTTATTACAAAGTAAGCAAATGTTATGTTTCTTCATTCTAAAGACCAATCCAATATAAGCCCAAGTTGGATCATTATGTCTTCTTGAAGCGGTTAAATTATCATGAGTAATTGAACTTTCTTCCATTTATCTGTAAAAATAAATGAAAATTAACTTAACAACATCATATCAAAATAAAAGAACACATAATTTCATTATTAACTACTATCACAGAATATGTATTATTTAACTTAAAAGTACAACCTAACATAATTACACAATATACAATACACATATACATCTTATATAATATAACTTATTTTGTATGATTACATCTAACACAATTCACCAATAAGTAAAAAAAAAAAATTCAAGCATTCAAAATACACAGTAAATATATTCATCTTATATAATATAACTCATTGTATGATTACATTATACAAAATTCAATTTCGTCAAACATAGTTCACTAATAACTCAAAAAACAACAATTCAAGTATTTAACATACCTAATTACATAATGCACAAATACATCTCATATAATAAGCTTATTTTGTATGATTACATCATATGTACACTCACAACTATAACATGTTTAGCTTAAACCATAACTCACAACTATAACTTTATAACTTACCTGATGTAATTTAACTATAAACTAATATAATTTATTTACTTATACAATTCAATTTGTAATGCTTATAATTATTTTGTTTTCTTAACAAATTTTAATCAACTCTATTACTAAGATCCTAATTCCCAACTTTAATTTAACAATCTTTCATTCACCAATTTTTATCAACATTCTTATTTTCTTACTCAAGTTAACCGCATAATGAAGAGTAAACATACTCTACGTAATTCAATTTTATCCAAAACAATTTACCAATAAGTCAAAAATCAACAATTAAAGTATTTCACATGCACAATTACATCATACACATATACATCTTATATAATATAACTCATTTTATATGATTACTTACACTCACAATTATAACTTATTCAATTTTAACGATAACTCACAACTATAAGCTTACAACCTCTTTTATGTAATTACATAGTTTAACTATAGATTAATCTATTTTTTTACTTATACAATTCAATTTGTAATGTTTGCTTAGACAATTCAATTTGTAATGCTTATCAATATTTTATTTTTTAAAATAATTTTAATCAACATTGTTACTAAAATCCTAATTTCCAACTTTAATTTAACAATCTTTCATCCACCAATTTTAATCGACATTCTTAGTTTGTTACTTAAGTTAACCCCACAGTCAATATATATAATAATACACAATACACAATTTAATTTAGTCCAACATAATTTAATAAGGACCAACAATTTAACATACAAAATTACTACATAACACAAAGTCTCAAATACACAATTCAATATTCAAATTAACAATCAATGTTATGAATAAATCATCAACATTTCCACCATTCCAAAATTCACAACTTCACAATTCTATAAATTTTTTTGCAA
>JANSVA010000217.1:22401058-22411061 GCA_025504915.1 Erythroxylum reticulatum
ATAATTATTAAATTGTATCTCTTTAATTCAATTACAAAAGTTAAATTAAATTATTAATTAAAATTAAATTATTTATAATTTTATTAATAATTAATATATTAAATAATATATATTTAGTTGATAATAAAATAAATAAAAACAGAAAACAAAACCACTTTTTATGGTTTTCATAATTTTTGAAATCTAGAATATTACAAAATCAAAACAAAAATTAAAAAATTAAAACAAATAATTTTTTACTGAATTTAAAAGTAAAACATAAAATCAAAAATAAAAATAAAAAACGAATAGCCCTCACATTTCAAAATAATATTGACTAAAGTTTACCCTACATAATTATATGCTATAAGCATAATGTGTTGTGTGTAGCTTGAAGCATTTACATTTTGTTTTTGGGCTCTATCAATATTATGGGTTTGGCACCGTACCAGTAGGTACTGATCGAAAGTTACTATACCAATCAAAAAATTGTAAAAACTTGGTTATCGAAAGTTACTATACCAATCAAAAAATTGTAAAAACTTGGTTAAGTGGTACTGGTCGTCAGTATTGGTCCGTATTTCAAATACTAACTGGTACTATAAATTTAAAAAATTAAGGGATCATTTTGCAAAAAAATAATAAAATACATAACCCACCCCTGCCCCAACTATCTGCTACTACTCTCTCATCTCTCTCACACATTTCTCTCTCAATTCTCCTCTCCCTCTCCAACATCTCCTATTTCCTTTCTTCCTCACGATCACAGACTTTTATCTACACTCTCTTTAGTGCACCACGCCACCATGGGCATCGGCCACCCCCTGCCCAATCGGTCTTTAACCACCACTTTTGATCATCCACTATCAAGCCCAGTGCATGTAAAGTGTAAAGTGCAACAAAATCTGCAGATCTAGAATTCCAATTTTCTAGATCCAGATCCAAACATGACCCGACCTGAATTGAACCGAACTGATCCAAATTTTAATTGCTTTTTTTTATTTTTTTGGGTGTGTTTTTTTCACTAAATAGCAATTGCATTATATTTGATTATGTATTTATGTTTTATGATGGTTGGAATTGTTTTTTTTGAAAATTTAAAATTGTATTAAAGAATAATGAGAATACATGGTCTGCCAAACCCTTGGTTACAAAACCTTTCACACTTAATCACTTTCGTCTATTTCAAAGCCTACTTAAAGCTTAAACAAAACGACAATACCAAAGGAGTTTGAGTAACAATCAAAACGACTACATTTTAGGGAACGGATATGAGTTTCCAATTAGGTCATAACGAAACATTTCTTTCGCGTCTCTCTTAGAAGCTTCTCGATTAGGGAAAATGGGATCTGGCGAGGGATCGATGGCTCTCTCACCGTCTCCTTCTTCTTCCGCACACTTAGAGTTTTACCCATGGTAAGTCCTCTTTTGTGTAATTCCTCAATGTTGATTTTACAACTAAAAACTTATGTTGTGCCCTAATTTTTCAGACATGCCTGATGGAAGGACGGATGGTTGAGAGGTGCTGAAGAAGATCTCTCGTAGGTAAGAAAAACTTTCCTGTTTGCTCTTTTCTTCTACTTTGGTCTTCTTCTTGTAGCTTCACATCTAGCTGAGATGACAATTGAGAAGAAGGATGCTTGGCTTCCGATAGGCTAGTCCCTCAACCTTCTCCATTGATTAAGTTTGTAGCTAAATTACCTGAGATGATTGAGAAACTATACTACCTGAAAACTTAGAATCAGGGACTAGATTCTCCATGTGAAAGCTATTCCCCTACTACAGCTGAAGTTCAACTGGTTTGTAATCAGTTGCTCTCTTATGCTTGTAATGATAAGCTCTATAGTAGAAGATAAGGGATTAGTTTTTTGCTCAAACCTTCTTTGGTTTCTTTCTTTCTAAATTTCTTAGGTGAAAGTAGCTGCTGATATTAGGATCACCACTCTGTCGAATTTAGATACAGATAGGTGGGGCAACTCCAATAGTAAATCATAGAGTCTGTTCAATAATTGATTCTTAGTACTTAATCTTAGGATCTTTGTCCATATTTCTTTAGAGTAATTACACTTAAAGAAAATATTATCTCTAGTCTCTTCCTTTAGATTACAAAGAATGCACATCCTTGAGGAATTGAAAATTTGTAGCCTGTCCATAGTACTGAGTCTGTTCAGCATTACTAGACAAAGTAGGAAACTATTTTTAGCTCTGAGAAGCTTGTTCCAAACTATAGAATACCATTCTACTCGATTTATATCCCCACCATCAATATCTTAGCTTCTTGTAATGTGATTTTTGAAACTGGAATCTCCTTCCATAAATAATTCTCCTTTTCACCAGGCCTTCGAATCTATGGGATAGACAATATTCTAATTTCATCCAGTGATAGTAACCATCTTCCATTTACCATGATTTCCTTAAGCTTGGTATTCCTAGGAAACCTTTCCAGTAAGGCTTTTTCCAACGGATTTTGGATCAATGTCCCTTGTCCAGTCCAATTATCATGCCACAGAAACAATCTTTCTTTATCGCCTACTTGGAAAGAAATATACTGCTGTACATCCTCCCTCATTTTTAAAATTTGATTGAAAAACTAAGTATAACTATTCTTAGGGGTTAAAGCCCAGAAACTTCTCTCTTTCAATATGTAAACACGAATCCATTTTATCCACATTGACTGCTTATCACTGAGAATTCTCCAAATCCTTTTATTCATGAGTAAGTGATTCTTTTTGGTAATTGACTCCAGCCCCAATCCCCCCTCTTCTTTTGGTTAAAAAATACTCTTCCAATTGACTTTTGCTTTCCCTTTTTTACCAATCCTATTCCCTCATAGGAATTCTTTCATCATTCTTTCAATGGTGTTGGTAATCCATTTGTAAAGAAAGAGATAGAAAAACCAATAATTTTGCATTGATGAAATGACAGACTTTAATAGCTGAAGTTTCCCTCCTTAAGAAAGAGCTCTATTTGTCCATGAACTAAGAAAGAGCTCTATTTGTCTATGAACCCAGTCTTTTCTGTATTTTTTCAATTAGAGGGATGCATTCACAGTACCTTAGTCTTCTAGAAGAGATTGGTATACTCAAATAAAAGAGAGGAGGCTCCTTTGTTTCCATTCCAGTGACTAGTTTCAAAGCATCTGCTAAATAGCCAGCACTTTTTGAAAGGATAAAGTAGCTCTTTTGAAAATTTATACTCAGCTCTGACATGTCTTTGAAAGACTTGAGAGTATTCATCAGTAGTGTGACTGAATGAACATTCACCTTGCTTAGGAGGATTAGATCATCTACAAAACATAAGTTAGTTAGTGAAATCTTCTTACATTTGGAGTAAAATTTAAAGCCTGGGTCTTTTGTCGAATTGTACTTTAGAATTTGGGTAATCACCTCCATACAATTTAGGAATAGGTAAGGTGACAATGGATCTCCTTTCTTAAGTCCTTTTTTGCCTTTGAAAATCTCCGTAGGACCCCCATTTATTAGAATTCCAAAAGTTGTAGTTATAATGCATTCCCGGATCCACTTTAAGAACCTTTGAGGAAATCTCATAACCTCCATAGTTTGTAGTAAAAAGCTCTAATTCACAATATCAAAAGCTTTATGTAGGTCCACTTTGATTGTACAGTTATGAGAACTTTTCCTATGATTGTACCCCTTTAACAACTCCTGAACTATAAGGATATTATCCTCAATATCCTTATTGTTCATAAAAGCTCCCTGGTTTTCATTGATGAGGGTTTTAATAGCTTCCTTCAGCCTATTAGCCAAAAATTTTTCTATAATCTTGTAGATAAAATTTTTGCAGGAAATAGGTCTGAAATTAGTCCAAAAGGTAGGATTAGAGTGTTTAGGGATTAGGTAGATAAAGGTCTTGTTAATCTCCTTTAGCATTACCCTTTTATGGAAGAATTCAAGCACTACCTCTTTAACTATCCCCCCCTCCCCCCTACCATATTACAAGATTTTTGGTAGAAAAAACCATTCAATCCATCCGGACCTAGGGCCTTTAAGCCATTCATAGCAAACACCACTCTCTCTATTTCTTCATTAGTTACTGGCCTAATTAGAAAGGAAACCATGTCTTCAGTAATTCACAAAGAAACATATTTCCTAAGTTCATCTCCTATTTCAGGAGATTTTACCTCTGTGCCTAGGAGATTCTTATAATAAGGGAATGCTTCCTTAGCTAGTCCTTCTTGTCCAGCCACTATCTCCCCATCTTCAGTTGTAATGGAGGTGATTTTATTAAAATTCTTCCTTGCTTACACAGAATTAAAGAAGAATTTGGTGCATTTATCCCCTTCCTTTAGCAAAGATACTCTAGATCTCTGCTTCCAAAGAGAATTTTGGTTATCCACCAATTGTAAATATTCCTTTAAAGCTTCCTTTTCTGCCAAGGCTAGAGGCTCACCAATGGGTGTTTCTGCCAAAGCTGTTTGTATAGTTGATAATTTGTCTCTAGGCTCATCAATTGCCTTCGTGAGATTCTGTCCTCTTTTAGAATTGAGAAGTTTCAATTCTTGCTTAATAAATTTATGTTTTTGGAGGCAAATGTATTGTTTTGTCCCAAAACAAACATGCTCCAAACCCTGTAATATAGCTTCACTAAAACCCTCCATAGTTGCCAAGAAATTATTAAACCTGAACGAGTGACTGACTTTTTGAGAGTTGAACATATTGTCTATCCGTATAAGAGTATGATCAAAGATGCCCAATTCCAAAATTTTGTTGTGCTTCTTGGGAAAGAATGCAACCACTCCACATTCACTAACACGTTGTCCATCCTTTTTCTGATATGCCAAGTAGAAGTCTGTTTATTAGATCACATGAACTTATGGCCTTCTAATTTTAGATCTGTTAACTCTATCTCCTGTATACAGTCATACATGTCTGAAGAGTAATTGCATAAGTTACATTGCCTTCTGCTTCTAATCTATATAAAGTGGTGTTAAAATCACCACATACTAACCATGGTGAGTTTATTGAGTTCGTTAATTGACTGAAAGCATTCTATAGTTCAATCCTTTAAAAACCAAGGTTAAGACCATACAAAAAAGTAGCAAGCACCCTAGAATTTTCCATCTTGGAGTAGATCAATTTGTGAATGTACTGCTGATTTGATTCAATGACATTCACCTCCACTAAGTCTTCCTCATGGACAATAATCATTTTTCTATAGGCATGGTTGTGATGGTTTCATAAAATTTTCCATTTCCTACCCAAGCATCATAACTTGCTCAAATTTATTTCCCTAATTTTAGTTTCCAAAAGACAAAAAACCTGAGTTTTCTTCTTTAGGACAAAATCCCTTAAAACGTTTAGCGTAGAGGGATTATTTATTCCACGTATATTCCAAACTATCATTATTATAGAATATTGCTCTTACCTTTGGAGCCTTTCCTACTGCTCCTATTACTTTTCCTTGAGGCCACCTATTCATCCTCTTGAATTCCACCTTTCAGTGGTTCTGTCTGTTGAGAGTTGTGGATCTTCTGTTGGAGATTTGATTCCCCTTCTTCTGTTGATGTATCACTAATTTCCTATCCATTAACTTCCTTGTCCATCTGAATATTGTCTTTATCCATTGAAGAATCAGTTCTATTCCTCTTCCTTTATCTAAGTTTTGGCTATGTTCCCCATTTTTTAGGGGATCCTTTTCCAATTGACTTGGAATAGGATTCTCTTCAATCTGTTCAGCCTGCCCTTTCTCCTTCTTGCTGTCCAAGTTATGCCTGGCAGTTCCAATGACCTCCTAATAATCTCCACTTGGGAAAGTTTTCCTAGTAGGTTTCCATGCCTTTCCTTGAGCTTTCAGTGAAGGTTTCCATTGGTATGTAACCATGACTCTATCTTCTCTAAGAGAGTTCTCATTTTCCAACCTTAAAATAGGAATGCTATCCTTCATTTCTTTGGAGATGTCCATACTTATACACATTCTTGCAAACCGGACCCTTTTCCTAATCGTTGCGTTCTCATCCATGCATATAGGTTTCCCTAAAAACTAGTTAGCATACTCAATCCTTTGGTGGTCTAATATTCTAAAGATATATTGTGAATGTTGACCTATAAGGGTATGTTTTTTACCTTGATTTTTTCTAGTTCTATTCCCGGCTGCCATCTTTATAGAAAGAGTGAAAGTTATGAAATATGCCAAGGACCCTCTTCAATGATTTTTTGAGCTTCTATTTTTTAGGAGAAAGTGAAGATAATATTATCTTCCTCTGTGAGCATTACATCCATTAAGCCTCTCCCTTTTCAATTTCTTTGATTCCAAGCTTAAATCACTGGAAATGCGGGTCTTTTATTTATGAAAAACCCAACTAGAGTGGACTCCCATGTTTTAGCTCCTTCCTGTAAAGTTTCTAGAGGAGGAGCTACTATGAGTTTCCCTTCCAACTCCACTAAGGGACTATAAACCAATGAGGACTCATTCTGATCTCCAACAACTTGTTTCCATGTCCTCCTAGCTCTTATAGAAGATACACCTTCTGTTGGGTCTAGTTTTAGTGGAGGAAACTTTGAAGTTGAGGGTAGGTTGTTTTTAGTGAATGGAGGAGAGGAAGACTGGGCAGAAGAAGTTTTTGATGGGGAGGAATGGTTTGCATTGTTGTGGTTTGGTGGAGCAGGGATGGGAGTTGCAGAAGAGGATGGTGAGAGGTGCGAGGGTAGAGGGGGAAAAACAGAAAGTTTGGGAGGGTGCAGATCTGCCATCGATGTGGAAATGCTTGATTTAAAAGGGAGGCTACTTTCCAGAAAGCAATGCAAGAAATGTAGGGTATGTTTATGGTAAAAAAAAAGGAGGGTGGGAAATTTGGAAAAAGGAAAGGACTGCAAAGCCCTTGTACAAGGGCAGATGCAGATGGAAGAGGAGGTGGGAGGATGGTGAATGGGAAGGTAGGAAAACAAAGAAAATGATGAAAAGGGAGAAAAATGGAGAAAGATGGAAAGGGAAAGGAAAGAAGATGGAGATGTAAATAGGAAGGAAGAACAGTTTGCAAGATGGGGAAGTTTGTGAGTGAGAAGGAAGAGTTTCTCTCTCTAACCCATTTTTCAAATATGAATGTTAATGATGGTTGGAATTGTTAGAATTGTTTGTGATTTGGAAAATTTAGTCTAAAAGTTGGAATTGGTTATGTGAATTGGTTCACTTTCAATGTAAATTTAGGCTTTGCCAATTTATAAAGGAAATTAATGCAATGGAAAATTTAAATTTGAAGTTTGAAATTGTTTGTGTCAGTTGGTTCAATTTCAATATAATCCAGACATTGTCAATTTGTAAAGACAACTAATGTATTGGAAAATTTGAATAAGAAACTAAGAATGTTGGTCAAAATTGGTGAATGAAAGATTATTAAATCAAAGTTGTGAATTTGGATACAATGATCTAGCTTGAATTCATGTTTCATTGGTCCTCGATATAAAGAACCATATTGTTTTCTTGTTTTGTAACAAGTATTTGAAAGGTGGAGGAATTAGGAGATCTAAGCATTTAGTATTAGCAATTCAGACTATTAGCATGCAATAATATTTACGAACATTTTGCAAATCCAAAACACCAAGACCCATGTGAACATTGAAATCAAATTCACATCAGATTATACTTTTCATAGCGGAAATAACAAATAAGCTCATAGTGTTGGAAGAGCACGTTAAATGATGCACCTCTACCGGTATCCACACCCTTGCAAGACCGAACAAACACTTCTGGTCTGCTGGTATCACTCTTGAGACCTCTCCCTCTCTCTATCACTTGAGGAGGACAATGACACTAAGGTTTCTTTTAGACATGGGAGTCTTTCCTATCTCATGTCATACTATACATCTATACATATAGTAAAACCCTAAGTCCCAAAAACCCAAAACCTCCTCTAGTTGTAGAATTTAGCAGTCCACATATGTCAGTATGTATGAGTGCTAATAAATGGCTAACCCTCTGACTGTGTCCAGTAAAAGGCGCTTTAGTCATTTTCCTTAATAAACAAGATTCACATGTCTCATATGATTCAAAATCAAAAGATTTTAAAAGTCCATCATTATGTAGCTTATGTATGTTCTTCTCGTTTATATGTCCCAAACGATAATGCCAAAGGTAGGTGGGATTCGAATCATTAGATTTGAATCTTTTAATATTTAAGTTATAAGCAAGACTTTCTAAATTTAGAACGTAAAGCTTATTCTCTAATTGGGCGCTACTATAAAATATGTCATTACGAGAAAATTAACAACAATTGTTCTTAATCGTAAAACAAAAACCTTCCATGTCCAAAAATGAAACAGAGACAATATTCCTACTTATAACAAGTACATAGTAGCAATTATTCAGTTCCAAAACCATGCCTGATGGCAAAGATAAATGAAATATCCCTACAGCTAAAGCAGCAACTCTTGCTCCATTGCCTACGTCCAAGTCCACTTTACCCTTTGCCAAAGTTTCACTATTTTGTAGTCCCGCACATTGACACAAATGTCAGAACCACAATCAGTATCTAATACCCAAGATGTAGAACTAGAAGTAGCAACATTTACTTCTATAACATAAATACCTAAAGTAGAAGTGTTGTTACCCTTCCTTTTCTTCAGATCTTTCAAATATTTCTTGCAGTTTCTCTTCCAGTAACCTGGCTCATTACAATAATAGCAAAGATCATCATTAGAAGGACTAAGCTTGGTTTTGGTGTTAGGATTAGGCTTGTTTGATTCCTAATCGAACCTTTGCCCTTGCCTTTCCCTTTACCATTGCCTTGTTTCTTAAGACCTTTTCCTTTTAGACCATGAGGACCTTAAGGGTAGGGTCTTTCTTAATGTTTTGCTCAGCAATGATGAGCATCCCATGCAACTCAATTAAAGATTTATTTAGATTATACACATTATAGTTTATAACCAAAAATGTCATAATCATCTGATAGAGAATGAAGGATGATGTCAGTGACCAACTCTTGGCTTATAGGAAATCCCAGTCTTTCCAAGTTCTCAACAAGGTCAATCATCTTAATGACATGTGGACTGATTGGGCTCCCTTTTGCTATCTTTCACTTTAAGATAAACTTTATAGTTTGATATCTCTTAATTTGTGCTTATTCTTGAAACAGAATTTTCAAGCTTGTAATCATCTCATAGGCTCCCACATTTTCAAACTACTTTTGAAGGTCTAGGTTCATAGTTGCCAATATGAGACAACCAGCATCGAGAGCATCATCCTCATGCTTCTTATAAGTGTTCCTTTTAGCAAAGGGAGCAGTGGAAAGAGGTGCCATTTATGGGGAGTGGTTTTTCAAAGAATTAGCTCTTTTCTTGCTTGAGAACAATTCTGAAGTTTCTGTACCATTTTAGAAAATTTGAACCATTCAACTTGCCCTTCTCAAGGACAAATCGCAGTGAAAAAGTAGATGAATTAATGATGGTCATGATTATCTACAATAAAACATGCAAAGTTTTAGTGACATGTTTATTAATAAAACCCAATTATTAACAATTAAGAAGTTCTCACTATACCCATATAGTAAATATCCCTCGAAAATGAGTATAATGATCCAAGATCCATATTTCACTAAGACCCAAGTGAGCTTTGGCTCATTGCCTGAATCCTAGTTATTTAGGTAAACAATTGTTTGTTAGTTATATCATATATATAACTCTTAGTTGTTGGTTGAAATCTTATGTCCTGGATCCCAACTAGCCTCAAGGTTCAAAATCGTTTTGGTAACCCCGTTAAGTAAACCAATCCTCACTTATAGGTAATCGTTACCCATTCTGTTGTACTTGAATAATCAAGAGCAACTTGCTTTGACAAACCCACTTCTTAACGATTCAAGCCTTTTAAAGTGTAGAATTAAAAAGGCATCAATTATTACTTAATATTTTCGAGGGATTAAATTGATTACGAAATTTCCATTTACATGCATTAATGAAATTATAAGTAAAAGCATGAATAAGAAATAATAACGTGATATAGTATGGCCTTTAAACTATGAAGATCAAATCTCCATCATGAATGTCTTGTAGCAAATGGATCGCCATCCTTGTAC
>JANSVA010000217.1:22411161-22425750 GCA_025504915.1 Erythroxylum reticulatum
GTTGTTAACAATGTGATTAGTAAATTAATCTACCCAAGTTTCTCTTACCCATTTGAATAAGAATATATGTTAAGTCCTTATTAATTAATTAAGTATTAATCAATTACTGATTAATTGTTATTTGATTATTATTTATGGTATTAGTCATTATTAAATATTATTAATTATTTGAATTTATGTTATTATTAATTATAAATTATTACATGTTTTATTAATTCTTATTATTAATTAGTTGTTAATTATGTAATAATAATTATTATTATTATTAACTATATATTTGTCACAATCATACATGTTATTATTATTTATTAAATATTATTACTTCATTATTATTTGATTATTACGCATGTTATTATTAATTATAATATATTATTATGTAATTATTAAATTTTTGCTCACGGGTGTGACATGTTAAGTCACACCCGTGAGCATGCTATGGGAGGGTCAAACCACTTAAAAATCTCGTGTTTAACTTGACGCTACCGAGTTCTGCCTGTAACCCTTATGTTTGAAAGGTGAACTCTGATAGTTGCACGATCGTACACAAACATGATCGTGACAGATAGCTGATCATCTGTAGTTACATAATCGTATACACGTACGATCGTGATAGAGAGGAGGCCATTACTTACCCGTCAATTTCAATGATAAACAATCTTTCAATAAATTTGTCGGCTATTTCACATGGACAATATTTTCAATAGATACGCCAGCTATTTAAAGTAGTGTTATAAATGAAGTTACAAATGAAATATGCAAATAATTAATGTAACTTTAATAAACATTGAATATGTTTTGAATTTTTCTGACAAACGCCTTCCTTTTATTTTAAATTTTGTTTCATAATAATTCCATTCCATTCTAATTATGATACCTTGTCTTGTTTTACTTGTTCAAAATGAGTTACAGAGAAAATGTGAATCAGGTTAAAGATCATGATCAGATTTAGAAAAATAAGGCTGTTATTCGGTATCTAACGAAGGAAACTCCTCTATCATAAAACCAGGTCAAATACTTCTCTTTCTCTATTGTTTCATATTTTTCAGTAGGAAGAAGCAACTTTATATCAATAATGCACAAAATATTTGCTTTACTTAACATTATTTTCTACATGATAACAGAAGAAATTTTGTACTAAGAATTGTATTCAACAGTTCCTAATAAGAAAAAAATTTGAAGGCTTGCCTTTCTTAGAGAGAAAGCATACTTATCTGTATTTTCATAATAATTTTTATAAATTTTCTACTGACTCTTCTATTTTTAATTTTTTTTTAAATGTAGAGAAATTAACAGCAGATGAATTTTTCGCTGAACTCACAGAAGGGCTTGCTTATTTAGCAGGTCACGATGAAAGTTCTAAACCTATTTTAGTAAGTTTTAAATGCTATCAATTATGTCTAATTCTTTTTTTAGTTTTCAAAACTTACGGAATTTATTAACAATATTGTTTACAGATGCCCTTTCTAAATTTCATTTTGACATTTATTACTTATAAACTTGTTAAGAAGCTTTATTCTTTCTTTACTGTTCTTAGTTGAAGATGTTTCCCCTTAAACAAGATTATCGAAAGTTTCATTCATGAAAACTGTAAGTGAGCATATATATAATTTTTTCTTGTATATATTTTTCAATTTTTTATCCTTCTTAGTTGATAATTTCTCTAGATTATCTTTTGCTTTGATTATGTAGATTCACACACTTAGTTACGTTTACTTTAGAAGTTGCCATATCAACCGTGTGCAAAAACTACGAATAATTTGTGATTCTTTTTTATGCAAGTATGTTCATTGTTTAAACTCCTGTGATAATAAAAGTATAATAATTATAAAAAATGGTTATTGTGTCTTTACTAAAATTATAGTTTTTAATGAAAAAACCTTTTAATTACATATAGATATAGATCAGTAAATTCATTTAATATTGTCCTATGTTATCTATTTTTTTTCCTTTTTAGGTCTTTTCAGGTCTGCTTTAACTTTCATGAATATATTTTTATTAGCATTGAAAATTGTTACCGACGATTATCCGTCCAGACTTCACAAAGTGTTTGAATGACCCGCTGTCTTTGTTTTCTTATCTATGGGAGGTAATATTGTTATATATTTCTGTTGCCCATATGTGTAATTTTTGTTTATTTTATCTAGCTTTTAACATCTTTATGAAAAATACTAAAATTTTAGATTTTTTAAACATAAATCATTATATTATTAGCCTACTTATGTTATACTTTTTACGTTCTTCTCATTATTTTTTTTAATGTGTTGTCTCCTATTAATATATAATTCAAACTTTTGTTGTTATTACAGGGTATCCAACCATTTGTTGAATTTTCAACCATCACCACGATTGTATCTTCATTGGAATTTGAATAATCATTAGAATTTCCCTAAGTTTCTTCTTTTCGATTTAACCCTTCCATAAGATCAACAGTTAAAGATGGCTTACACTCGTCAAGGTTTTCATTCACAGTGTCATAATATTCTCAGTCAAACAAACCATGGTATCTTACTTTAACCGCATTAACTTCTTCAAAAATAAGGTCCACTAACAATTCTTCTTTAACCTCACCATACATTAATTCGTTCAATGCGAGATCTATCTCCTTTAGATCACCCATTGGTAGAACATGCCATCAAAATATTAATGCTTGTGCAACAACCACCAACAAAACTTTATTCCTATTTACTCCCATTCCACAACATCTTACTGAGCCAATTAAAATTGCAAAACCACAAACCCCACAAACCCTTTTTTTTCGATCACCTACTATGTTTTTATTTTCCAAAAAGACTTATAGATCTCACAACTCTAACGAGTCTTTTTTACTATTCTTAAAATTTTATAGAAGCCCCTATAATGAGATCATTTATAGGTGATGCACTCATATTTTCTTATCTTTTCATACTTGTACCCTTTTTTTTATTCTCATTTGATGTCTAAATCACGTGACTTACATTGATTTTATCATTTCAAGTGTTTTAGGTATCAAGTGAGAAAAATTATGCTAAGGAGGGAGACTTAGGACCTTTAGATGTCATTTTCATAATGAGGAGGTCAAAATACCCCAAAGTGACCAAAGTTGCAAAAATCCTTATCCTATTAGGATTAAGATTCCCCAAATCCTTATGCAACTAAGATTCCCTGTTTTGGAGAGAATCTGGCAAAACGAGAATCAGGAGTTGAATCTGACAAGAGATGGTGAAATCCTAATCCCAAAAGGATTAGGAATCCTACACGAATAAGGAATCTTACTTCAACTAGGATTCCTACATTTCGAAAGATTCTTGTTCGACACTGTGAGAAATGGATCCAAGAACAATCCAGACGGTTAGGAGACATGTAGATTGGGAGAAATGAAGTTCCTTATTTTTTAAGAGAATTGATGAGCTGGCAGTACCTGATTGGTACACATGGATGACACTTGGTGTCCGGTCAGCATGCCACGTCAGCATCTTAGGACACATGGTGTCTATATGAAAGCACGCATGGACTGCCACTTAAGCCCTAGGAAGCGTGTCTGCCTTGGAGGGAAGCTTCCAGAAATCCTCTCTTACAAGGAAAGAAATACCTACTTCTACTTGGAAAAGAAATCATCTCCTACAAGGATTTAATGACCAAACCTTCTCCAATATAAATAGGGTCCTTTAGCATTAGTTTTAAGGGGGTATTCACGTTTTCTCTCTCTTTGGACGTAAATCTCTCTTTTGCTCTTCCTTTCTCCTATGTTCTCTCTTTTTCTCTCTAGGTAGAACACTAGTTTTATTTTCTTCTCTTCTTCTTCTTCTTTTTCTTATACCCGAATTCTGCATTATATTTTTTATGATGATTTTAACTTTGTTTTAATTAAAATCATGAACTAAATTCTCTTTTCCAATTGTTAAGGCTATTAGCTAAATTTATAGTTGTTTTTATGAGAAGCATGCATATACAATTAATGAATCTATGATTGGAAATTTGTGCTCTTGATATGAACATGATTGCCGAATTATGCATGTGGATTTGAAGTAATGAAATTGAATTTTGCATGAATAATTTGTATGCTATCTTATTAATTTAATTTCTGGATAATAAATTGATTTGGTTAAGTAGCAACAACTAATTAATATTGAAGCTTGTATGCAGGTTTTAATTAGTTGTATCAAGACATAGGTTAATTTTATGCATGCTAGCTTTCTTGAAAATTAACTTAGGTTTGGCAGACTTGATATTGATCTTAATGCTCTTGTTATTGTGTTGTTCATGTTAGTTTTGGATTAATGCATTAACAAGAAGTTGTTGCATGTCATACTTATTTTGAATGCATCTATCTTTGCTTGATGAACCCTAATTTTCCAATCTAAGAAATAATTCATTTTCAATGATTAAAAACAACCTAAGGATTTAGTGAAAACCCTCACAATTGGTCCTTAATTAATCTGAACTTTTTACTTAAAATTTTCTAGCAATTTCTCTTTTGAAAACTTTCGACTTTATTTTAATTTTCTGAACTTAAATCACGTCTTCTTCTTTCTTTTCTTGTTTACTTTTAACGCAAGCAAACAAATCCCCCAATCTAGTCCTATTGTGTCACGTAATCTAGCATTAGTTCATGCATAACATTCACGTACATCATATACTTAATCTGATTGCTTCACATAGGCTTGTATTAATCCTTGCATGAAAATTCACATAGTACTAATTCATGCATGAATAGTTAATTTCATGCATAGCCTATAGAAAATTTAGCTGCATTGAAATTTTGGGAATTAAGTCTCGACATTATATTCTTTCCCTTCTTTAATTTTACATGCAGCTTGCATTAAAACGATCAAAAACTTTCTCCTCTTCTTCTCATCTTCTCATGGCACGCACTTGCACTCACTAGGATAATTTAATTAACCTAACTTTGCTTAATTGCTGCATGCATCTAAGCATTTTAGAAGTAGTATAACGTGATTATCTTGCATTCAACTTCTATTTTCCCCTTGACATTCACACATACTTTGATTGAAAGTATATAAAAAAAAACCTTCCTTGTGTCTTGATCTCTGTGGGACGATACCCTTGTTTTACTATACTACAAATCAATTTAAGTAGGAGGTTAAATTTGTAGGCTAATCATAACCTATCAATAGGTCAATTATACGACTGCCAATCGGTGGTCTGGTATCTATTATACCACCTCATCTGAAGCAACCTCACTTCTCTATGTCACATCGATTTTAAACCAAGAATTAAATTCCGTAGAGTGCGCAACTTGTTTTTATTATATATGATGAAATCTTTTTCTTGATACAATGAAATGCTTTTGTATTTATCATATATGGTGAAATCCTTTTGCCTGCTATAACAATATGTATTTATATTTGCCTCTTTTTAGATTAACAAAACAACAATTATTAAGTTTGGCAAAATGGAATATTTTATATTTTATAAAATATCAAGAGCAACAATTACTTGTGATGTTCGGTTGAAAGAAAAACTTCCAATGGTCAAAAAATTAATATAATTTATTTTAAATTAATCTGCAAATGCTTCTTTCTCTTCAATGCTATACCATAAACTAACCAAAAATATTGAGTAAAACATAACAATTGTTTTCGCCTGTGTATTCAAACAATCAATTTTGACATAATTTGTCATTTAATAGAAGTCATCTTAATTAATAGGATTTAGAAATTATTCACTGATTATGATTCATACTTAAGCAAATTCATCCTTACATAGTCAAGAACCAACTTATATACTGAAGAACCATAACTAATAATAAATCAAATGTAAGTTTTCCTTGTTTTGGTTTTTTAGTAAAATTGTGATAATTATGGATTGTTTTGATTTTTAGTAAAATTCTGATAATCAGGGATTTCATGTCTGATGGTGTCAAATTCTAAATTGGAAATGAAAAAAAACGTTATGTTATGCTCTAATAACTATTGCAAGTTGGGTCCACTTTTGACTTTATAACGTCTTAATCAGTTAAACCTTTTTTTTGGAAATTTAAACTTATATTAAAGAATAATGAGAAACATGGGGTCTGTCAAGCCCCTTGATACATATATCTCTTAACATTTTAATTCTCTATTCCAAAAAACTTAGAAGCTCAATCAAAACAACAACACCTAAGTAACATTGAGAGTCAATTGAAACAACTACACATAGGGCTTAGATATGAGTTTCCAATTAGGGTATAATGAATTACTTGTTTCTCGACTCTCACAAAAGCTTCTTGATTAGGGGTGGATGAGATCTGGCAGAGGGATCGGTGATTCTGGCTCTCGTGTCTTCTTCTTCTTCTTTCGTATGCTAAGAGTGTTGCCCATGGTAAATCTTCTTATTTAAAACTCCTCGATTCTAATATTTCAGATCAAAACTTACGTTGTGCCCTAAATCATCAAACATGTCTGACTGATGGTCAGACGGTTGAGTGATGCTGAGGGAAAACTCTCCCAGGTAAGGATTGTGTTCTTTTTTTCTCATTTCTTCTTTTTTGATCTACTCCTTGTAGCTCCACATCTAGCTGAGATGAGATCTGAGAAAAGGACTACTTGGCTTTCGACAGCTTTGCATTGTTTATTTTGGTAGAAGCATGTTTGTAGCTAGTTTTGCATAAGTTGATTGAGAATCTGGACTGTTGGAATCATAAGTAGCATGTACTCTTTCAGTACTGGGTAAATAGGATCAGGGTCTAGATTCTCCATGTGAGAGTTATTCCTCTACTACAGCAGGAGTTCAACTGGTTTGTTATCAGATGTTCTCTCATGCTAGTTATTATAAGCTCAATAGTAGATGATAGGAAATTGGTCTTCTGCTCAAACCTTCTTTTGTTTCTCTCTTTCCAAATTTCTTGAGTGCGAGTGGTTGCTGATATTAGGATCATTGCTCTGTCGAATTTTGATACAAGACATGGGGTAACTCCAATAGTAGCTTATAGAGTTTGTTTGGCATTTGATTCACAATACTTAATCTTAGGATTTTTGTCCATATTTCTTTAGAGTAATCACACTCAAAGAAAAGATAGTCTCTAGTTTCTTCCCTTAAGAATGCACATCCTTGAGGAATTCAGGAATTGTAGCCTATCCATAATACTGAGTCTATTCAACATTATTAGCCAGAGCCAAAAACTATTTTTAGGTTTGAGAAACTTGTTCCAAACCATAGAGTACCATTCTTCTCTATTCAATGTCCCCTCCATCAATTTCTTGGCTTCCTTCAAAATGATTTCTAAAACTGGAATCCCCTTCCATAAATAAGTATCCTTTTCTCCAAGCCTTCAGATCTATGGAATAGACAATATTCTGATTTCATCAGTTGATAGTAACCATTTTCCATCTGTAATGATTTCCTTGAGCTTAGTATTCCTAGGAAACCTTTCCAGTATGTTTCTTGCCCACTGATTTTGGATCAATGCTCCTTGCCCAATTCAATTATCATGCCATAGGAATAATCTTTCTCCATCCCCTATTTGACAGGAAATATGTTGTTGTACATCCTCCCTCATTTTCAAAATTTGGTTAAAGAACCAAGTATGACTGTCTTTAGGAGTTAAAGCCCAGAAACTCCTCTCTTTCAATGAGTAAATGTGAATCCATTTAATCCATATAAACTGCTTATCACTAAGGATTCTACAAATTCTCTTAGTCATGAGTAAGTGATTCTTCTTGGTAATTGACTCCAGTCCCAACCCCCCTCTTCTTTTGGTTGACAAATACTTTTCTAACTGACTTTTGGTTTCCCTTTTTCATCAATCCTATTCCCCCATAGGAATTGTTTCATCATTCTTTTAATTTTTTTGATAATCCCTTTGGATAGAAAAAGATAGGAACACCAATAATTTTGCATTGATGAAATAACAGACTTTAATAGCTGAAGTTTCCCTCCATAAGATGGAGCTCTATTTGTACAAGAACCCAGTCTTTTCTGTATGTTTTCAATTAGAGGAATACATTCACAGTACCTTAGTCTTCTAGAAGAGATTGCTATACCCAAATAAAGGAGAGGAGGCTCCTTTATCTCCATTCCCGTTACTAGTTTCAATGCATTTGATAAATGGGAAGCACTTTTTGAGAGGATGAAGTAGCTCTTTTGAAGATTTATACTCAGCCCCGACATTTCTTTGAACAATTTGAGAGTATTCATGATTAGTGTAACTGAGTGAACGTTCGCCTTGCTTACGAGTATTAGATCATCTGCAAAACATAAGCTAGTTAGTGAAATCTTCTTACATTTGGAGTGATATTTGAAACCTGGATCTTTTATCAAGTTATGCTTCAGCATTTGTGTAAAAACCTCCATACAAATTAGGAATAGGTAAGGTGACAATGGATCCCCTTGCCTAAGTCCTTTTTTGCCTTTAAAAATCTCCGTAGGAATCCCATTTATTAGTATTCTGAAAGCTATAGTTGTAATGCATTCTCGAATCCACTTTAAGAACCTTTGAGGAAATTCCATAACCTTCATAGTTTGTAGTAAAAAACTCTAATTCACACTGTCAAATGCTTTCTGTAGGTCCACTTTGATTGTGCAGTTATGAGGACTTTTTCTGCGATTGTACCCCTTCAATAGCTCCTGAACTATAAGGATATTATCCCCAATATCCCTATTCTTCATAAATGCTCCTTGGTTTTCACTGATGAGGGATGGTATAGCTTCCTTCAACCTATTTGCCAAGATCTTTGCTATAATCTTATAGAGAAAATTTATGCAGGAAATAGGTCTGAAATTAGTCCAAAAAGTAAGATTAGAGTGTTTAAGGATTAGGTAGATAAAGGTCTTATTAATCTCCTTTAGCAATATCCCTTTTTTGAAGAATTCATGCACTACCTCTTTTACTAACCCCACACCATATTCCAAGATTTTTGATAGAAGAAACCATTCAATCCATCTGAACCCGGTGCTTTTGATCCATTCATATCAAAAACTACCCTCTCTATTTCTTGATTAGTTACTGGCCTAATTAAAAAGGAAACCATATCTTCAGTAATTCTTGTTGTAACAAACTTCCTAAGATCATCTCCTATTTTAGGAGGTGTGACTTCTGTTCCTAGAAGATTCTTATAATAAAGGAATGCTTCCTTAGCTAATCCTTCTTGTCCAGCCATAATCTCTCCATCTTCAGTTGTAATAGAGGTGATTTTATTAGGATTCTTTCTTGCTTGCACCAAATTGAAGAAGAATTTGGTGCATCTATCCGCATCCTTTAGCCAAGATACTCTAGATCTCTGCTTCAAAAGAGAAATTTGGTTGTCCACCAATTGCAAATATTCCTTTATAGCTTCCTTTTCTGCCAAAGCTAGTGACTCATCAATGGGATTTTCTGCCAATGCTGTCTGTATAGCTGATAATTTTTCTCTAGCCTTATCAATTACCTTCGAGAGATTTGTCCTCTTTTTGAATTGAGGAGTTTCAGTTCTTGCTTGATAGATTTAAGCTTTGGAGGCAAATGTACTGTTTTTTCCTAAATCACACATGCTCCATACCCTGCAATATAGCTTAGTGAAAACCCCCTATAGTTGCCAAGAAATTATTAAACCTGAAAGGATGATTGACTTTTACAGAGTTGAACAAATTGTCAATCCTTATAGGAGTATGATCAGAGATGCCGGGATCTAGAAAATTTGTTGTGCTTCTTGGGAAAGAATGCATCCAATCCATATTTACTAAAGCCCTGTCTAGTTTTTTTTAATATGCCAAGTAGAACTCTGTTTGTTAGACCACGTGAACTTATGGCCTTCTGATTTCAAATCTGTTAACTCTACCTCCTGCATACAATCATATATGTCTGAAGAGTAGTTGCGTAAGTTGCAATTACCTTCTGCTTCTGATTTGAATAATTTGGTGTTAAAGTCACCACATACTAACCATGGCGAGTTTATCGAGTTCTTTAATCAGCTAATAGCATTCCATAGTTCAATCCTTTGAAAGCCAAGGTTAAGATGATGGACAAAAGTAGCAAACAAACATTCTAAAATTTTCCATCTTGAAGTAGATCGTTGTGTGAATGTACTGCTGATTTGATTCAATGACATTCACCTCTACTGAATCTTCCTCATAAACAATAATAATCCTCCCGTAGGTATTGCTATGGTGGTTTGATAAAATTTGCCATTTCCTACCCAAGCAATATAGTTTGCTCAAATTTATTTCCCTAATTTTAGTTTCCAAAAGACAAAAAACCTGAGGCTTCTCCTTTAGGACAAAATCCCTTAAAGCATTCATCTTGGAAGGGTTATTTATTACTCACACATTCCATACTATCACTATCATAGAAGGTTACTCTTCCCCTTGGAGCCTTTCCTACTGCTCCTATTACTTTTCTTTGAGGCCACCTCCTTATCCTCTTGAGTTCCACCTTTCGATGGTTTAGTCTGTTGAAGGTTATGAACCTTCTATTAGGGATTTGAAACCCCTTCTTCTATATTTGTATCACCAATTTACTGTCCATTACCTTCCTTATCCAATTGAATATTGTTTCTGTCAGCTGAAGGAATCAACTATGCTCCTTTTCCTTTATCCGAATTTTGTCCATGTTTTCCTTGTCTATTTTCTCCATTTTTGATAGAGTCCTTTTCCAATTGATTTGGAATAGGATTCTTAGTTACCTATTCAGCCTTCTCTTCCTTCTTCTTACTTTCTAAGTCATACCTTTCTATACCAGTCACCTTCCAATAATCTTCACTAGTGAAAGTTTTCCCAGTAGGTTTCCATTCCTTGCCTTGTACTTTCAATGAAGGTCTCCATTGGTATGTAACCATGACTTTATCTTCTCTAAGAGATGACTCATTTGCCAACCTTAAAATAGGAATGTTATCCTTCATTTTTTTGGATATATCCATACTCACACACAATCTTGCAAACCCGACCCTTTTCCTCAACACTGTGTTCTCATCCAGGCATATAGGTTTTCCCAAAAAAACTAGCTAGCATACTTAATCCTTTGGTTGTCCAATATTCTAGAGGTATATTGTGAATGTTTACCCATAAAGGAATGTCTTTCATCTTGATTTTTTCTAATTCCATTCTCGACTGCCAACTTTGAAGAAAAAATGAAAGTTGTGAAATATGCCAAGGACCTTCTTCAATTATTTTTTATGTTTCTTTTTTTGAGAAAAAGTAAAGATAATGTTAATTTCCTCCTTGAGCATTACCTCCATTAAGCCTCTTCCTTTCCAATTTCTCTGAGTCCAAGCTTGTATCACTAGAACTACGGGTCTTTTATCCATGAAAAAACCAACTAGAGTAGACTCCCTTGTTTTAGCTCCTTCCTGTAGTGTTTCTAAGTTAGGAGTTACCATAAGTTTCTCTTCAATCTGCACTGGGGGGGTAAAGACCAAGGAGGAATCAGTCTTATCTCCCACAACTTATTTCTATGTCCTCTTAGCTCTTATAGAAGAGACTCCTTCTGTTGGATCTAATTTCAGTGAGGGAAACTTTGAAGTTGAGGGTAGGTTGTTTTTAGTGAGGGGCGGGGAGGATGACTGGGCTGAAGAGGCTTTTGATGGGAAATAAGATTTTGCATTGTTGTGGATCGGTAGAGCAGGGGAAGGAGTTGCATAGGATGATAGGGAAAAGTTCGAGGGTGGAGGGGGAAAATCAGAAAGCTTGTGAGGGGGTTAGGTCTATCATCAAGGTTAAATTTCTTGATTTGGTGAGGAAGCAACTTTCCAGTATTCAGTGTAGGGAAAGTAAGGTGTATTTGTGGTAAAGAAAAGAGGGGGGGAAGGTTGGGTGATGGAAAAGACTGCAATGCCCCTGTATGAGAGCAAATGCAGATGGAGGAGGAAGGAGGATGGTGAAGGGGTTGCAAGAATCCAAGAGAAAATGGTGGAAGAAACCAGTCAGCCTGAGAAGATTGAAAGGGAATGTGATGGTGGTGGAAATCGGTAGCTAGATTGGTCTGAAAAAATGGAGTGTTTGTTAGTGAGAAGGAAGAGTCTCTCTCTCTAACCCATATTTTTGTCTTTCAGTTGATATTCAGTTAAACCTTGAATTCCCTTGCAATGTAAAAGTTAGTTACCTTATACATAATTGTGAATGCCTCTATAGACATAAAACAACTTCACTAATTATACATCAACTTTCAAATTATCTTCCTCTCAACGTTATTTTTGTTAAAAAAAATTAATCATCTTTAAAATTATTATCAAACTAGTTAACGTTTATTTTGGTATTAAAATTTCGTGGTTATTGAAATGATTACATAATTATTTCGTGATTATAAGGATAAATCATGTTAACAAATTATTTGGTTCATTTAATATATATTAATATTAAAAGTTCATTTATCTTTTTTAAGATATGATTATTAAGAAGTCATAGTCGCGTTTCACGGTTGTGACTAAAGGAATCACAACCGTGATTAGCATGTAAGAATGGCCATTTAAGTCACGATTGTAACTTCCTTTAGTCACAACCGTGATAACTGTTAGAGGTTATTATTTTCATGGATTTTAAATTAATTTTAAATTATTATTATTACCTTATATCATCTTTACCCTAAAATACAATTTCGGTTAATTGTCAAACGTTACTTTATTTAATTTTAACTCAAATTATTATTACCTTCTATCATATTAATATGATTGTGTTAAAACACAATTTTAATGCCTAGAAATTTAACATCATTTTATTAATGTTAAATTTGGAATCCCAATATTAATGGTTTTATATCGTTATATATGTTATGTGAAAATATGATGGACAAAAAAACAAACAATAATAAAAAAATTATTGAGTAGTTGAAAAATATTTTTTTTAATGCGATGTTACTTTACCAATCAATCATGCCATATTCAGTTATAATTAGCCTCTTTCTAATTAAAAGACGTGACAAAATAATTATTTCTTTACTAATCAATCAAACAACGTCTTTATATTTTTTTCTCTAACCTAACTTCTCAGATCACGTTTCTCCATCTTTAAACTATAAAAATTATATATTCAAGACAACTCATCTTTCCTATTTCAGCAAACAAGATATTATCACCATCTGTAAGTTATTCCTTACCCTTCTTCATAATTTTTTTGGTTTATTAAATTTTTATCAATTTCATTTGTAATTCTGAATGTTCGGTTTATTAAATTTTTATCAATTTCATTTGTAATTATGTAATTTGATGATTATGGATGATATATTCGAATGGAAAATTTCTATCTGCAATTGTGGTGATCTCACGGGTATGATTGAACATGTCACGCTCATGATATCCATGTTTATATCGTTCGATAATAGATATTATATTTTTAGGATTACATTGTGTTTACATTTTTAGGTTAATATTGTGTCAATTTTTCATTTATTATTATCATCTTTTGTAAAATATAAAATGCAACTGTTTTATACTTTTTTCCATCAATTGCTATATGAAAATTTCAATCGTCAACTGGAGTTTTTAACAAAGATGAGTTATGTATACATTTTATCCTGTATAAACTGTTTAAATTTTACTCCTATTCTTTCTCTTCTAACCATGCAAATGTTTAATTGTTTGATTATAATTCTGAATGTTCGGTTTATTAAATTTTAATCAATTTCATTTGTAATTATGTAATTTGCTGTTTACATATGATATATTCAAATCGAAAAGGATCTGCTATTACATTTTTAAGATTATATTGTGTTATTGTATTATATTTTTAGGATAATATTGTGTTAATGTTTCATTCATATTATCATCTTTTGTTCCATCAACTGTTATATGAAAATTTCAGTTGTTAATTGGAGTTTTTAACAAAGTTGAGTTATATATACATTTTATCCTGTATAAACTGTTTAAATTTTGCTCTTGTTTTTTCTCTTCTAACCATACAAATGTTTAATTGTTTGATTCTAATAACAACTTTACTTAATAGTATAATTAATTAAATTATATTTCAATTTAAAATAATTAAACTTTCATAAAAAGTTTATTTACTAACTATGTAAATAACTGATTAATTCTTAGCACATTTATTTTCTTTTTTATTGTTTAAATTAAATATTTTAAAAGTTTCTTATATTATTAATAAACACTATTATCACTAATTCTATATATTAGAAAGCCATAGCCATGCTTTATATTCTTAATTATTAATTATAATTATTAAAGTTATGAATTTTTAATTTTTAATCATGATTATATATTAACTATTCACTCTATATTATGCATGCACAGTCATAGCCATGCTTAATATTATTAATTATTAATTATAATTATTAAAGTTATTAATTATTAATTGTTAATCATGATTATTGTATTAATTATTCACTTTATATCATACATGCAAGGTTGTAACCAATAAGTCATAGCTGTGCGTTTTTTTATAGTCAATTTTTATTAATATGTTTATATTGCTATTAATTAAAAATTATTATTAATTTATTTATTCCATTAACTTTTAAACATCCCATTGTCCCTTTCCGACGACTCGGATTCTTTAACATTTCAGTAAGTCACAACCGTGACTTCTTAACTTTTATTTTCTTTTTATTTCTTTACTATGACTGCATATAGCCACAGTCAGTGCTACGGCCCCGATCTGGTATCCCAACGGTGCTGATCTTAGGGGCAAGATTATAGTCGGCAAGTTTTCGATAACAAACTGACAATTCGTTACCGACTGCGGCTCGTTTGC
>JANSVA010000217.1:22472541-22507396 GCA_025504915.1 Erythroxylum reticulatum
ATCTAATGTCATTTAGCTCTTCAAGTATTACTATTTGCATATTCTCCACGCAGAATCCTTCATAGTACAGCTTTAGGTAATGACCATTCGCCTTAAACTTCTTTTAATTTTGAAGCTTTATATCTTTATTGCACCATTTGAAAAAACATTAGAAATATCAAAAAGACTAACCCAACAAGAATGTAACTTACTTAGGAATAATTTAAGTTTGAAATGATAAAAAAGAAATTTTAATTAATAACAAAGCTTTTCTTTAAGATCATCTTGTTATGGAAAGCTTTGATTTTTACCTTATATATTATTGTAGTCTCATATGAGTTGTTTCACATTTCTTTAAGTTCTTGTATTATAGCTTTCTAGGACTCCTGTCTCATCAAGGTTTATGTTGTAACACTTAATAGCCCAATATGTCTTATATTGTAGATTCGCAAGAATATGACACAACTTCCTAAACACTAATCTATACGGGGACATACCAATCGGCATTTTATAGGTTGTCCTATAGGCCCACGGTGCTTGCTTCAACCTCATGCATCAATCCTTCCTATTAGGTTGAACTGTTTTCTCTAAAATCGAATTGATTTATCTGTTGGATACCTCAACATGGCCACTAGTTTAGGGATGGTAGGAGATGAAAATTTTATGCATAATATGGTACTTTTTGAGCAAAGTTTCTATCAACCTATTACAAAAGTGTGTTCCCTTGTTGCTTATGATGACTTTTGGCATTCTAAACCTCGAAAGGATATTAGACTTGACAAAAACAACAAAAATTTTAGCGTCATTAGTTTTGGTAGCTTTAGCTTCCAACCATTTTGAAATATAATCAATTGTAAGTAAGATATAATAAAAGCTAAAAGACAAAGAAAATGGTACCATGAAATAAATTCCCTAAACATAGAAAATTTCAGAAAAACGAATGGGGTATGTGGCATTTGATTGCTACAGGACAAGTTACCTAATCGCTCGTACCTTTCACGTGACTTAAAAAAAATTTATCCATCCTTAAACAATAAGGGCCAGTAAAAACCACTCTCCAAAACTTTAGGGTAGTTCTTTTTACCCTAAATTGCCCTCCATAAGTATACAAATCATAAAAGGTCAAGACATAAAGTGTAGTACACTCAAGAAAGCACCTTCTTATGACTTGGTCTGCACAATGCCTCTATAGATAGGGGTCATCCCATATATAATAATTGGCTTAACTCTTCAACTTGTCCCTTTGAGCTTTTGGTAAAATTACACGTAATTTGTTTGCAAAATTCATGATATCTGCATACTCTAAAGATGTCCAATTGGTGGGAAAACAATTATTCATCTAGAAACATTTCTCTCAAAGGAATATCATCTTCCTTTCAAATTAAGTGGGTAAGATGATCAACGACCATGTTATTTGCCCCTTTCTTATATCTTATTTCTAAATTAAACTCCTGAAGGAGGAGAATCGATCTATTAAAACCTTAAATTTTCTTCCTTCTTGGTGAGAAAAAACTTCAAATATGTAAAATCAAAGTAACCAATAACTTTATAACTTTAGCAGTAAACAAATATGAATGAAATTTTTCTAAGGAAAATATAATAGATAAAAATTATATTTTGATTATGGGATAATTCAATTAGGCTGGATTTAAGGTTTTCTAAGTGTAGTAGATAACATGTGTAACTTTTTTCACTCTTTGTCTTAGAATTACCCTTATTGCATAATCATTTGTATCATACATGATCTCGAAAGGAAGGCTCTGGTTTAGAGGCTAAATCACTGGTAAGGATGTTAAGAGCTCCTTAAATTTAGTCAAGTGCTCCTTGCAATTATCATCAAACTTAAAAGGGACAACTTGTTATAATAACTTACATAAAAGATAGGCTATCTTCAAGAAATCTTTAATGAACCTGCGGTAAAAACCTGCATAGCCAAGGAAAAAACAACTTCTTGCACATTTGAGGGGTAACACAAAGCATAAATTAGATCAATCTTAGGCTTATACACCTTTACACCCCTCAAAGGTACAATTTTCCCTAAAACTATAACTTGATTAACAATAAAATTACTTTTTTTCAATTAAACATGAGGTTAGTTTTAGTATATCATTCCAAAATGAGTGTAAGATTCTCTAAGAAATTATCAAAATAAGAATCATTGATTCTAAAATCATCCATAAATACCTTTATGATCTTCTCAACATACTCAGAGACTATGCTCACCATGCACCTTTGGAAAGTGGTGAATGCATTACATAAACTAAATGGCATCCTTCGGTAAGGAAATGTACTAAATAGGCATGTGAAGTTTGTCTTTTTGTGGTCTTCTAGTATGGTAGGGATCTAAAGATAATCGAAGAATTCATATAGAAAATAGTAATATTCATATCCAATAAATCTCTTAAGCATTTGATCAATAAATGGAAAAGGAAATAGTCTTTACGAGTTATAATATTTGACTTCTTGTAATCAATGCATGCTCGGCACCTAGTTTGCACATATATGGGAACCAACTTACTATCTTGATTTGTCACAATTTTAATTATAAATTTCTTTGGAACTCCTGTACTGGATTTACCTACTTACTATCGAAGATAGGATAAATAAATCTAGTATCAAGAAGCTTCAGTACTTCATTCTTTCATTCTTTACAGCTTCAATCATTAGAGGATTCAACCTACGTTGTACTTGTCTAGTGGACTTGGCATTGTACTCAAGCAAAATGTGATGCATGCATATGGAAGGACTTATTCCTTGAATATCTGAAATTGGCTATCAAATGGCCTTCTTGTGCTCTCTTAACACACGAATCAGTTTAGATTCCTAATCATAAGTTAGAATTGTAACAATAATAACTGGAAGGGTCTGACTATCTCCCAAATATGCATACTACAAGAGAGCAGATAGTGGTTTCAACTCTACATCAAGCACTTGCACATTAAAAGGTAATAGCCTCTAGTAAGATTCAAGTAACTGTATAAATGAAAGTTCATACCTTGTAAGAGAGGTTTCTAAAGAATGTAAGGTAGTCACCATCTTAATTATCTCCTCTCCTAAATCAAATCATCAGTGGCATCCAACTCCAAATGCTTATTTAAAACTACTTTTAATTGATCTTCGTTATTTAACTTAAACATTTCCTACACTAAGGGATCAATAACATCAATAGAGAAAACAAAATGATCATCTTAAGGATGTTTTATAGCATTAAAAATATTGAAATGAATTGTTTCCCCATCAAATTCCATTGTGATGGTTCCTTTATAAACATCTATTTTAGTTTGGGTCATATTAAGAAATAGTCTCCCTAGTAAGATAAGTATAGGATTATATAACGTTTCATCATTCATATACACCACATAAAAATTGGAAGGAAACGCTAACTTATTGACTTATGCCAAAATATCCTCAACCACTCCATTCAGATAAACATTACTATAATTAAACAATTGTATGATAATACAAGTCTTTTTCAAAGGTCACTAGTTTAAAGAAGAATTTGTAAAGTAAGGCATAACATTAACTGGTACTAGGACTCTCTTAATTATAGTTATAGGGTATGGTAAACATACTTAGATCCATATATTTTAGAGGTGTTTTCTTTTTAAAGATTGCATAAACATTCTTACCCATCATGACCTTCTCATTACCTCTTAACTTTGTCTTATTGGTACACAATTTCCTAAGGAATTTTATATACCTTGGCATTTTTTATTATGTTTAGCAAAGGTATATTTGCTTCTACCTTTCAAAAAGTCTCTAATATCTCCTTATTATTTTCCTCTTTTTTATATTTTTCTAAGCTATTAGGAAAAGGTGGAGGGTTAGTCTTAACCACATTGGGACATTCAAAATTTACATTTGAACTAGATGGGGATTTCTTTCTTCTCTTAACTCCTTCACAATCTTATCTTCATTATCTATACTTTATAGGGTCCTCTTAGGATCCTTAAGCTCCCTACCACTCTTTAAGGTCACTACATTGACATTCTTTATATTTACCTCATGTTAAGATGATAACTTAACTCTACTTTGTGATTCTAAATGGTCGATAGCCACTTCCATCTGACCCATCTAGCTCTCCAAATTTTACATGCTAGACCATGTGTCTTGAAATTCAGATCTTATCTCTTACTGAATTTTTTTCATCATGATAGAATTGTAGAGAATTAGTGACAAGAGACTTAACTATATCTAAGTGATGTACTTGAGTTAGAAGAAGAAGCTTGTGGGCTAGGTTGAAATTGTTATACTCCTTATGGCCTATGTCAGAAGTAGTTTTACTGCCTATTCCCTCTATAACTTAGGTTCAGGTGACCTGTCCAATCAGGATTGTAAGTCTAAGAATATGAGTTGTATTGATGGGAAAACTTTCCCCTACAGCATTGACATACTCCATGTTTCTTTCTTATAGAGTTGGACACCTATTTGTTTGATGGTTTGTATTTGCATATATATCGCAAGCTTTCACCTATGTTTTCCATAACACAATTTGTCTAACAAAAGACGTTAGTTCATCTAAATGATTTTCGATGGATGAATTTTTTACATCATTTATCCAACGAACATCATTACAGATGCTAAATTGTTGAGTGTTTGCCACTATACACTCGATTAAAGTTCTTGCCTCCTTGTGAGTCATTTTACATAGTACTCTACCATTTTCTTCATCTAACAAGCTCCTATCTATAGGCAATAATCATTTGTAGAAGTATTGGATAACACATAACTTCTTGAAGCATTCCCAATACTCATAAAGAAATTCTCTATGATGTTATTTTATCCTTCAAACCTCTTTCCTTATACCGCTTGTATTTGATGTTGAAAAGTACTTCTCTAAAAATAACCTTTTCATTTCGATCCATGTGCTTACACTCCTTGAAGGAAAATCAAAAGGCTAATATTTTATGGTAGCCTTCGGTGAAAATGGGAAGGTTCTCAACATAATCTACTCTTTTGTCACCCCTTGGAGGTTCCATATTAAGACAAACCACATCAAGCTCCTTGGGATGCTCGTGAGCATCCTCATTTGTAGGACCATGAAAGTTATGCAAAAGATGGATTAAGCCAGACTTAAGCTCAAAAGTAATAAGTATAGAAAATTTCGAAAAGTAATGCACAAAGGCCTTTTATTTGAATTTGGGGTAGCTAACTCTTTTAGAGTTTTTTTATTGGCCATAGCTCTTCTGAATCAATTCTTTGCTCTATTTCTAGACTTTCTATGTTTTCCCTATGCAACCTTTACAGTGTCCTTTAAATCTCAAGATCAAATTATACAGGGACTTGATGAGGAAATCTCGTCACTTCTATACATAAACACTAACAAACATAAAAAGATCAAGAAATAACTATAAAAAGTAATTATAAATATATATACAATAAATATCAAAAACAAAAAAACTAAATAAATTTACTTCCTGAAAATGACGCCAAAATTCTTATTGTGTGTCAAACATGCTAGAAAATAAACCTAGCTTTGCATAACTAAATTTTTAGTGGTGGTAAGAAAGGATTGTATCCACCAAGCGTGTGTGTTTAGCTTTTGTACTGAATAAACCAGTGTTGAGGATTAAGGGGGAGGGCCATTTGGTTAAATGCAATTAACAAAATAAAGTAAAAATAAACTATAGAAGATAAATCAAATCAAATAAGACAAAATTGTTAGGATTTACGATTCAATTTTGACCTTCGCATAAATATGCAAAATCAATTGTCATGTTGTTATTGTACCTCTCTTTGAAACTATTAATCATAGATTAACAACAAGATCAACTAATCCCAGTTTTTCTTTATGTTTTATTTGATTAAAACAAGCTCTTTAATTAGATCTAGCTATTAAACAACCTATAATAAACTCTCTAGATTTAGTGAGATAACTACCTTATGAAATAGGAAAACAGGTTAATCTAGGAAACAAACATATAAGCTTGGGTTATTTAAACTATGTTATATTATCCTTAATGATGCAAAATCATTAGTTTATCACAAGTAAACTAAAGTTACAACGATTATGTATTACAATCTAGATTATGGCAATGAGTTCATATATGAATAATCTATTTGGAATATCTAAAGCATTCATATATAAATCCCAAAACATTAGTTATAGAATAACATAATAAACCACAAGAGAGTTAAGAATAACACCAATAGATTAATCAATGCCCAAACATGTTCATCAGTCTTTATATCCATATTATACTGGAACGATGAATTTTAGCTCCTTATAGCTCTCCAAATGGAAGGAATCTTCCTCCTTTTTAGTCTCTAATTTCTTCATCCCCACTTTGGCCTCTTAAATTCCTATCTACACTTAAAATTAGGGTTTCTTAATAATACAAGATCAACTACATAGGATCAATTTTACTAGAAATTATGAACATACACGTTCATAGTAAGCTATATTACTACTTACACAATCATGTTAAGTCCACACACAACTATGTAGCTCATTTATGTGGCTGCGTAGGTCTACATATGACTATGCAGGTTGTAACGGTGATTACAATGTTTTCTTTAAGGTTTTACATGGTTTCAATGACTTACAAGCTCCTATACACCACAATGTAAATTGCAGTAACTTCATTTTTTGTATTCTTTATCCTGTTTTCACCCAAACTCATCTCCTTTTCTTCCATGAAGGAAAATAAGATTGAAAATTAATAGAATGATACCAAGGATATGTTTTTGGCTCATTATGATTCTTGTTCCTCTAACTTGTACCTAAAATAAAATATGAACCAAAATAAGTATCTTAAGCACAACATAACATTAATCACTAAGCATTAGGGAGTAATTATATATTCAATCAAACACTTATCAATCTTACTCTTTTTTTATTCTTCACGAATTTTGATTGACTTTTTTCTTTCTTTGAAAATTATGGTTCATAATAGTTCTTTTCTACAAAAATTTTTAAGTCTGAATCGAGCTACTAGGCTTGATGAAGTAACTTTTGTTATAGCTTTTGAATTTAGAATGATACTGAATCTATCTTAATATATAACTTTTGTGTTTTAGACAACTATGTTTTCAGTCTAACAATTTATTACTTCTTTTATAGGAGTCACAGGTGAGTAAATTCCTTACAAGCATTCTTGTGTATGTATAAAAAATAGGAAAGTTGTCGCCCTAGTCATCTCAATTGTCTTTGTTCTTAAAGGAGGAAACTCTTTATCATACTATTTTGATGGCTTTGTCATTAAACAAAGAATCAGGTCCATAATGTTTCTGAAATAGTTAGGATGACCAGATCAGGTTGAGATCAAGTTGAGAGATGGATATATCTTACTTCTTATAGAAGTTGATGGAGGGTCGTTGGTCTTAACCTAAGATTTTTTATGCCAATCTAAGACTTAGAGTCATTGTCATCATTCCTAAACCATTTGTGCTTAGGGATATTGTTAGGGTTTACATTTGTGCTTTCTTTTTGTCCTTTGAGTATAATAATCTTCTTATTTAGAATCTATATCTAAAGTATCATCTTCACAACATTTACAATTTAGATGACACATAGACGGATCCATATCCTAAAGGAAATGGTCATTTATTTGATTAACACAAGTATGTCCCATTTGCTTAGGTAGAGTGAATCAGAGGGTTGCTATTTATTTCTTTATAAGAAAAAGATTAAGAGATTATCAAGATTTGTCCAGTAGATTGGGAATTTTCTTGCCCGGTCCTTTTATAAATTGATTTGACAAAGCCATCTTCAGGGTGTCTATAGAGTGGTGGAGTACTTATATCGATAGACTGACGATGAGGGGAATGGAATTCCTTTTCACAATTGGTTATCAACCATAGGGGTATGATTTCCTTTAGCTTTTCTGTAGGAAGTTATTTAGGGATTTAGATGATAATAGTATCTCCATAGGATTTGTCTACCACTATAAATAAAGCATTAGTGGTAGAGTTTGGGAAATGTAGATTTAGAGAATGGCTCTACAAATGAAAAATAATTTGGTGATGCAGGGTAGCCTTGATGGTTGTGTGATCTTGTTCAGCGCCTGTAATATGGATTTATCCCTTCAACTTGGTAGAGACAGATAGGTCATTTAATTTAATGTTGAAGTTAAGCGCTATTGTTAATATGACACTTCCATAGTTAAGGGTGGTGAGGAGAGTGCTAGGAAGAGTATTTTAATATGTTGTATATGATGTATTCAACAAGGATATTTTAGTTCTAGCTGTAATGCCCTTTCTACCATAGAGGGTTAAAATTAGTCTAACCACTCCTATATGGAGATGAGTGTAACCTCCTTCTTTCTAGAAGGATATTAGTTCAGAGGGAAATTTCAGGGTAACGTATTATCCTACTTAAGTAGTTGAAAGGTCACACTGATCCAACTTGGAAGTTTGAATCATTTCTTTAGATTGTGGTCTCTGGGTAGATATCAAAGACCAAATACTTTTATTAAAAGAATAGATTTGGTGATAAACACTCTAAAGACTGAGCAATGACATTTGTGCATCATAGATTCTTGCTTCTTCAAGAGATGAGTTATTTTAGTGGATTCTCGATCTTACTAGAGAGAGTTCTTTTCATAGAGGATCGAAGATAAATAAGAGAAGAAGTAGAAGAAAGACTAACAAGATCTGTTATAGAGATGGTAGATGTACTCATATTTTATAGACTTCCCTACTAACTCTTATTATCAATAGTCTTTCTCTTTTCTTCAATACAGAGCATTGTTATACCTACACCATGCTCAAGGGTAAATGACTTTAGTCAATCCTCCAATCCTTAAGCCTTAGGACAACAGTCCAATAGATGATAAGGTTTCTAGCCCATATATCAAACAACCTATGACTTTGATACCAACAAAAGACATATTAGGAGATGGACTTAATACTGGTTACATGTATGCTAGCAGAGAAAATAAACCCCTTGTATAGGTACCAAATATCTCAAGGCCCGTCTTCTAGATAACCACTTTCAAGTTATCTCCCAGTATGACTTTAGCGGATAATTCAGGATCCTCCTAGAGAGGCAAGTACAAAGCAAACTTGTAATTTATGTATATTCAGTTATTATGACATATAAGTTGTTCTTGTTTGTCAACAGCCTCTAAAATATTAAAGAACTTTTCCCAAATATGAAGCCAACACCACCTATATGCATGATGTTGTAGATTTTTCACTATAATGCGCTTCACCAAAGAGAAGATACAAAGGAATCGTCAAAGTTAATTAATGCAAGACTTGACAATGGGCAAAGGGGCAAAGCAGTTAAATTTTACAATTTCATGGAAGAAGTTTAATCCGGCAACCAAAAATCTTTACTGAAGCCATAATACTGACATTGATGGTTGTTGGCCGGCTGGTCTACGCAGTAAGTAGAGGATATGGTCGTTGGCCGGCCTGATTCATGGTTCGAAACTCGGAAGCTTCAATGAGACGAAGGTAAGAATATAATGATATGATTACTAGGTCCTCGCAATTTAAATATGCAAAACAAGAACAGGTTTCTCCTTGTATCGTTGTAGGATTCTTTTCCAATCAAGAAAAGGTGATTTAAATCACTATATTAAGACGTTTGATATAAACTTGAAAATGACATGCTTTGGAACAAATCAAGAACAAGAATATTGAAAGGGATAAAAACAAAGGAAATTAGTTACTTATTTTCTTTTCAGAATGTAAGTCGGTAATATAAAAGGTTATCCATCTATAAATAACTACCCCATGTACACTGTCTTCATTATCAAATTTAAGTCTCTCATCTACATTACCAACGCCAGAAGTACCAAGTTTTACATATTATCTACGAGTTCTAAACTTGGGATATATTCAATGGTCGTCTCCACTTCCGATATTGAATTCACTGTGGCTGTGCCCCCAGCAAAACTGTTCAGATCTATGGTTTTAGATTTCAAGAACCTTATCCAGAAGCTGAATCCAGGAGTTAAAAGTGTTGAATATATCCAAGGTGATGGAGGGTCTGGCACCATTACACGGATCACCATACAAGAAGGCAAGTACCCACCTTTTCTTTTAGTACGTTGGAAGCGTGAATGTTCATGTCTATAGTGTTTCATTTTATTACATTACGTGCTCTTTTTCTTACAGGTGAACAATTGAAGGTTGTAAAGAACCGAATTGACGCTGTTGATCCAGATAGTTTCTCATACTCTTATGCTTACCTGGAAGGCGAAGGTCTCGTGGGAAAGTTTGAAAGCATTGCTTACGAAGTCCAGTTCACTCCTTATCCTGATGGAGGCAGCTCGATCAAGATTAAAGCAACATACACTACCAAGGGAGATGTTGAACCCACAGAAGAAGAAATCAAGGTTAGCAAGGAAAAGACCATTGGACTTTTCAATGCTGTGGCAGCCTATCTTCTCCAGAACCCCGAGGCCTATGCTTAAGTAGTGTCTGTCCTCTATGGTGACCTTTTCCTAGAAGTATAATATTGTGGTTTCAATGTTAAATGCCTTTTATTATATCTTACTATGCTACGGCTCCCACTGCTTGTCTATGTTGGTCTTATGGTTTAGTGAATAAGGATGTAACTTATGGTTTGTGGGTTTTGATTGCGTGCTCCTTTTATGTGTTGAGATAACATAATATTTGGGCTGATTTGAAGTTTCCCAACATTCACAAAGTTGAGGTCGCTTAGAATTCTTTTCTCTTTCCTTGTTTTATTGTTATCAAAATTTGAAAAAGATGTGAGATTCACTAATTAATAAAATAATTTCAAGAATAATGCGTCTAGTTATAATCACACATGTAAGTCTGAATTGAGACCAAAATTTATAATCGAGTGACGTTTATGTTTTTGGTTGCTTAATAAAGAAGGATGACTTACAATATACTTTCAGATAAAATTACAAAGTTGCCCCTATTTTATTAAAGAAAGATGGAGAATAACTTTTTTAAAAGGAAACTATAAATTTGAAAAATTCTAAAATCGACCGTAGAATGGAGACTCCACCTCATCCCTCTAAGCTATTAACTAGATCCCAAAATGATTTTACAAATTTAAAGAGAAAAGGTTGAAAAAAGAGAAATATTCAAACGTAAAATAAATGGATTGAATCTTGAAAGACATAAATTTGATTTACAGACATATTTTAAAAAATAGACAAACAAAGGCAAAGGAAAGATGCAACTGGAAGACTCATTTAGACATTAAAAAGAAAAACACTCAATGATTGAGTTTTCAATGGTTTAATGAAATTGAAAAGGACAAAATAAAAATTTAAAACAAATATTTCATGTCTTTTTATTGCTTTGGAAGGATTAATAACAGAGATTTGATTTAAAAAGGGAATTCCAAACTCATGATTTAAAAAGAAAGAGAATTATCACGTCTTCTAGCCTAAAATTAAGGAGAGCACAAAATTTAAAGAAAGCTTGATTTGAAAAGGCTTGGAAAATATTAGGAATACATGAGAATTTAAAATAATGGGGCTTTTAACCTGAGTTGAAAAGTCTTGTGTTAAAGGAAACGAGACAATTGAATACATACTTTTTCAATAATTTTAAAGGTTTTGAATACTTGATCAAACAAACTAGGATTGATAACTAAAACAAAAATTGTAGCACCCCACTCTCGCAAGACTTGTACTCGACATTCTCAGTGATGTATAAGAAATTATCCCACGAGAGTGGCATGTTAGCACAATCAATCAGTAAAATCTCATTATATTTTTTAATCAAGTTAAAACAACACACATTTGTAGAAATCAATAATCAAATCGGGTCCACTTTATTCATAAACTTTTTCAATCATAACAATACAGTCATCAGAATTTAAAAAGCCATTTAGGCCTATTACAAATACAAAATACTTGTAGCCATAATTTCATTACATTGCAAAATCATTTACAAACATTTCCAATTTGGAAAGTTATTACAAAGCAGAAATATTCGAATACACAAGTTACAATAATTTGGAAAGACTCGATTTGATACAAAATAAAGAAAATACAAATGCAAACGCGACTGATCCCGACCTCTATCTCTTACTTAAATACGGTGGCTCTAGTCCGGTTTGGTAATGGGATAACTCTTCTGAGCTGAAAAATACTGCAAATTTTGGGTAAATTTTACAAACTCAGTGAGTGACCATCCTTCATGGCTCACTTGATTGCATAACACATACAACTCATCAATTCATAATATTAAGTCACATATATTACACATTCACTTAAGCATAAATCACATTCAGAAAGCATTCAAACTATTAAAACATACATATCAATTTCATATGCAATATATATGAGACTCACTTTTAGTTATTATTATTATGACTATGCCTTTGTTACTAGCCCATATCCCTTGTGGATACCGGGCTGGCCCATATCTCTTATAGATACTGAGCTGTATTAGATAATGTCCCACATCTCTCAGTGAATACCAGGTACATTCACAACTGAGCCAGAGGCTCTTATCACATTCTGAGCTTTAAGCTCTTTATACTGATGACTCTGGTCACAACTACCTTTATCTTTCATGCATTCATGTAATGGAATACTTCACATTTTCATATTCTCAATCAATCACATGATCAATTAGTCACTGTCACATATCATCAGACCTTATTTCAACATTCATCATTTAAGTTGAGAATCACTTTTTCATTCATATGTATATTCACATTTTTCTTTGGAACTAGGTCAGGCATTTAACAATCAAGTCATGTATGGAATGCATCTCTTATAATCACTCAATTATGTTAAGAAGCATTTAGTTCATCATATTCACATACAAGTAGCGCATCAATATCACATTTATGCATCAAGTATTAGATCTTCATTATCTAGAATCAGTACAATCATAATCACATTCATTAGTAATTCAATACAGAATTTAAATAGAACAAATAGTAAATAAGACAATTTAAGTTGACTCACAGTATGCTCTAGATTAGTATTAGCTTCTGTGATCTGGAAATGTCTAGATGCAGACATTCTATCCTGTGTATCAACATCATGCAATACACACGTTGCACACACATTAATAATTACACAATCTTAAGTATTCATTTATGCACAAATGTGTGTATGGACTATGTACAATGCATGCTCAATGACAATCTTGGGTATATTATCCAATTTCACATCTTATGCACATTCTCATTTTTAGCATTATTTGCTTTTATAATATCTAATTCTCATTCACTTTTACTAGGTACTCATTGCTCATATCCTTTGAATCACTATTACAATTATATGAACATCTTCATTCACATTATACTCATGCCTTTGGTACTTTGATATCATCCATTCATTCACTAAGTTATCACCCCAATTATCACTTTAAACATATCACACATTAGTCACCTAACCCAAGGATCATTATAGGTTCATTCTAAGTCACATTTAAGCCTCAATTAGGACCATTTGACCCGTGAATATCCATTAGGCAAACATCTATGTCTGTTATGCGGACCTTTATGAGCCAGTTATAGAAACTTGAATTTTTGACCCTCTAGAAATCAAAATATCTTCTTGGGATCTTTATAGAAGTTGTAGATCTCGAAGTCCTCTTCAAAACCATACTTGAATCACCTCAACCCGATTCTACAAAAAATTTATGCCTCTTTAACCAAAGTATGTCCAATTTCATCATAATTTCCAGATTTCTAACTCTTTACTTATTACATTCAATATCATATGCTTGATCTATCTTTTCTGGTTCAATTACTCATCATTTATCCATTATTCTAACTCCATTAAAACTCAATATCATCCATAACTAAATTATATTCCATGATTGATCATGAACACTAATAACAGAACATACACATATATACACATTCATCATCAACTTCCTACACATATTCAACTTCATTTTCCCTTTCATTTCATTTTTAACTATCACCTTAATTCTTCCCATTTCAAGATACCACATTACTCCCTTTCTTTAGCTTTAGACTTATTTTATTTTTTCACAACAATACCCAAAGAGATTCACATTAATTCATCAAGAAAACAAAACAAAAACCTATTATGTATCCAGTTTTTCTGCACTTTTTTCTACGCCCAGTTCTCAACTTAAATTTAACTAAATGAGCTTGCAAACTCAAACTAAGATTGGTACCTAAAATAAGATCCAAATAAAGAATCCCTCTAAAATTTTCATATTCTTGAATTTAATGACTAATCCTAGTTTTTTTGTAACACTCTATTACCATAGAGTATATACCCGAACATCCAGAGGAAATTCAAGTATATATCTTATGACAATGGTATGTTAAAGCAAACATAATCTCTTAAATGGCATAATAAAGAATATACAATACTTAAAACCTCAACACTTCATTTCATTCATTGACAAAAGTTTGCATTGTAGTTATTGAAACAAATATTTACATTACCAATCATGAGAAAGTTTACAATCCTTTATACAAAAGTTTTATACGTCCAAGAAACTACAAAGTACAATCTATGACTCCTCTAATGTCAGCTGATAGACCTTTAAGCCATATCTTAATCTAAAATGTTCCTCTAGAAAATCTTAGGAACTAAATCTCCTATCTCATACCTGAAAAGCCATGTTTCAATTTTTGATGAGTTTTACAAACTCAATGAGTAAACCATTATTGATGATCTCACTCAAGGCAAATACACCAATATCACACAACTAACCAATTTCACAAACATTTTCCATCTGAATAAGATATAATGAATGACAAACTTTTCACATACATTCTTTCAGAACATGTATAACCCAATCAATGACATTATCATGGCATATCACTTTATCAACACAATTTCATAAAAGATTTCATAATCATATAGTTCATAAATATAAACATACAAATGCAGATGCATATGAGACTCCAAATTCATTATTATTTGTTGTGACCGAGCGCTTTTCAGATATAGATGCACATACTAGCCTATTGGGCTCAGTCAGATACAGAAATCACGGAGTTAAACTCTATGTGAAGAATTCTAAGCTTAAAGCTCTTTTAGACTGGCTACTTTAATCATAACGCCTTTATCTGAATATGCATTTTATGAAATGCATCAAATAACATAGTATGCCATGAATAACATTGACTTATAATGCACAGATAGAATCTTATATTCATCAGACCTCAGTCCAACATTCAACTTTTTTTTAATATTCTAAAATCATTTAGAATTCAGTTGCAAACAAATATTATTCAAATTTCAATTACAAACAGAACACTTCCAATACATTCTCGAATATCAAACTCCTTGGACCATTAAAGTCCAGAATTCACATACAATTCACAAACATTTCAATAATTGGAAGTTAAAAAGAATAAATCAATCCTAGGAAGATCATCTAAGTTGATCTCATAGTACGCTTCAATTTATGTTATTGCCTGGATGGTCCGGCAATATCTGAATGATGTCCGACTTGAGCATTTAAATCATACAATTCATACATAATTCATATGACAAAGTCAATCAATCAAAGTCATATTCATTTATGCACATATATACATATGTCATGTTCAATGCATGCTTAATTGACTTTCCCGCGTATGTATCCTTATTCAACTTTCTTAACCATTCAACATCATACTCTGTATACTACCATTTTGCAATCAAGTTTTTCCCTTTAAAATAACTTGACTTACTCCTTAAACATTTCCATAATCAAAAAGATTTTTATAATGCACACACAATTGGTACCTTACATCTAAAATTTTAGCAAGCTAAATCTATACATTCACCAAAAGTTTTCCATGAATAGATACTCATACATTCACACAATTCTCATTCATAAACACCCTATTTTCTTTAGTGCTCATTCATCCATACCTTATACACATTATTCATGTCCTAAAGAACATATTTTCATGAAAAGAACTCACTTATTCCTTTAACAAATCAGAATTTCCATATTTGAACTCAAAATATCCAAAACAGTCCCTTCTTTAAGTTAAGATTTCAATTAACTACATAAACTTATCAAGATATTTTCTAGACAAACTGTTTCACAGAAGCATTAATAAGACATCAATAATCATTTTTCATGTTTTATACTTTGACTAATTCAAGCTCTAAAGTCTCCAAAATTAGGAAATAATATAAGGTTCCTACACAGGGGTCTATTATAGGCAGTATTAGGAAGACATACATAACTCAAGATCTAGTCATTATTTTATCAAGCTACTTTCACAGAGGTCAAGATAAGACCTAGATCTACGACTTTCATTCTTTTAGTTTCTTCAAATTCATGCCCTAAAGATATGTAAAATATGTCGAAAGAAGAAGATAAAATTGAAACCAGAATTTCGACCTACAACTCTAATTTCCCAAATTTTGTTTCACTTTATACCAAAGTTAAAAACAACCTCTTTATAGGTAATCAATTATACCTCTATTAGGCATGAATCATACTCCAATTCCTCATCAATAACCTCTCCAATTCCAATGCAAAATTATTCAATTAACAGCTCCCAAATCCTAATCCTGCATGCATTAAAAATCAAACCAGAAATCTAACCTTCATTATCATGCATATAGGTCTAATTCTTTCTCAATTCAAGAACACTCTCTCCAATACATCCACATAATGCCTTATGCTCCACAGTTTCCACATACTAAAAAAAATAGAAAAACTTCCAATTTTATGCAACATTTTCCAGCATATACCTTCACCAATATCACATGCATTTTATTCCAATTCAAGCATCATTATTATATCATTTGACATGCCACAAAACTTAGATTGTTACTTACCTATTAGGCTTCCCATTTAACACAAAATTCCAGATTAAACAATCCTCTGAAGCAAGCAAAATTCAACGCAATTCTAAGGTGAAACTGAGCTATTTTGTTCCTTTTCTTTTCTTGATAGCAAATTGAAGACAACTTTGAACATATTATTTCTTCGCTATTTCGTGTGGGACTTAGGTGTGGTTTTCATGCAGAACTTAAGCTAGGGTTAAGATCAAAATAAAGAGAAAATTTAAGCAATTTCGGTGGAGAAAGGTGATGGAATTAGCAAAAATATTACTGCTGGAATTTGCTCCATCATCATGCTAGGTGTTAACTTCTAAACTCACCTTATGTCTTAAGACATGTAATACATTTGGCTAATTAATCAGCTTCCCCTAATCCATATTTTAGGTTGCCATTTGTTCCTACTAAATCAGTCCACGTGTAATTCCAAGATTTGTCCATATGTCACATAATAATTGGTCTAATTGTCATTTAATTACGAGTTCATTTATCACACATTTAACTATGCCAAATGTCACCCAATTTTAGGCTTAATCATCCTAATTTTCATATATCAATTTTTTATTACTACTTGGAATTTTTTCCTAGACCAAAAGTATAGTTATTTCATTAATATGTCAATCAATAACATTTAATTCCAATTTACTAATTGAAATCCAATCGTGCCAAAATTTAAGACATATTAATTCATAATTCACATCATGTTCATTTAACTTCTTTCATATCCTGAGATAAGTCATTGAGTACATATGTTATCTTTGTAATGTGTACAAATATCAATTCGTGTATGAATGCTAATGTTATGCATGTATATGCAATACTTAATCTAGGGTTAAACCCTAAGCATATACCAAAAAATAGGATATCATATTTTTAGACTAGTAACAATTCTAAAGTTACAGGTATATTCTTTTTCAAGCAATATAGACTATATCCTTAACTTGATTGACCAAATTATCTTTTTAATAAAAAACCCCAATAATGTATTAATTTTTATTATAAATTTTCTTGATAGATTTAAGTGTAATCTTGAAGATTTAAGTAGTCCTATTGTAAATGTCATTATTCATGTTATAATCTATTCAATACATATGATTTCTAATCCCTATATATGAAATCCAAAATTGAATATTTTTTGTATATTACTTCAATTTAACACAATATGGACTCGTAAATAATTCTAAAAGAAAAGTTAGATTTTTCATTAAATAAAGAAATCAAATTAAGATAATAGATCATCATGTTCATCCCACCTTGATTTATCTCAATTTAAGTCATAAAAAATAAAGGAAACTAGTAATAAACAATTAAGAAAGCAAGATTAACATTGAGTTTTTATGGATCTTATTATGTTCTTAGTTGAATTTTGATAAAGATTCTTTCTTTTCTCAAGGTTACTTCCTTCTTGATGTGCTTTTGATTGCTTTGTCCATCCTCTTGTCCTCTAACCGTCCTTCAGTATTGCCACTGTTGGGCCTCCCAAACAAATCTCTTTATTTCTTATATGTCTCTCTCTTTGTTCTCTTAAGAAAACCCTAAAAAGTTGACCAATATGGGACCATGTTGCTTATAGTTCTCTCTGAAACTTTTAGTAAAAATCACCACCAAAATAAGTCAAGAAGATGATATTATGTTGCACTCATATTGGATTAGTAACTCCTTTATTGCATATATAAGAGTTTATCTATTAAATATGAGTATATGTTTAGGTTATGTTGTGGAATATGGATCCCTATTTGGCCCGTGTTCTTTATGTGCCAGATTGTCCCATCAAGTAGAGTGCATCATGGTGGAAAAGGGAGGGAAACAAGTAATTTTCAAATTGTGTTTATCTAAAATCACTCTATGTCAAACCACTACACTGCATCAATTCATCCTTCATAATATTAAGTACACACAATCCATTAACTTAGGCCAGTAAGACTTAAATTGCAACACATATCATAATCACTTTTCACTGATTCAAATAAACAAAGTCAAAATAAGACATCTTTGATTAAAAGCAAATATGAAATCAAAATGAATTCTTCTCACAGATTTCTCTCTGAAACTCAAGTGTTTGAGGTGAAAGTGTTTCTCTCAAATCTCTCTAAAATAGATTGCACTACCATAGGCTTGCAAATTCACCAGTTATCATTCATTCGAATTACATGAGCTAATATCATAAGGATTTTATTAAGGGTTGTAATGAGGCTACATTTACAGGTGAGGTAAAAATGGCAAAGGGTTAATTACAAGCATTCACAAAGTATCAAGTAAAAGAGACACTCAAATTAAAATTCTGAGATAACCACATGACACAAAGGACTACAACTACTTATACTAACCAATGCCACTATGCTTTATTCCTTTTCTTTTTCTTTTCTTTTCTTTTGTTTTTTTCTTTCTTTTTCCTTTTTCTCCCTTTTCTTTTCTTTTTCTTTTTTTTTGATTTTTTCTTTTCTGTTTTCTTTTTCCCTTTTTTAATTAAGTAACGCTAAAAATAAGGGAAAACAAAAAAAATTGCTAGCAATATAATTTAATAAACACATGAGTAGAAGTATCTATAAAAGTATCTCATAATAAAATACAGAACAAAAGTACCAAATTACTCAATGCTTCATTCAACTTGTGACAAGGTAAGGCTAATGGAGTTTTTGGGTTTCAATATAAGATGATTGATTGAAAAACAAGGAAGGCTAAAAAATGTGTGCAAAGGGAAAGTAATTAGGTGGGTTATTTTTAAGCTAAAGGGTTTAAAAACAAGGAAGGCCTTAATGATTTCTATATCCCATGTAATAAAACAAATTCAATCCAGTTCAGTGCAAGTTCTAAAGGAAAACATGACTAAAGGAGCATCACACAATTCAAAGAATTAGAATGACATAAAGATGATGTCATTTAAAGATCAAATTTCGCTCACAGGTTTAACTTAAGAATTTACTTCAATTCCACATATTACCTCATCACTCAAATGTCAAAATTTTTTCTAAGTTTAAAAGATCTGCTATTGTAATCAATCAACATGATTCACTTAAAATTCACTTAGCCCAATTTAATTTCACGCACACACTCTATCTCATCCAAACTAATATCATAAAGCTTCATAATTTAGCACACAACACAAGCATATCAAAACTGAAAAGAGAATCAAAATCGCTTAATCAGACATATGAACTCTATATCCTTCCCCCACATCTAGAATGGGCATTGTCCTCAATGTCCAAAAACAATAAAAACACAAAAAAGGGATGAGAACAGAAGTACTCCCTTAGATTGAAGAAGCCATATGTAACTTTTAAATGAATGATTGCAGCTTTGAAAACATAGATAGTAGTGTTGAAGTGAAAGATTACAGCTTCTTTTTCAAACGTGTACAAACAAAACAAACTAAAGAAAACAAGTAAAACACTCAAAGCAAACACTCAAAAGATATTCATAAAAGATAAAAACACATAAAAGAATAGGATACGGATGGGGTGCCTCCCATCAAATGCTTTTTTAAGGTTAGAAGCTTAACCCTTGGCATATGTACATCATCCATTATCGAATGGATGCTTGAGCCTAACAGGTAGCATGCTTAGACTCCATGAGGAACCTAGAGCAATTTCTCTCGAAGTAGGCTCCTTCTCAGAATGATGCTCCATAGCTTCTCATGAGTGGAACTTCGTCATTTCACCATTATACTCTAATGTCCACTCATCTTTTCGAGCATCGCCCTTCTCACACCAAGATGGTCTTTGTAAAAGTAACACCAATGGTTGTGGAGACTCAACATCCTGCTTGTCACCTTTGATCTTCAGCTTACTTGCCTACAGCTCGTTCAACTCATATATGATTAGCGGCTTTTCTTCTTCTTGTTTGTCTTCTTACTCTTGTTCTTCTTTTATCTATAAACAACTAGGATAAGGAAATGAAATTTGGTTAGCAATAACATTTACTTCATCACTTACCTTAGGGGGTTGCTCTTCCTAACTCCGCTTGCTCTTCCTTTATTGGTTTTGGGTTCTCTAAATGATCTCCACTCTTTGAAGGAATGCACAACTCTTCCGCATCACTCTCCTGTTGGCTAAGAACTCTTGCAGACATTTAGGCTTCTATTCTCTTCGCTAAGTGGCTCAATTGATCTTCCAAAGTCTTTAAGCTACTCCTTGTTACCTGTTGGAATTAAAAAGTGCTTGTCACCAAATTCATTATGATCTCCTCCAAATACATCTTATTAGCTTGTGGTGGTGGTGGATGCTCTGGCTAGAAGTAGGATTGCTCTTCAAAGTAGCTCGATGGAGAAGCGAATATGTACTGTGTATCCTATAAAAAGGAACACGTACAAAAAGAATAACCCAAAAAATGAGCAAACTTCACATGCCTTAGCTTGTTAGTCATCCCTCGGTACTTGTGCGACTAAGGGTGTGAAATCCACCACTTGATGCTCAAACCTGGAAGTAGCAACAGATGGAAACTCACCATCATAATAAGGAAAATATGAAAAATAAGAATCAAAAGCTACTCGAAAGTTAGCCATGTTGCTAAAAGATCGAAAATCAGAAACAGTCGTGAAACTAAAACAAATAGAAGACAAGGTGACCAAGAGCAACAAAACCAAAACCAAAACAAAAACAAAAACATCAATAGATATGACGTCAAAATTTAATACTACTATTGCTTGCAACCAAATTCAAAAAGAAACTAACATCTATTAATACAAATTAATGTAGTAGTGGAGAGTGGGTATCGTTCCCATAAGGAATTTTAACGATAAAGAGTTTATTAGTTCAAAACTAAATAAAGTAATGAAAAAGGGGGTTTTGCAATTCACGTAAAATTAAGAATGTAGAAATAACAAAAATCGGAAATTAACAAAAATAATTAGATCTAAAAATTTAATAAACAAACCTTAGTTTCGAGTCACCGATGTTATCACTCTAAAATGGATCCTTGATTCAAAATTCAATTCATCAATAAACATTCATTGGAGGATATTTTCTCTTAAGTGTAAATGATTAAAAACATGTATTCTAAGCATTCTTATTAATTAACAACCTAGATACGATCATAGGTTCAATTGAATAATAGCGTTAAGAAACAAGAAACCAATGAACAAGATAACACATGTACGACATGCATTTAATCAAGATGAATATCTTCTTAGAATTCCTTACTCTAACATAAAGAAGGTAATCGTAATTGCTACTTGTGATTAACAAAACTAAACATCATATTTCATTAATCTAGCTATTAAAAGAATAAATTCCTAGTTGCGCACCTAGAAATCAATCAATTTAATTAGAAAAAGTAACTCGGAAGACACTCAATTCTCATTAACAAAACAAACTATATTGAGACATCTCACACATAATAGATGATAACATGGTTTCCTCAACCAAGAAAAGAAATTTAGCTACTCATAATGAAAGTAAAAATAGAAGAAATAACAAAACATATAGTCTCCATCCCTGGTCTTTCTAGAATGTCTGAAAATACTTAAAAAAATAAGGAAGAAATGTAAATCTAAACTAATGAAAAATCTGCAGAAATTGTAAAACTATTCTAAGATAAAAGCTGACGTGAATAGTAACTTTCTTCTCCTTTTATACTTTTCTGATCCCTCTTCTCTTCTCTCTTTCGTGATCTTCAGCAGATAGTCCTTGCCCAACTTGAAGATGTTGATCTAAGATAGCAATATAATCTTCAAAGATTATGAAAATCTCATATTTGAATTTGAAAACAGATCTACAGATAATTTCCATCCTTACACGTGCCCACGAATAGTCACTGAATTTTGTTGTCAATTTGGAATTTCCAAATTTTCTTTGTTTCTTTTGCATCTTTTGACTAAATTCCATCTCTAAAGTGTTGAAAATCACCTGAAAACAATTAAGAGGCAATTCCATTAATTTTGGATTATAATTTCCACACATTAAAGAGAATTAAATAGAAAATAAGTGCAAAATGACAACTTAACACTCTAAAACTTCTCCAACTTAGCACTAACTAAGAATAGCAAAACTTGTCTAGTTCAACTAAATCTAGCCTAACATGAGTTAAAGTCAATGTGTCTAACCTAAGTTAACTGAGCTTCAGGTTAGACATTAGGTTGGATTTAGGCTTTTTAAAAAATTTTCCAAGCAACCTAGCCCATTGATAAGTGTAAATTGCATCGTTTTTTAGGGCATAGTTTGATATGAGTTTAGCCATTAATTCAATCTTTTAGTATGTGTTTAGGTTCGAATTCTGTTAGTTTGTTAATTATTAGTGTTTTAAGTATTTTAAGGGTTAGTACAAGCTTTTGAGATTAAATATTATGTTTTTAAGGTACCTTGATGGGTTTGCTAGTGTTTCAAGGTCAACATCAAGGAACGGAGAAGTTTCAGAGACATTCAGGCTGAAACAACGGCCCATGATCGTGGCTTATCAGGCCACAATCGTGACAGAAGCTCCAGGTTTGGCCTACGATCGTGGCCCGCATGCAATGATCGTGACAGTAACACGCCACGATTGTGATAAAGGCTCAGATGTGAGCCATGATTGTGGCCTGCATCAGGTAGATCCACAGACACTTATGAACTTCATGTTTTGAAGGATTTTTTTAGACCTTTTAGACCCCAAAAAAACCTTAAGGTTACCCAAAAAATATAAAAGTATAAAAAGAACATAAAGCAGTGGAGAAAAGGGAGCTTTTGTGTAACAACTTTTGGAAACCCTAAAGGTAGAATACCGAGAGAGAGAAAGAAGAAGAAGGAAGAGCAAGACAAAGCTGAATTGACATGCTTCTCGGATTAGGACATTTTTTGATGTCACTGCCTCTCATAATCTATTCCAAATTTTATTTCCTTTTCGTTTCGAATTTGCTTATATATAGAATTGAGATGGATAGTATGATGATAGGATTTGGAATATTGATGATATTCTAACTTTTATTTGGGATTTTATTTTGATTTAATCATAATTAAGTTGATTGTGTTATTTGGATGACTGTCGTGATTTGATTGCGTTCTTACATAAAAATTGAGAGGGTAAACTAAATGAAAAATGATTAAATCGGATTAATGAGAATTAGGCGATTTAATAGAAACTGTGACAAATCTTATTGGTAGTTGTGCGGAGAGAGATCCCGTGTGATATTCCAATAGTTTATTAGAGTGCTTCAGATCAATTAGGGTTTGGAATAATTTGTGAATTGAGAGATTGCAAAATTTCATAATCCAATAAGGGTATATAAATTAAGGTTTAATGGTTATAACTTGAGAACGAGTAATCAACCCTTAAGACAGTCTAGAACCAACACTCTATTGACACATAATCCACTAGGTTAGCATTAATGATAAGTAAAATCCCCTTCCTTATAAATTGGTAAATTCCTTAGGTTAATTTCTATTGTGATTGCATATTGCTTAATTCTTAATTCCTTCGTGTTTAATTTATGATTTAAGTGATTGAATTCAATTCTCGTGATTACTTTTCATTGCATTGTTTATTTTGAGTTTCATATATTGTTGGCCTTAGATTTTAGGATTAGATTAGTGTCCCTCCTCATAGGATCGACACCTTTTATATTACAATTGTGACCTATGCGCTTGCAGTATTTGAGGGCTTATAAATTTTAAAGCTCAAACGATACGATCACCCAACTTAAGCATAAAATTTTTAAGTAAATGACATTGTTTCAATTTTTAAAAATTAAAAAATTAATTAAGACTGGTCTAGGCTTGATCAAACCTAATTAGGATTTGGTCAAAATCGGCTCGAGCTCAAATACAAAATTTTAAGCCAAGAAGGTTTGGGTAGGCGTAAGCTTGGCTCGACCCATTGCCAAGCCTAGCTCTAACATACCTAAATTCATTCCTTCTTCATTAGAGAGCTAAAATAAGGTTTGTAAATAAAATATAAGCCACATTAAGAACTAAATTCTATAGAAATAATCTAAACACAAGCCAAATAATCTTAAAATCATGCTAAAAGTATAATATAATTAGCATTTATCAAATTCTATTACACTTGTGCAATTGCTTATCCTCAATCAAACTAATCTCATTACTCTTATCTTACATAGGTGGAACTTCATGAAAGAATTAACAAATTAATCGTATTACTCAAGATTTCTTATTATTTATTTAATTGTAAAGTTTATCAATTTACTAGGGAGTTAGGTACTCATAACAGTTCATAAAATAATTTAATTCAATCTTTAACTCGATCTACAAAACTCTGCTTAATGCATAAACATAAACATATATGATAAATATTTTCTAACTTTAAATTATTTTGACAATCCTTATTAAATTAAAAACAAAGCACTAATTTTGATACGAGCATTTAGAAGCTTGTTTGAAAAGTTACCTAACCTTTTAATGTGAAAGTATACAATTTGTCATGAACATTCTCAATTAATCAATTAGGTAACCATTTTAAATGGCAACTAGAACTGCTCTTTAACTTCAACCTTTTTAGTTAGTCTAAAATCAAATGAGTGAATTTATTTAATTCTCACTTGTTCTTACACATTTTGTTCCTTTTTTGGATGAGATACTAAAAGATATTAAAAAGAGTTCACTTCTAACTCAATTTCATATTCGAATTATATGGCAAGTATCACAATGTAAATCAAATATCCATTTTTTAAATTAATGAAGCAAATTAAAATTAACTTAATCATCAATTCCTATGACTATGTGCCTAAAAAAACAAATCATAATAACAAAAAAATTAGTAATGAATTATCTAGATCAATATTCTTAAAAAATCCATAATTTTTCGTATTAAGCTAATTTTAACAAAATTGATAAGCACAATAGTTAACTCTCCCCCACACTTGAGTTTTTCATTGTCTTTAATATACACATCAAGTAAGAACATCAAAAATAAAGAAAATAATTGAAAAGAGGTAAGGAAAATTGATACTCTCCTAATAATAAAAGAACATATGCCTTGTTCAATTCTATCAATATATCTAAGGACTGGAGAAATCTGATCTTTAGTTTGAGACAATGTTGCTTATATGCCTGCTGAACTCCACTAAGTCTTGATTAAATCTTGATAAGACTTCTTTCTTTTCTCTAAAGGTGCTTCCTTCTTAATGTGTTCTTGACTACTTTGGTAGTCCTTTTATCCTTATCTTTTGCTTTGGTCTCCTAAATAGATCTCCTTACTTCTATCATGTCTCTCTCTTTTTTATCTTAAAAAAATCCTAAAATTTTGACCAACATAGGTCTAATACAAGAATATGTTAGTCCTTGTATTATTTAATAATTTTCTCTAATTTTTTTGTAACAATCACCCTCAATAACATAGTTTTATGTTGCAATCATATTAGATTAGCAGCTCCTTTGTCACACATCCAATAGTTCATTTGCTAAACAATGGTTTGAAGTTTATGAATACTAGTCCATAATTGGGCTGTGTTGTAGAATATGGGTCCTTATTTAACTCATGTTCTTTATATGGGAAATTTTCCTAATAACTATAATGCACTAGGATAGAACAAAAAGGAATATATAATTATGTATGGATTGTATTCCTTCATATACCAAGTTTTCAAGGAGTTAAATACACTAATAGGCTATACTAGGTTGAATACATACCAGTATTTAGGTCGTATTAGTGAATATAGGATCATGTTCAACTCACATTCATCTAAAATTACCATAAAACTTCTCCAACTTAGCTTCGATTTGTTTGAATTCATTCTTTCTTCATTGTGGAGTTAAAATGAGGCCTTAAAAACAATATACAAGGCATATTAAGTATCAAATCCTATAGAAATCATCTAAACACAAGGCATTAACAACGAAACCTAGTAGAAATTCTGTTGACAAGGGTGGTCTGGGGAGGTCTAGTAGTACATAACCTTACCCCTAACTAGTAGGGAGGCTATTTCCATATTTAAACACAAGGTAAATGCTCCTAAAATCATGTTTAAAATATAATTTCATTAGCATTTATCAATATACAAGAATCAGAAGACTATAAAGGATATCAAGCACAACCATAAACCTCCTGTAACATCCTATTACCCATGTTAAGGCTAGAATTGTGATTTATGAGAAAGTACTGAGAAATTAGGAAATGCACATCATGTTTTAGTTAAATATGAAATGCACATTTTTGCACATGAATATGATTGTATTTCATTGACATTTTTCAGGTATAATTGATTTATAAATGCGATTAAAATGTGAATTGTGAGTTATTTACATTAAAATTTTATTTGGAGACCATTAGCATTATTTCAGAATTTTTAGTGAATTTGAGGTACATTTGGACTAGGAAAAATGATAAGTGATAGGATAAATTGATAAATGAAAATTTTGGATGATTAAGCCTAAAATTGAGAGACATTTGGCATAGTTAAATGTATGAAAAATGGACTAGTAAGTAAATGACAATTGGACCAATTAATGTGTCACATGTGAAGCAATAATTAGGAGACATATGGATTGATTAATTGGTGACATATGGCAACATCTAGAGTGGATTAGTGGAAGCATCTTGATTAGGCAAATGTAAGACATGCCTTAGGACAAATGTTGTGTTGTAAAGTTGACACCTAGCATGTTGATGGAGCAAATTCCAGCAGCAATGTTTCTGTTGTTTCTCTCACCTTTCTCCACCGAATTTGCTCCAACTTTCTCCTCTGTAATTTTCCTGAACCCTATCTATATTGCTGCACCAAAAATAGCCTTTTACCTTACACAAAATAGCCAAGAAAACTAGCTAAAAGTTACCTTCATCTTGCTTTCCAAAATCAACATGTTTTCATCATAAGTTTGTGATGAATTTTGCTTGCATGGAGACCTGATTTAATCTGAATTTTAAGCTAAATTGAAAGCCTAACAAGTAGGTGACAATCTGATCTTTATGATATGTTTAGTAGTATGAGAATTATGCCTGAATTGGAATGATATTGGTGAAGATGTATGCTAGAATGTTATGAACTGGAGAATTTTCATTGAATAGACTTCGGTATTTTGATGATATCTTGAATTGTAGATTTCCAAATAAGTTGATTATTAATTCAAAATAAATAATAAATTAGAGACATCACTTTTTTTAAGAAGTAGAATGTTAATTCTGTCTCTAAGCATTTCAAAATCTGGCTGGAAGTAGAGTTAGGAGTTATGTTACAATTTAAAAACAATCTGAACTCTTTTAGATATAACTTTCAGTATACTAAATCAAATTATATGATTCTAGTGTTATTATAAACTGGAAACATAGTGGAATAATTTTATACAAGAAAGTTTTACTAAAATATACCATTTTCCTCATCTTAATGATCATGCAAAGTTATCCCGAAAGGAGGTGTTAGGATGAAAATGCTGAGGTGTGCTAGAATTTGATAACTGGAATATTTTTACTGAACATACTTCGACATTTTGGTTATATTTTGTTCTGTAGATTTCCAAAATAAATGATTCTTGTTTTAAATTAAATTAGAGACATTTATATACAAATTTTAAGAAGAAATTTAATTTGAAATATCTCCTTAAGAGTCTTGAAATTTAGCTTGAAAGTAAGTCTTGACCTAGGTAGTAGCACTACTAAGGACATAAATCAAGTCTTGTTGTTATTAAATAAAATTTATTAATAAAGGCCGAATCAGACAAATGTTTCTTCACAAAAGTTATAGATTATTATCTTATATTTTGATTGGTATAAATTTTGTAATTTTTAGATATTGGAATTGAGAGATATGAGATGTAAAACTTGAATGCATGATCATGCATTAGCCAAAATTTCAAATGTACACAGTCTGTGGTGTTTTGAGCATAACTCATAAACTAATGAATCAAATTGTATGATCTTAGTATCATTAGAAACTTAATACATTGGATAACAACTTTTCAGAAGGAAGTATTGCCTAATTTTGTCATTTATCTTATCATAATAATTATGTAATGTTGACCCAAAAGCATATTATGAGAAAAAAATATGAAATGATTTATGGAATTAGTTTCACATTGTTTTATTATGGTCCAAACCCTAAGTACAAATTATATTAATGACCGTTTTGCTATCTGAATGATACGATGACAAAATCTTGATAAGATACTTAGAATTGTCATTGAGCATGCATTGTGCATATTGTCTATATATTGATATGCATAAAGAAAGACTTATACATTTGTGCAAAATTGTGGTATATGTAAATGTGTTTTGAATTGAATTTGATATTGATGAATGTGTACTGAATTCTAGACAATAATTTTCCGAGCTTTTCGATGCATGTGAATATCATTGGAAATGCTACTTGTATGTGAATGAGAATGACTAATTGAATTTGATATATACTGATTGTGTTCTAAATTTCGAACATGAATTGTTTGAGAAGTTTAATATTTGGGTATGTATTGGAAGTGTTATGAATTGTTGTGAAACTTTGTATGATATCTGAATTCTTAAAAAAAAGTTGAATGCCGGACTTAGGTATGATGATTATAAGATTCTGATTATGCATCATTTGTAATTGTTATACATGGTAAATTCTGTAATTTATGCATTTCATAAAATACATGCTCAGATAAAGGCGTTGTGACCAGAGTAGCCAATTTGATAGAGCTTTGAGCTCAATTTTCTGCACGTAGAGCTTTGCTTCATATTTTTTGTCTATACATAGAGCTTTGCTCTGTAATATATGTTTCTAAGTAAGCCCAATGGGTCAGTATTTGTATCCGTATGTAAAAGGCACTCGGTCACAACAGTAATAACGAATGTGGAGTCTCATATGCATCTATATTGATATATATATGTTTTGATTTGCAATGATATAGTAATGAGTGTATTTGGATTATACAAGATCTGAATGATTATATATGAATTATGTGATCTTGTGTGAAATCATCAATGATGGTTCACTCATCGAGTTCGCAACTCATAAAAATTGTAACATGTCTTTTCAAGTATGAGACAGGAGACCTAGTTCCTTAGACTGGACTAAAGGAACCTTTTGGATTAAGTTATGGCTTAAAGGTCTGTCAGCTGACATCAAAAGAGTTATAGCTTATGTTTTGTCGTCTTCCTAGAACTTGTATAAGGTTTTGTAAATATTTATTAATTGATACAGTGTAAGCTTTTGTTCAATGAAAATAGTGTGAGTTTTTGACAATGAATGCAAGGAATGGTTTTAATTTGATGACTTTTAAATTATGTTAGATGATGCCATGTTAAGTTGGATTTATGTTCGCTCTAACATGCCATTATCATAGGATATGTACTTGAATGTCCTTGGGTGTTTGGGTATATACTCTATGGTCGTGGGATGTTGCACCTCCACTATGATTCTTTTCCATTAATCACCTGATGTAATGGGTAAAGGGTGATTAAACCTTCTAATACAATACTAAATATACTAAAATCCCTAATTTTTTCATCATCTTCATCTTATATTCATCCATATCACGTAGAATGGAAAAATTAAATTAAAATTTTCTAATCAGTCTTTTATTAAATTAGGTTAATTAGGATAATGTTAGATTACTTATATTAGATTAGATTTATTTTTTTAATTAGAGTTTAGAATTAAAGAACATTAATTTGATTTAATTTAATTTTATGCCATACATAGAAATTTAAAAATAATAAATGTATGCAAAACATAATGGATGGAGACATAAATTTGTTAATATTCTTAACTATTTAAGATTTAAATTGAGTAGTTTGCAAATGTGAGGATTCATTTTAAATGATTTAAAATGTTAGGGTCTAACTTGTATTTTAATAAAATCATAAGATTAAAAATACATTTTTTACTACTAAAGAAATGATGGGATTGGTTAAAAATAGGAAACATAATAAAATAGTAAGCATAAACAAAAAGAAAAAAAGTATGGATTGACATGCTTAAGAGAATAAAACGACAACAAAGGAAGAAAAGACAATGTAAAATGATAGCAAGTGAAGCATAAAATGCTGATTGGGAAAGTATTTTGAACCTTAATGTTTTAACTAGAATACAATTTGATTCATGACATTTTAAAACATTCAATTTGAACCCTAACATTTTCAAAATGTACAAAATAGATCGTAATTGAATAAAAAACTTTAGAGAGTTAATTTTTTATTAGTTAAATGTCACATCAATACTAAAGTTGAATTATTATTATTATTATTTATAATCTAAAAATGGATCTCACTACATGTGGCATAGTAGGACTAATAAATGATGATTTAGTTATATTTTTAATATCATGTTTAATGCATTTTACTTGTTTATTAGAGAGTTTTATTATTTTTATACATAATTCATTCCTACTATGTTTTTAGGTTGTAATTCACTTATTTGGAGTAAATGAAATGAATTGGGATAAACTTGTAGCAATTTGGAGCTATTTTGACCAAGTTATAAGGAAGTTAGAAATCAACAAGGGCACCAACACGCTCATGTTGATGGACTTAATTCCTTTAATAGATCAAAAAAAGTATAGATCAGTAGAATCAAGGTAGAAAACTAAAGAATCGAAGCTATTTTTTTAATAACATAGGGGTGAACACAGTTGTGTTGTTAACTGTGAAAGTCCATGTAACTATGTTAACAAATAATTACCCTGTATATCACTTTGACATGATTGATTATGAATTGAATGAAGATATTTTCCTTTTGTTGAGGTTAGAAATGCCTATATTGGTGTTAATCATGACCATCTTAGGTTATTTCTAAACCATGTCCATGCCTTAAACTTTTTTTTTCATGAATGTTGAATATTTAATTGAGATTAAGGGATAAGTGGATTAAAATGCCTGTGTCTAGTGGTTGTCTATGACCCAAAGCCCTCATTTTTAAACTATAAAAGGTAAAATTAAGAGGAAAAGCAATAAGAAGAGAAATACAAAATAATAACTTAAGATGGCAGAAAGAAATTAAAACAAGAAAGGAAACACATTTAGTGTGGATTTCCACCAATATGATTTCATAAAAGATTAAAAGGTATTTTGTTATGTATCTTTTAGTTTTCTATTTTACCTTTAGTTTTAATATTATGTCTTCTATGATTAGGAACTAAAATGTCTGTAGTACTTAGATTAGATGAACCTTGGGATAGATATTGTAGTAATTTTATTTTAATTTAAATGATTCTTCAGTTTTATTAAGAATCAATTATAATTTTGAAATTTGTTCTTATGTGATTTCAAGCAATTAAGATCAAGAAATCTAATGTATTAATAGATCTATCATAATTGATATAAGATGTATTTAAACCTAGAGATAATTTAACATAAATCTTTTAGATTAGGGTTAAACCTAATAATGAAATTCATAAATCAATTAATGCAATTATAGGAGTTTTAATTAGAAAAAGATTTCAATTAATCATCCTAGGGTCAGGTGTAATAGTCTTGAGAAAAATATTATCATAATTGAGGAATTTATACAGTCCAATGTACTTTAAAATAAATTGATTAATGAAATTATGATTGCATGAGAAGTCCTAGGAGGATTTGAATTTCTAGGTATCAATGTTTCCATTGATGGAAAGACAGTAAGTTTTATTAATTCTAGTCCTCGTAGAACCAACTCATACTCTCCAATTTTAGCTACAATTACATTGTATACTTACAATTGATAGGTGTAGTTTATACTATGTTTTGATAAGTGTTTAAGTGTGTTTATAGTTGTTTATTAGATTATTATTACATGTATAGGCTTAGAATTGTGTTAATGTGACTGTTTATTTATTACACTTTTAAAAAAAAGAAACTTAGCATTCAAAGTTTTAAGGGAGGAATTAAGTAAAGAAGAAACACATACAAGAGCAAGTGATGATGAAGACCTCATCTTTATCACTAAAAAATTTAAGAATTTTTCGAAAAGAAAGAATTTCTCTAAAGTAAAGGATTACAAGGAAGGTAAAGGTGACTCAAAGTGTAAATCCTCTAACATTATTTGTTTTTAATGTATAAACCTTTATCACTTAAAGTCACAATTCTCTCTACTCAAAGAGATGACAAGTATAAAAGAAATAATAAAGAAGAGAACAAGGAAAAATAAAAGAATAAAACACTTAAAGCCTCAACTTTGGATGACACAAGTGAATCTGAAAATGATTAACAGAAAGGACAAATGTCTCATATATGCTTTCTCGTTATGAATGGTGATGAGATAAGTTCCAATTCTAATTCGTGTGATAGCGATAATGATCTAACATAAAATAGACTAGTCAAAAGGTTAGAAATTATGAGTAAGAAAAGAAAAAATTATCTTCTAAAATCAAGGGAGTTCAAAAATAGTTAGATGCATCTATGAATGAGAATGAATAGATGAAAAGTTAATTGCATCTCATTAAAGTATCACAAAATTTTGATCATTAATAAAATTATGCGTTAGACATATTAAAGCATAAAAATGAGACATTGAAGAAGGAGATTCAAGTTATCAAAGATTCATTATCCAAATTCACTAAAAGGAATGAAAAATTATAAAAACATGCTAAGAGCTTAAAAGAATTCCAATAATAAGAATGGAGTAGGACATAACTTAAGAAGTCGAGCCAATTTTAAAACCACTTTCGTAAAGGAAAAATATTTACATAGTGGAGAACCATTGCCTAATGTGAAAATTGAGTTGGAGCCTCCACATCTAATCATATGCATACACGTTCCACATCCACTAGGACTCATTTTAAAAACAATCATAATGCTTTTATTTATGGCCCACAATCTAGTCATATAGTTTAATACTCTTAAGGGAAGAACTGGTATAAATTCTATATGCAAACCCATTAGTACCCTTGTAGACATTAAAGAATCATACATCAAGCCTTCATTCATAGTAAGTATCATACATATAATCATGATAGCTTATTTTACTACTCTCGAAAAACATTCAACTACTTTAATTTCCAAAGGAAGATTTCTCATTATGCACACACATAGAATACCAAGGAATACATTTATGCATCATAATTTCTCATATAACATGATATGTCATTTTTGTGATAAATATAGACATGATGATATATTTCATTTTATCAAATAAAAGTTGGTAAACAAACCTTTAAAAGTGTGACTTAAAAAGAAGAAGGAGCCTAACAATCAAGGAACCAAGCTTATTTGGGACCCAAAACACATTAATTATGTTGTTTTTAAAAGGTTTTTAAAGAGCAAATGGTATATAGTAGATGTTAGTATTATTTTTAAAGAGCTTTTTTTTATCTTGTTGAATCTATCCTCTTTGTGTCTAAGAAAACTTGAAAATATTTATGTAAAATGTGGAGAAATTATCCCTGAAAGAGAATAAGAATGATAAAAGACTCTTCAAAGAGCCAATTGTTAAACTAAGTGAGGATGAAAAGAAGGATGAGATGCTTCCAATACAATGAATATTTAAGAAGAATCATCATTTAAATCATTCATAGGTGATGTTCAATAAGAGGGAATTATTGGATCATGATTAGAAATATATGACAGTCTCCACTTATTTATCAATTTGAGTATAAATTTTTAGTAATGAATGATGGGTTTACACTATGAATAACGAAATGAACAATTTTTTAAAAGAAAACTATAATGTGGACTTTGGTACCTAGACTTAGATATTATTGTACAAAATGAGGATGTTAAGTTCGAATTTACATCAATTGGCAATAATTTCTCTAAACTATTAAATAGGAATAAATTAGAATTGGTTATATGTTATATATGATGAGGATCCCTCTATGCAATTTAACACATTCTTGATTGATATTTACTTAGTTTATCATAACTTTTAATATTTTCATTTGAGTTTTAAAGTTGTTTTCTATATTTTCAAAATGTGATGGCATTAATATCTTAGTATCATCAACCAGTGTCCTTAAAAGTAATCTTGTTTTTATCTTTCTAATGAGTTTATAAGGAGTTTGGTCATTCCCTAGCCAACTAACTAGGCACATTAGTTAACCAACATCTTTAAGTGGTTGACCAATGTACCCTTTGTTAAGAAATTATCTTTCCAGTAAGTTTAAAGGATTTTGGTCACTCCTTTGGTCGACTACCTATGTATATTATTCAACCATTGCCTTTAAGTGGTCTACTAGTGTCCCCTTCTCTAAAAAACTTCTCTTTCCAACGAGCTCATAAGTAGATTGGCTATATATATTGACCAACCACATCAGTCACTGGTTAACCAATATGACTCTATGGTCAACCAATGTAATGTGTTCAAAACAAATATTCATCATTACTTCAATAATTATATCTGAGACAAACACTAGTCTTCATAATCTAAACTATTTTCTTTCTTTTTCATTTTT
>JANSVA010000217.1:22509649-22523912 GCA_025504915.1 Erythroxylum reticulatum
TTCATTTATTTCTAATATTATTATTATTTGATTGTCACCAAAATTAATAATCGTGAAGTCCTCTTGACTTAACAGTGATATATTATGAGTTATAATATTTAGTTAGGGCATTATATTGTTGTAATTGAGGCTATTCTAAATGATATTAAGGTTCCTCTTTACCATGAAAGAATATTGTAAAAGGATTCCTCTTTATCGAGAAAAGATTGTATAAAGGATGTAATTTAACTTGAAAGAATAATTATAGTGGAATTCTAAGAGGAGTATAGGAAGTGGACACAATCAAGGCTTATTTGTCAAACCATTATAAATTGATTTACATTCTCTCTTTCCTATCCTCTTTAAATTATTAATTAACTGGTTAGTTGGTTTATGTTAAACAATCTCTCTATTCTTATATATATTAATTGTTGTTAAATTAAGTTCATTAATTAAAAAAATTGTCTAATTTTGTAAACACCTAATCCACTCCCCCCTTGAGTGTCATTAGGAACTAACAATCAACATTTTGTTAAATAAATCTACAATTTGGTGTTATTAGGTCAAAAGATGCTTGCACTTATAAAGGAATTCCTTAGATTTCCATCTTGCCACTTTATTCAATTAATTTCTTACAAAGGCCTCTATGATCTCCTTCACCTCCTCATTAATCTTTGTGAACATAATTCCTTAAGTTTTTTATTCCACCAGAGTTTGGTATGTTAATACCAAATTGCGTCATTGATTACAAGTAATATTAATGATGAGGAAATTGAATATGTAAAGCCTTTTATCACTCCCAAGCTTCATGAAACTCTTCCCCTTCCTTCTCTGTGAAGCTTTGCAATTGCATCCTAAGCTTGACAGTATTATGTGGTGGAAAAACTATTAATATAAATGCATCATAACCCCTACTCCCACTCCATAAAAGAGTTTATCTTTATTACAGTCAGTCATATCTTTACTCGATCTCTCATACAATAGGGCAAACACTTCATCCTTAACTTGTTTACTGTGAGTCTATTAAATGGAATCATTTATATCACTGAGCAAAACTCCTTAATGAATGTGATCATGTCTTCACTGGGTGATCCACCAAAGATCAGGAACAAGAATACACGTACCTACTTTTGCTTGTAGTTCTTGCCCTTTTGATTTAATACGAAAGAGACTAGCATTAATTACTGGTAACTAGTTTTCCCACGTACTTATCTTTTATGGTTATTGCACCATGTTTATAGCTAATTTATCTTCTTATAAAACTATATCTTCCCTCCTCATTACTCAATTCTTTTTATAGGTTTGTTCAATTTCTTAATCAATTTAAACTAGAGACTCCAACCTTTCACTCCTAGATCTCCTTATCTTACATTAACTATTTGAAATAAATCAAAAAATAAATAAAACACTGTTAGATCAATAAAAAATAGTAAACCTAGCTCCTTGGATACGATGCCAAAAACTTGATATTTACTATTTCTAATATACTAACACATAGAATAAATCGTAGATAGATAAATAAAATTAGAGTGATTTTAGGGTGTCGATCTCATAAACAACTAGTACTAAAACTGTCAATCTTAGTAGACAAACAAAATGAATAAAACCAAAGAAAGTTTATTGAAAATAGTTAACAAAACAAATAAACTAATGAAATAAATCAATAAGAAAAATATTAGGGATCCGAGATTCACTTCTATGGATATCCAAGTATCAAACATACTTGATTATTAGGGTGAAATAACAATTGAACCAAAATATTTACACCCTCTTTCAAGGCGCAAAAGTATATTTAACTAGGTAATTACCATCTTTTAATGTGCAATTTAATCTAATCAAACTCATTAGGTATGGTTAATCTATTTAGTTATCACTAAAGCCTAGGACATTATCATTCTCTATTACTAAAGTGATTATTCTCCTGGAAAATATATCATACTTCATTTATCACTCTATCATATAATCCCTATAATTGAATTTACAGTGGCCAATTACAAATCAAACAATTAAGATAAAAAGGAATAGATTCAACCCATAAAAAAAATTAAATATATATAATAATTAAATAAATCCTTACAAGATGTATCCTTAAACCTAAATAAGGTTTTTAGCTATTAAACATGATAAAAATAAAACATAAATAGATAAATCTCATTATAGAAGAAAAGAGTGAAAAAAGAGTTAAGACAAGTTATCAATAGCTTCTTCAATTCTTGCTAGAAATCTTCCTCCAATTAATAACCAAAACAAAAACTCTAAAAAAAACTATCAAATAGATCTCTTAAAGATGGCTAAGTTCTACGTAAAACCTCCCTCTTAAAGTCCCTTAAGGTTGGCTGTAAAATGAGGAGAAGTTGAACAAAATTCTAAGTCTAATAAAAGTCTGCTAGAGATTTAAAAGTAATCTCATGAATTAATTCTAATAAAAATATATATAGATATGATTATAAAAATAGACTTTTAGATGAGTTAAACTTGAAGAATCCCAGAGTCTTATAATTTATCTTTAAGAATCGATGCATGTTACACTTTGAATAGTAATAATAAATATGTTATACTTCTTTCACTCTTTGTTGGTCATTATGTAACTAGTGCTTGACATGCTCTATAGCTAGCATTTATATATGTTTTACTGTTTCTCTTTGCAAATTAAAAACTAGTCTGACATGCTCCATAGCTAGTCTGTTGCTTTATCTTACCTCCTAAGATCGTCATGAAAGATAGACACCTATTCTCTAGCTAACACTAGCACCTGTTATTTTATGTGACAAAAGCAAATCTTATTTCATGAATTCCTACCCTTTATAAAGGGTGGTTTGTTGTAACAGAACATGTAATCTGTAACATAAAAGATTTGCTAGTGAAAATATAAAAAAGGAAATAAAATAGAGAGTGGATCAAAAAAATAATGGGTTTAAACTGAAGAAAGTTGACTGGACTATTAGTTTAGTATCATTATCTCAAGCCCGAAACCAAACAAATCTTTTGACCCATCATATTTTTCCTTCTAAGTTTCCTTCACTCTTCAATTCTCTTCGCACGCCACCACAAGCTCGAGGTCGGTTGACACGCCGCCGTAAGCTAGGCGGTAGATGTTGTGGATGACACCAAGCTTGAGTATCAGATCTTGAAAGGAAGATTTTGGTAGAGCCTTTGTGAAGATGTTTTCTAGTTACAAGTTGGTGGAGATGGGAAGAAGGTGGATGATGCCTTTCTGTAACTTTTCATGAACAACATAGTAATCGATCTCGATGTGCTTTGTTCGTTCGTGAAAGATTGGATTTTCTACGATGTGTATGGCCGAAAGGTTGTCGCAGTAGATATATATTGGGTGGAGATGGTTGATTCTGATGTCTTGAAGAAGATAGAATAGCCATTGGAGTTCGCAAGTTGTGGTGGCAAGGGCTCTATACTCTGCTTCAGAAGAATTTGTAGAGATGGTCGATTGTTTCTTCGATTTCGATGAGATCAAGGAAGATCCGAGAAAAACATAGTATCCAGTGACAGATTTTTGTGAGTCGGGACAAGTTCCCAGTTAGAATCAGAGAATGCACAGAGTTTGAGTGGTGAGTCTCAGCAGAATAAAAGCCCTTGACCCGGAGATTTCTTCAAATATTGAAAGATTCGATGCGCTGCTTCAAGGTGAGAATTTATTAGTGCATTCATAAATTGTGAAAGTTGTTGGACGGCGAAGGATATATCGGGTCTTATGGTGGTCAAGTAAAGGAGATTTCTAATCAAGCAGTAGAAGGAACATAGGTTAGCGATGTAGTCTCCAGATGAGGATAATTGGAGATCTGAAGCCATAGGAGTCACAGCTAGTTTTGAGAGCAGAAATCCAGTGTCTTGAAGTAAGTCAATTGCATATTTGTTTTGACTTGGATTTATACCAATGGAGGATCTTGCTAATTCAAGTCCTAAAAAATATTTTATAGGGTCGAGATCTTTGATTTTGAAGGTATCATTAAGGAATTTTTGGTGGTTTGTATAAGCTGCAAATTATTACTGGCAAGTAGCACGTCATCAACATAAACAAGTAAGATGATGAAGTGTTTACCTACTGTCTTTTTGAACATGGAGTGATCTGACTGTGATTGAGCAAAGCCAATGGAAAGGAGAGCAGATGTTAAATTCGAGTGCCATTGGCGGCTCGCTTGTTTCAGACCATAGATGCCTTTTTTGAGATGGAAAACAAGGTCTGCACGTGGAAGAGCTAAGCCTGGAGGAGCCTTCATGTACACTTCTTCGAGTAAGTCACCGTGTAGAAATGCATTATTTATGTCCAGTTGATGCAATAACCAGTCTTTCTGTACTACTAACACCAACAGAACTCTGATTGTTGTCATTTTTACCATAGGAGAGAACGTGTCTGTATAATCTAAGCCTTCTTGTTGAGTAAAGCTTTTGGCTACTACACAACTTTTTCACCTTTAGAGACTTCCATCTGCATTGAACTTTAATATGTGGACCCATTTGTAGTCAATTGCTACTTTCCTTGGATGTAAGGGTTTAAGTTCCCAAGCGTTATTGTCTTCTAGGGCTTTTAGTTCTACTTGCATTGCATCTCTCCATTCTAGATATTGAACTACTTGCTTATAGGTAGTAGGCTCTTTGAGTGAAGAAAGTCTAGTTGACAAAACACGATGTTGAGGAGATAGGTTATCATAAGATAGAACAAAGGAGAGGGTTTGAGGTGAAGTGTGTGAAATGGTAGGGCAGTGATAATCTTTGAGATGTGATGGAGGTTTGGATTGTCTTGTGGAGTGACGCAACAATGGATTTAGGTCAGGTTGAGTTAGAGAAGTAGGTGAAATGATAGGTTGTATGGGGAAAGGTTGATGGATTGATGAAATTGATGGAATGAAATCATCAAAGGTTGAAGTTGAATGAATGGGCAGTATAGGTGAAGGTAGGTCTAGGATGATAGATGAGGTAAGGTAAGGAAATATAGTTTCATAAAATTGAATGTCTTTGGTCAACAAATATTGGCTTAAGCTGAGGTCAAAACCTTGTAGCCTTTAGTGCCTGTAGAAAAACCAATAAAGATACATTTTCTTACCCTTGCATCAAATTTCCCTCTATTTGCTTCTTTGGTGGAAGCAAAACAAAGGCAACCGAACACCTTTAAATCTGTTAAATCTGGATTAGTACCAAATAAGACAGAATATGGAGATTGGTTAGACAATAGAGGTGAAGGAATTCAGTTGATTAAGTAAATAACATGAATTACACAATTTGCCCAGAACTTTGTAGGTAGGTTGGCTTGCATTTTTAGAGCTCTTGCTATATTCAAAATGTGTTGATGTTTCCTTTCAACTCTTCCATTCTACTATGGTTTCAAAACATGTAGTTTCATGCAAAATTCCTTTTTCTTTATAAAAATTTGTCATGCAGAATTCTATACCATTATCACTGCGAATGCATGTAACATGTTTCTCAAATTGTCTTTCAATGTAAGAGTAGAATCCTTTTATTATATCTCTGGTTTCGAATCTATGTCTCATTATGTATATCCATGTCATTCTACTATGGTCATCCACAATAGTTAGAAAGAACTTATAACCAAGAATAGAGGTAGTATGATAGGGACCCCAAATGTCAATGTGTATCAAATTAAACAAGCTTTTGCAATTGAAATTCTAGGATGAAAAGGAAATCTTCTTTGTTTAGCAAAATGGAAAATATCACATTGATCTGTGTTTTGAAAAACAACAGCAGAATCTATTCTAGATAAAGTGTGGAGTCTTTGATTAGAAATATGCCCTAGTCTTTTGTGCCATGGATTTTCTTGAGGTAAGGAAACATGACAGAGAAGAGAGGTGTGAGCTGGGATTGATGTAGATAGGTGATAAAGACCGTTGACTTGTTTAGCAAAACCAATCATCTTCATAGTTTTGATGTCCTGAATTTCAAATGAATGAGGTGTAAAAATCAGTTGACATGGATAAGAACTAGTAAGCTTGCCAATTGAGATTAAGTTGAAAGAAAAAATAGAAACAAAAAGTACATTAGTAAGACTGATTGAAGAAATATTGACTGTCCCAATATGTGTGACAGGGACAAAATTGCCATTGCCAATCAGAAAGTTAAGGAATCCACTGTTTTGTAGGCTGAGAAAAAATCTAAATAGCATATAATGTCGTTAGTGGCACCAGAATCAAGGATCCATGTGGATGACCATAAACTAGAAAGTATGTGAGCTTTGGATGTACCTTTTTTATCAATTGAAAGTGTATTGATCTAGGGTGTGCTTACTGATTTTTTCCTTTTATGTCTCCTTCTTTATGTAGAATTTCCATCAGCTGTGAGGACTACTCCGAAGTGAGGCTGAAGGTGGTATTGTTTTGCCCTGATTCTTTAGAGAATGAAGAACTTTCAATGTCTGAGGAGAGGCAGTCCTGGTAAGTTTCAACTTGATTGATTGTCTTGAATTTGTTTTAATTATTGTCTCGGTTTGGATGAAATGTTTTGACATTTGAAAATTTTGGGGGAAAACTATGTTTCTTATAATATTTATTTTTAACATGTCCGATGTTTCCAAAGAAGGTGCAAATTGGTTTTTTGTTCTGTTGATAATTTCTCTTGCTATCAGCTTTGCTAAAAAATGTTTGTGGTTCAATGATTGATGAAGATAGTGTCTGTTGGGTATTTAATTGTCTTTCATGTTGTGCCACCATAGCAAAAACTCTTTTGATATCAGGTAAAGGATCCATAAGCATAATATATGACTTGATAGTAGAGTAAGAGTCATTTAACCCTTTTAGAAATCTGATAACACAGTCTCCTTCTTGATAATTTTTTAATATGGTTAAAACATCATAGTTGCACTGAGGCTCACACTTGCATTTAGGCAAAGGTCTTAAGTTAAATAATTCATCCCATAGCATTTTAAGATGTGTGTAATAGTCAGATACCTTGTTTGTGACTATATATTTCTTCTTGGAGATCAAATATTCTAAAGGAATCTGTTTGTGAGAACCTTCCTTCCAAATCTTTCCAAACTTCAACAGCAGAGTCAAACTAGATCACACTTTGTGCAATTGAATCTGTCACAGACCTTAATAACCATGATAAAACCATTGTGTTGCATCTTTCCCAGTATATGAACAAAGGATCTTCTCTTTGTGGCATTGTGATAGATCCATCAATAAATCTGTGTTTGTTTTTTAATAATAGGTCCATCTGAATGGATCTTGCCCATGAGTGATAGTTAGTGCCTGTCAAAGGTGAAGAAATAAGGACTAAGGATGGATTTTCATTGGGATGAAGATAAAAGGGGTTAGCTGGATGATCTTCTGGTCGAATGACATTTGGAGAGTGTGATTGATGATGTGTTCGGTTGGTGGTAACACTAGCATATGAGGGACCAAGAGCTCCTGACATGAGGAAGATGAAGAGAAGAAAAAAGACAGTAGAGAAGAGAAAAAAAATGGAGCTAGCATAATGATAAAAGTGTCGACCTTCTCAATGCTCTGATACCATGACAAAAGATGTAATAATAGATAAAATCGGCTCAAATCTTATATCATGAATTCCTACCCTTTATATAGGGTAGTTTGTTGTAACAAAACATGTAATCTGTAACAGAAAAGATTTGCTAGTGAAAATATAAAAAAAGAAAATAAAATAGAAAGTGGATCAAAAAAATAGTGGATTTGGACTGAAGAAAGTTGACTGGACTATTAGTCCAGAATAATTATCTCAAGCCCGAAACTAAACAAATCTTTTAACCCATTGTATTTTTCCTTATAGGTTTCCTTCATTCTTTAGTTCTCTTCACATTATGCTCCCTCTAGCTTTTCCACTTTTCAATATCTTCAAATTAGGAAAAACGTAAATAATTAAAAATTATAAAAAAATTTATAAACTAATAGTTATATGCTAATATATATATTTAATTACTAAAACCAATTTTACTTGAAGTTTCTGTATTTTTAAATTAATTTAAATTATATTAATCATATTTTTATTCATAATTGATATTAAATAATATCTATTTAGAGATAAATAAACTAGATTATGATCAAAGAAACAAAGACATATAACCAAAATTTACAATAGAAACCAGTAAGTCCTTAGAGCAGTTTGGCTTCATTTATGTTTTTCTATTACAATTTTTAGTTTTTATTTCCTATTTTTGGTTTCTATTTTCTTAAAAAAAATCATGCTTGATTACGGTTGTCAATATAGTTATAATTTTATAATTGATAATAATTAAAATATTAGATAAATTTTATTTATAAATTATTTTTAACTAAATAAGTGGCTAGTTTTATTTAATTTCTTATGTACAATATTTGTTAATAAATATTAGTAAAATAAAATTATTATATTATGTTAAAAATAAATATTTACATAAGTGAATATTATTTATAAAACTAATGTTTATTTGTACTAGAAATGATAATTATCAAAAATCAATTTTATTTGAAATTTATATGTTTTAAGATATTTTAAATTAAAATAAATTAAATCATTTAGTTAATATTAATTCAAATTATGAAGAAGAACAAAACTCCGGTTAATACGTTATTCAGATTGAAGCTAAAACTCTAGCATTATGTGAAATCTTGAAAATAGCAAGTTTCGGAAACTTAGAAAATAAGCAATTGAATATGCAAAAATTAAAATGGTCTCTCTTAATTCTAGTCAGAGCGTACATTCGTTGGTAGGTTGACGCAATTAATAAACACCACCAGAATTGAATTTTAAAAATAAATTGAAATTAATTTCAAATTATTGAGACCAATTTTTTAGCATCTGGAATTGTGATACAACTACAAGCAAGCGCTGTTCCTATTCTGCTAATTCATTAAAAAAAAAAAAAAAGAAACAATTAGACATTTTCATAATCTTTTCTAAAAAACCATAAAATCAGATTCAGATATAACCCAGAAAAACAACAGGCAGACCAAATTTGGTCAAAACTTAACGCGGTGAAACAGACCTTACGACAAAGATCACTTGTCTGTGGGAATTGTCTGCCAAAGGCTCTACCCGATCGATAGTCTACCTTCTTTCGAGATATTGACAAACCGTGACGCCAAGGGATCACTTTTGACATCTCATGTAGACCCATCTTGAAAGTTCGGTTCTTGATCGAAATTGTGTTGTTTTCTTTGGTAATGATAACATTTCTCATCCCCACTTCCTTGTTTGTGGTGCCTTCTCCGCAGTTGAGAAGCAGCTCCTCTGAATTTGCTAACAATTCATTGCAATGGTTTCTGGATGTGGAAAATTCTAAAGAAATCAGCTCGCGAGATCACTACTAGACAGGAGAGGAGCAGAAGAACAACCGTGAGAATGGGAGTGAAAAGAATAGTGAACAATAATGTTTCAAATTTTGAACAAAAGAAAGGCCTAAATTTAAATGAAAGTAATGTATAATAAACAAAAACAAAAGTCATAGGAATAAACTAAAAATATACTAACTTATTAATGTTTATACAAAAAAATGATCCTTAGTTTTTAATGATGTAGGAGAAAAAGAAAATTGCTTTTCTTTTTCACTTTTATAGGGTTTATAGAATAGTTAATCAATAACGTTATGTTGAAATGGCATACATGGATTTTGTGAAAAACATATTATTACTGATTATTCTTTTATTGTAATTATTACTAGTAACAATAGCCGAATCATCAGTTACCTTCTAGACTAAACAGAGGACAAGATATATGGAATCAGAGCTAAAATTGAAATTCTCAATTTAGTAGAATTGATTAGGTTTGCGGGAAGAATAAATTCTATTAACACAAGACAAAGAATGTTAATTTGACACATTAGAAAGTAGTTAGAATAGATCTTCAAGATTGGATGCCAGTAGTAAGGATGTGATGCCTTATCCAGTTGGTTGTGCTAATGGCTAATACCTGTTAAGGTTTCAACATATTTTGAAAGATTCTTATGCTTCTTTCTTTCAAAATGGTGTAAGTTCCATATCCCACTACCAACTTAAAGATCGTTTGGTCACCCTAATGAGTGAAATGGACTTAAGCTACATAACTTACAAAGTTAGATCATTTAGTTACATTGAAGTTTAATCTACATAAGTAGAGCAGTTAGTTCTAAAATGACTTAGAATAACTAGAACTGGAGAAAAGGTGGCTACAAGACTTTGGTTTCCTTCCATGTAAGACATATTTATTATTGGGTATGAGAAATCTCTTCAGCCTATCAAAAGTGAAATTTATTCTTGATTCTTAGTTATAGGACTAATGAGGCTTTAGGAGAGTTGTAACTAAAATAGACTAGATGCCATCAATGGGCTTTTGGCTTTCATATCTTTATCATGTCAAATAAGAGGAGTGTGTGAAACTTTTTGTGTCTAATTCAAATAGCTTATCTTCTTTATTTATTATGGGCCTAAAGTCAGGGATATGAGCTATTATGAAGGTTAAACTGCCTTTGCTCAATAATTCAACTCACCTTAACCATTAGGGGTATCAAGAGCTTGAAATTGCTTTGCCCTTGAATGAAGTGTAAAGGACCTAACTCATTATAATGGTTATACCAGAAGTTGGTGCTTTTCCTAGTCCTAATATGACCTTCTTTTGTGTCACATAAAATCTTTATGCTTTAGAATTTGATTCCAATTCCATAACTATTTAGAGTTAGACTTGATGGCCTAAAATATTTGATCTTTAAAGATGTAACTATGGATTCATCTTGCCTAAATGGACTCCTTATCCATAAGGAACTTCCAAACACACTTTGCTAGTAGCATTTTATTTATGACTTCAACAAGATAAATACTTAACCCTCCTTCCTCTTTAGAGGAACAAAACTTGTTCCACTTAATTTATTCACTATAATCACTATTAAATTTACTAGACCATATGAAGTTCTTTAAAGGCCTTTCTATCTCATTGAAGATATTTTGACATAAATAGAAATGACATACTAGTGAATATAAAGACTATTGAGAATTAATAAGAGACTTCTAGCATATGAAAGAAATCTATTGTTCTAATGTTGGATTCCAGAGATGACTGAGTCTAGTAGAGCTTTTCAATTTGAGTAGCTGATCTTCTTGTCAGTGATTGGTATCCTTAAATAACCAGAAGGAAGTATTTGAAGATTAAGATCTGAAATAATTGAAAGGGTGTTAATGAAGTCCTTAACCTCATAGGAAACAAATAGGCTACTCTTAGCTTTATTAATGGAGAAACCAAACATAAGATTGAAAGGATTTAGTCAATGCATTATTGTTTCCACTTAAGTAGGCTCAAGTTGATAAAGGAGTAAAAGATCGTCAACAAAACATAGGTTTAAGATCTTCAACTTCTTACATTTATGGTAATATTTGAAGCTAGCTCTTTGCTTAATTTTGTAAAAATTGTTTTGTTCAAGACCTTAATGCAAATGGAGAAGAGATAAAGTGAAAAGGGGTCCCCTTGTATTAAGCCACACACTATTGAAGTTAAGGATAAGGTCCATGATTCACTAAAATTTCATAGGATGGAGTGAAAAAGCATTACTTCAGTCATAGAATAAAGTTAGTATGATATCAAAAGCTTAAAGTGCTTTATACTGGAAAGACTCGTTGACAAGGTCAAATGCCTTTGAGAAATCAATTTTCAATAAAAAAACTTTTTAGAGATTTCTTTCTTACATAGCTTCTGAAGAGTTATTGAGCTAAAAGCAAGTTATTTTTTATGTACCTTCCTTGTGTGAAGGCACTCTGACATGGATTGATTATAAGTTTTAGCATTTCCTTGAATTTAGAAGCCAAGATCTTACACATGATCTTATAAACCACATTGAAATATGAGATGGGTTTAAAATCATCCAAGCTATTAGGTTTAGAACTTTTAGGAACTAAAGTTATAAAAGTTTTATTCAATTTTTTAAGCATCCTTCCTAAGTAAAAAAAAACTCTAAAACATCCTTACAAATCAATTCACCAATTAAGTACCATATTTTTAAGGAAAATGTGCATTGACGCCATCAATGGCCATCTTGATATCCCCTTTCTTAACTAGTTTCCCTAGGAAGTATTTTAAATTTTGAGGTAAAAAGAATTTGAATCACTCTAGTGTAAAAGTTCTAATTCACAAAATTATTATGTGGTGAACAGTTTTAGATTGTAAAGAAAGAATTAGACAACATAATTTCACACTTACTAATAATGAACAAGCAAACAAGTAATTAGAATCTGATTATTGAAAATAAAATTTAGAGATAATTTTCATATACATATGAGGTCAAATTAGAGTTTTGCCAATGTTTAAAGAATGATATCCCAAATTGAAACTTAAACTTCGTTAAGTTGAATGAATCTTTTTGAATAAAAAATGCCGAATGAAGGTTATAGAAGTCAGAATAATACTACCAATCATAAAGGTCATCATTATATTCAAAGCAAGCACTGCCTATATGTTCAATCTCTACTTCATGGAATGACTATCAATGTATAAAATCTAACATCCAATAAATGTTTTTAAGACTTTAACCATATCTTTATTTTATGGTTGTTGGCAAAAATAACCATATATATCTTCTGCCTATAGTAGATGTGTGTGTATGCGCGCATGTGTGTGCGTGCGTGCGTGCGTGTGCATGTGTGTAACATCCCGTTCCCATATTAAGAATTAGGACTCAAAATTTCAGTATATGTGAGCTCAAAGAGAGACTAAGGATATGCATTTCTTTTTGCTCATGCATCATGCTAACATATAAATACTGAATGTTTTCGTATAAAAAGTGGTACATGCATTCATTGACAACTTCCGGGTATAATTAATATTAAATGTGATTTTATTGAAAAGGAGAAGTAGTGGGAGTAGAGAAAGTGATATTGGTATGAGTTGTGATAAGGAAAGATTTGGAAACAAAATTGGTAGTGATCTGGAAAATATTTATTGAACATGCTTCAGTCTTTTAGCCACAATGTTTTCTCTAGTTGTCCAAACAAGATGATTCTTAATTTTAATTAAACTAGAGATATATGGCTACATTTCTTATGAAGACATCAAATTTCATTTATGTCTTTAAGAGTCTCAAAATTTCATGAAGTTAAGAATTTGCTGCAGTAGGATGGTGTAGGAATGGAAATTTCATCTTAGGACTTTAAGGGCAAATTTGGGATTGATATAAAGATATTTTAACCAAATTGTCTTCATAAAAGTTGTAGATTACCTTTCCATCTTTCCGACGATATAAGGTTTGTAAATTTTGGATATCGGAGTTGAAAGATATGAGCATTACAAGTTATAGGGTTGCATCGTCTCAAAATGACGTCAGCATCGTCTTAGAATGACGTCACTATCATCTTAGTTTGACTTTTTGCATTTCAATTTAACCATCTCAGTTACTGTTCATCCTATCGTCTCAGTTACTGTTCATCCTATCATCTCAGTTACTGTTCATTGTCTTAGTTTGATTTTTTGCATCTCAATTTGACCGTCTCAGTTATTGTTCATCCTATCGTCTCAGTTACAGTTCATCGTCTTAGTTTGACTTTTGCGTCTCAATTTGATCGTCTTAGTTTGCCCTTTTCTGCATCATCTTAGTTTATAGTGTCATCTTCTGTCCTATTTTTGATCCTTTTAGAGGCCGAATCTCGCAGTAAGTCCTTCATGATAGTTGTAGATCTAGAAGTATTCTTTCTAATAGACTAAAAAAGAAGTCAATCCAACATCTTTAGTGTGAGTTATAGCAATTGTTCCGAGACATGTTCAAGACGAGTAAAGATATTAACATGTTGGATTCTTTTGGCCATAACTTCTTCTCTAGACATCCAAATGACTTGATTCTTGAACTATTGGATTCGTTAGACATTGATTACATCTTAACCAAGAATCATAGCCATATGAAACTAATGAAGAAAGATTTAGTGAAAAGAGTGGGACGGGTATAGTGAGTGTGTTCTTCAATAATACGAACTAGTGTTACCTCACTGAACATACTTCAGTATTTTGATGTTTTCTGGATCAGTAGAGGTCCAAATGAGACGATTTTTGTTTTATGGTAAACTAGAAACATAGGGATACAAATTTTATAAAGAGATTTGACTCTAAGAGTTTCAATTTTTGGATGAAAGTTGAGTATAGGGTACTATCTCGAAATAAAAGCAGTCCGGAGAAATTGAAGTATAACTTTCACACTACTAAACCAAATTGAATGCTTTTGGTGTCATTGGAAACGTAAGATAATAGAGAAGAGTCTTCTAGAAGAAAGTGTTATGTTAGAATGATCAAGGGTGTTTTTGGCAAGACACTTAAGTATAAAAGACATAAGGCATAAATGGAAGGGCAAATGAGACAATTCTCAATCATTAAGGGC
>JANSVA010000217.1:22524012-22534612 GCA_025504915.1 Erythroxylum reticulatum
TGTCGCTGCACATTTAAACACTCCTAAACATGGCAATTTATCAATATACCCTTCCTATTGGTGAGGGGATGTTACATGTTTGATGGGAGCACATTGATATATGTTTTCCAACTCAGATTTTTGAGGTCCCTAAGCTTATTTTCTCTTTTGAAATTATACACCATCAAATTGCGAATTGAGAGCTTAGAAGAATTCCAAAAACGTAGACTTTCCAAGCAAAAAATCAATGACTGGAGGTATTTTGTTTTCTTCTTTATTTAGTTTATACATTATTCCAACGTATATTACTATTTATATTTTTTTGATAAGTAGCATATATTACTAATTATCTACGTTTAAATCATTTAGCTATTCAAACTGTTAGTTTCTTTGATACAAATTGTGAAATTCCTTAATTGAGGGGTGAAAACTATAAGATTTGGAAGGAGAGAATTCTTCTTCATCTAGGGTGGATGGACATTGATTATGCTATCTAGAAGGATGAACCACCTAAGGTAACTGAGGCCAGTACTATAGCTGAAATTTATCTTTATGAACATTGTGAGTGATCTAATAGCCTAAGTGTGATGTTCTTAAAAACCAAATTTTATGTTGACATTTATGGTTATGTAGAACAACATGATAATGTCTACACTCTATTAAAGGCCATTAATGAGCAATTTGAAACTTTAGATAAAGCACATACATGTACCTTGATTATGAAGTTTTTCATCTACAAGGCTCACTGGTGTCTGAGATGTGTCTGAGCACATCATAAAGATTAGGGACATTACAACTCAGTTAAAGAAACTCGAGGTTGAGATATTTAATTCTTTTCTTATGAATTACATTTTGAAAACCCTTCCACCACTATATGAACCCTTTAAAATCTCTTATAATACACAAAAGGATAGATGGTCAATAAATGAATTAATGACCCCGTGTGTTCAAGAGGAAGGGAGATTGTTGATGGAACAGGGAGAGAGATCGCAGAGTGCACATCTGGTTATTTAAGGAAAGAAGAGAAATCAAGCCAAAATAAGAGAAAAAGATTAAATACCTACCTAAGCTGACATTAAAAATAAATCTAAGTACTTCTTTTGCAAAATAAAAGGACACATGAAGAAGGATCGTTTCAAACATAAGAAAGGTAATCTAATCTCACTAGTTTGCTTTGAATCTAATATTGCTGAAGTTTGTCATGACAGATAGTGGAACGATTCTAATTGTACAATCCATATTACAAATGAGTTATAGGATTTATAAAACCCAAGGAAATCGGTGGGAAGTGAGCAATATATCTTATCCAGAAACGAGATACGTTCATGTGATGAGGGTGTTGGGGATTGCAATTTAATTTTATGTACTAGGTTTGTTTTAAAATTAGAAAAGAAATTTTATATTCCCAATTTATCTAGGAAATTGATTTCAATTTCAATACATTTTCCTTTTGGATATTCCTTTCATTTTTTAACTAAATGCTTTAAGTTAAATTATAAATATTAATTTGTTAGGAATAATACATATTTGATGGTCTTTTCCGTTTTGATTTACAAGATAATACCTGTTACAATGCAATACATGCTTATGTTGGAATAAAATGTTGTGTTATGAATGACAATTCCTTATGTTATGGAAATGGAGATTAGTAAATATCTCTATAAAAAGGATTAAAAGATTGGCGATTGACAAAGTACTTATTACTTTAGCTTTTACTAATTTTGAAATTTTTATAGACTGTATAAAGGGAAAGTAGACTGTTAAATCAAAGAAACATGCCAAGAGAAGCTCAGGCATATTAGAGATCATACATATAGATATCTGTAGTCCAGATATAGACTTGTACGGTCAGAAATACTTCATCTTATTTATAGATGATTACTCATGATTTATGTATATCTACTTAGTTCATCACAAGAATGAAGCACTAGATGCTTTCAAAATATTCAAAGTTGAAGTAGAGAAATAATGCAATAAGTAAGTTAAGCTCATGAGCTTTGATATATGTGGGGAATATTATGGTATATATGCTAAAGATGGACAAGCACCTGGTCCATTTGCGAGCTATGGTATATATGCTAAAGATGGACAAGCACCTGGTCCATTTGCGAGCTATCTTCAAGAAAATGGGATAGTAGCCTAATACAATATATCTAGATCTTTGGAACAAAATGGTGAGGCAGAAAGAAAAATTGAACATTATTAGAAATGGTATGGAGCATGCTGAGTAGCTCCAAACTTTTTAAGTCCTTGTGGATTAAAGCTCTTAAGACGACAATGTATATATTAAACTGGGTACCAACCAAGGCTATTTAAAAGACACCATTTGAGTTATTTAAAGGTTGGAAATCGATTTTATGACATATATGCATAGGGGTATGTCTGTCTAAAATAAGAATTTATAATCCACAAAAGAAGAAATTGGACCTAAGGACTATAAATGAGTATTTATTGAATATACTAAAAGGTTTAAAGGATATAGATTCTATTGTCTATCACATTACACTAGAATTGTATAATCAAGAAATTCAAAATTTCTTGAGAATGACTTCATTAGTGGGAGGGATCAATTTCAAGATATAGTTCCCAATAACGATCATATGGATACTCAACCTTGCACCTCAAATAATAAGTTGATTGTTATTCACATTACTCCTTAGCTTCAAATAGACATTGTACAACCAACTGTTGAATTCAATAGCCTATAGTCAATATAAATGATAATCAAAAAATTCCACAAGTTGTTGATAATTCAATAGATCCAATTATTCAGGAATTACTTGAAAGCATTTAGCAACCAATTCAAGAAAAGACTCTTTAAGAGGATGTTAGCTTAACATTAAGGAGATCAACAAGAATAAGGAAACAAACTATTACTAGTGATTATGTTGTATATCTACAAGAATTTGACTAAAATATAGGAGGCATGACAACGTGTGTCGAGTGCATTATAAAACTTACCTAACTCTGCACACTAAAATTTATAGTTTTGGTGAGTAAAGATCGTATCCACAGGGAATGTTCAGTTAATTTTTGTAATGAAAATAGTTGATGCAAAGGAAATAAAAAGGGGGTTTTGGGTTTTACATAATTGAGAAAATATAGTAAAATTAAACTAACAAAAACAAGTTATAAACAACAATAAAAAATGATAAAATTAATGAATATGTGTGAAACCTAATTCTCGAATCAATCTCAATTAATGAATATGTGTGAAACCTGATTCTCAAATCAATCTCAACCTACCCACAATTAAACATCTTTCATTGTCATAATTCTTTCACACCTCTCCTAGAACAATTGGTCTTAGACTAACAATAAGCTCTATTAATCCTGGTTTTCCCTTAGGTTGTACTTAATTAAAATACGATCATTAATTAAACCTAACTACTGAATAACTTAGGATACGATCTCTAGATTCAATTAGGAAGCGACATTAAGAAATAGAAAATGGACCAATCTAAACAATAACCACACAATTTCGGTTCATTTATCCTAGTCTATATTATCCCTAATGATTAAAAATATATGAATCCAAATACAACATTTACAAATTGTATTAATGATTCTAGCAACGGGTTCACAATATAAACAATTTAACGATAATGAGAATACGATTATCCATACACGAATGCCCAAATTGATTAAAAAATGGATAACATCAATAATTCTGAGAAAGAGATCCAACATTAAACAAAGATAAGATAAGCTTAACCATGTATCCTAGGCGTTGATTCTACCTTGAAACTGGTGTCAGAAAGTTAGCCTTCCATCTTCTACTTCAAGCTCCAAGAATCGCCATCATCACCTCTGTTAGTTTTAAAAGACTAAGAGAAAACAAAGAAAAACGTTTCAACTTGCTTTTGTCCCTAATGAAATTATTTCGACCATTACAGACATTACCTTTTATAGTTGAAAATTAGGTTTAAGACTCACGAGTGTGACATGCTTTGTCACACTCATGAGTAGCTTCTCATGGCTGTGAGAAGCTTCTTATGGCCATAAGAAGCATGGCAAGGGCATACAACCTCATGCACAGGTGTAAGAAGAGATCTCATACGCATGCATACCAAAGTGTGGCCATGAGATGGTTCTTTCTTTTTTCTTTACGTTCTATCTTAACTCTTCTTCTTTTAATCTTCTTCTTCTTCTTCTAGCTCCATGAATCAATAAAATATGGACATTGAGAAGATGACTTCAATGAATATGTTTTTGGGTCATTTTAGCTCCTTCATTTTTGAAATGTACATAAAATCAAATATGAGCTAAAGTGAGTATCGTAAGCATTTCTAAAGCATTAATCACTAAGTGTAGTAGATCAAATGAATCAACATTTTAGCATATATCAAGATAAGAATGATCTTAAAACCTTTTTACATGCCATGATTTGCAAAGAATCAAATTTGCGGTATAATTACATGAAGGAAGAAACGAATTCTATGAAGAATAACGATATCTGGAAACTTATTGAGTTGTCTAAAGGAGAAAAACCCATAGGCTGCAAATGGGTATTTAAAACAAATAAAAACGCATTAGGAAACATTGAGAGATACAAGGCAAGACTCGTTGTTGAAGGATTCACTAAAAAACAAGGAATCGATTACACAGCTGCATTTTCTCCTATGTAAAGAAAAGATTCACTTGGTCTAATTTTGTCATTGGTTGCTCATTTTGACACGGAATTGCATAAAATGGATGTGAAAACAACTTTTTTTACTGGTGACCTAGAGGAAAAGGTTTACATGAAACAACCAGAAGGATTCTCCTGTAATAATAGTAAGAAAAGATCCATATATGGATTGAAACAAGCGTCCCGCCAATGGTATTTGAAATTCCACGATGTTATCTCATTATTTGGTTTTGAAGAAAATATCATGGATCAATGTATATACCAAAAGGTTAGTGGGAGTAAACTTTTTTTCTTGTATTATATATAGATGACATATTACTTACAACTAATGATAGGGGTTTATTACATGATGAGAAACAATTTCTCTCTAAGAATTTTGAAATGAAAGATATGGGTGACGCACCTTATGTCACTAGCATTAAAATACATTAAGACAGATTTTCTAGTATCTTATGATTATCTCAAGAAACCTATATTAATAATTTTTTAGAGAAATTTTAGATGAAAGATTGTTCACTAAGTGTAGTTCCCATTATGAAAGTTGATAAGTTTGGACCAATTCCTAAAAAATGATTTTGAAAAAAAAATACAAATGAAAAACATTCCATATGTTTCCATAGTCAAAAGCCTGATGTATATTTAGGTTTGTACAAGAACTAACATTGTATTTATTTTTGAAATGTTAGAAAGATATCAGAGTGATCTAAGATTAGATCACTGGAGAGTTGGAAAGAAAGTGTTAAGGTACCTTTAAGGGACGATAGATTACATTCTTATGTACAGACGAACCAACAACCTGGAGATAATAAGTTACTCATATTTAGATTTTATTGGGTGTGTTGATCATGGAAATCAACATTAGGTTATGTCTTCATATTTGCTCCTAGTGTCATATCTTGGAAGAGTGCCAAGTAGTCTTTGACCGCTACTTCTACTATAGAGGCAAAGTTTGTTTCTTCTTTTGAGGCTACATTATATGATGTATGGCTAAAGAGTTTCATATATGGGCTTAGACTCATGGATTACATTTCTAGTCCATTGATATATATTGTGACAATTCAATTGTTGTTTTTTAGCTAAAAACAATAAGAGTGGTAATTGGAGTAAACACATTGACATTAAGTTTTTATCTATAAGGAAATGTGTTAAGGAAAAGAAAATGATCATTCAACAAGTTAACAATGAATTGATGATAGTTGATCCTTTAACAAAAGGAATACCACCAATGAAGTTCAAGGATCATGTTGTAAGAATGAGATTGGGTTCCATTATATAGTTTTCATTGTGTGAACAATGTTGTTTTCATGAAACTCTTATAATATTTTTTTCATATTATGGTGCACATTACTAAATTCTAAGAAAATTGATTATTTTGGATGTGGAATCAATATAGAATTTATTCTAATGTTACCACTTTCGTTGATACAAAATATAATATATTGTAATACATGGAAGATAATACTCAACTACTGGAGCACTTATCACCATGATTCATATATTATATTTGGATCAGATTAGGATTTGATAGAAAGTTAAACGTATAGACTAAGTGGGAGAATGTGAAAACTTTTCATATTCTTGGTAGTCATAAATGGTCCAACGTTATGCAATCAATAGGCATGAATGTCCTGTTTTTATGGTAAGTGACAATGAGCTTGATGGGAGAACATTGATATAAGTTTTTCCACTCAGAATTTTAGGATCCTTAAGCTTCTTTTCTCTTCGAAAATTATACGCCATCAAATTAGGAATTGAGAGTTTGAAAGAATTCCCGAAATGCAGGCTTTCTAAGCAAAAATATCAATGACCGGAGATATTTCGTTTTCTTTCACATTTAGTTTATAAGTTATTCTAATGTATATTAGTGTTGAATATATGTTGAATTGGCTAACATGATTTTCGTGATCAATTACTTGTACATGATCCTTCACATAACTAAAATCCTTAACAACTGTGCATGAATGCATATAAAATATATATATATATATATTTCCCATTAAAATTCTTATATATAACCAATGGTTTGTGCTTATATGTCAACTCTTCTCAGCTTTTCTGTGCGGTGGAAGGCTGCAATCTGTGATGCTCGACCTCATGTCTAAGCTTCTTCCTAGAGTCATTTAAAATATTGAAATTCTTCAAGTTGATGGTGGGGTTAGCACCGTCAAGAAATTCAACTTCGCCAATGGTTTGTGCTTATATGTAACTAATCTTCGTTGGGCAAGGTTTTTAATGAATGTTCTTTTCATTTTTTGATTAATCATTTAGAATATCCTTGGACGAAAATAGGTGAACTGTCCAAGTTGAAATTTAACAGCCCGGCATAACCAAATTATCTAAATATAATTCTATGAGCTAAATGTGAAAATTGGTGAGGACATGAAGTGAAATGGGATCAAGCTGGGTACCAGAAATTGCTACAGAAACAGTATGATTGGAAACGTGCCTTTCTTTCACTGTCGCTTCTTTCTTTCTTTTTTTCCGCTGCATATAGACAACATCGCAGGAAGGAAATAATGCATAGCCAGCCTGTATCTATATTCTCACTGAGATGTGAGGTTCCAATAATTTGATAAGCGCGCAGAAATTCGACCTCCCAATTCCAGAAAGGAACGTCTCCTAGTCTGTCCATAGATTACCTGCTTTAATCACTATTTTCAATAAATTTATTTGGCCGATATAATAAAAATGAAAACTGCTTACTTATGCTCATTGTGAAATAAAATGTCATAATCGAGATTAAAAAAAGTTAGGAATAGCATTATTCAGATATCCTTTGTATTTGTTAAAATCAAAGCATTAATTATAAAATCACATGCTACGCTTGCTATAAATGTAGGATAAGTTAATGCATGTATTAGTTACGTACATTACTTCTAAATACAAGAAGTAAATATGATTAATTTTTGTAATAATTAATTATTCTCCATGTTAATTAAGGCACGGTCTAAAATGTAGAGAACCTATATAACTAGTTGTAATGTTGAACTTATGATGTAACTGAACTCACGGAGCATCGATCTGACCAGTTTTATATGGAATATCCAAATGCTAAACAGGAAAAATCACTTGTTATAGCCTCTTCAGTCACTTTCTTCCTCTTCTTGTCTTCGTCAATGCTTATATACTATTTTGGTTAATTTATAACCAATTGGTAGAATTCTCTTTCCTTCCTAGCTATAATTATTTAGCATCAAAAGGAATAATAGGAGTCGTTGAGAAGTCCCGTAACGTGTATTTGAGAGTAACATGTATCTTATCTCATCACCACCCTATGAGACTCACGTAAGGAATCTACCATTCAATCCCCTTCAATCTTTTAGAACAAAAATGAAAGCTTGCTTGTACTTTCTTTGTTAAAATTGATAACGCCATGTAACGTAAGCATCTATGAGACTCAAGTAAGGAATCTATAATTCACTCTCCACCAAACTTTGAGGACCAAAAAGAAAGCTTTGCCCCTGCCTTGCATGATTTCATTTGGCACACGATAGTCATCTTTTCTTGTGACAAAAGGATTCCTCCTTACACCCAAGCGAAAAAGCTACTTTTAATCTGTTGACTGAGAAAAACCCTTCTTTTAGATATCAGGAGTGCCGAAGCAAACATACGCATCCTTCAATAATGCTTAAAGCAAATTCCCTTTGTGTCATCATGTATCCAAAAAACAAGTCCCCATACAAGACACCGACCCTTTCTTCAACTTATATATATACTACTGACTCTGACACCTATAAGGGTTAACATCTCATTGAAGCAATAATATATTATCTTCCTCTTTCTTTTTCTATCACAAGGAAAAGTAGATTCCTTTCAGGTCCCACAACTTTTGCCTTTGGTACATTCCGCCTGCATGCACAAAATAAATGCCAACTCTATTGATTCTTCACTTGTACTCTCCTCCCTCTCTCATCTCCCACACACCGCTTCATCTCTCTCTCTCCATTGCCTAATGGTTCCAGAGTTAGAGGTACGCCATGCATTCCTCAGTCAAGGATCACCTCATGTATTGCTTTCGCAGAAATATGAAGGGAATTTAACTTTTCGTGCACAGTGCTTTTAACCGTTTATGAGTCTGCTTCTTTCTCAAATGCAGAAACCTCGAGTCACTGAGATACAAGTCCGAATGGACTGCAACGGGTGCGTGCAGAAGATCAAAAAGGCATTGCATGGCATTAATGGTAAGCTGATAAAATGTTGATAATTCCTGTCAATGTTGTTGTTCAAGACTAATCATAATCTGGAAATTCCTCATGTCTGATGTACATAAATTGTTGCATGTCGCACAGGTATATATGATCTGTATGTTGACTTTCCCCAACAGAAGTTGACAATAATTGGGTGGGCAGATCCAGAGAAAATAGTCAAAGCCATTAGGAAAACTAGGAAGATGGCCACTCTATGTTCTCACTCAGAATCAACAGAGCCTGCTGCTCAGCCACCAGAACAATCACAACAACCATCTGAAGGTGGTTCGCTGCCACCTTCTACGGCCTCTAACACGGCTAATCCTCCTCCAGCAGCAGAATCATCAGCAGCGCCACCACCAACAGAACCACCAAAAGATCCACCGTCACCACCAGAGAATCCATTACCTGAGGAGAAACCATCACCAGCACCACCTGCTGCTTCAGGTAACAGTGCAAGCCAATCTAATCAACAGCGCTTTGGACCAAAAGATGTAGGAGAAGTTCACGTCATATACCACCACCCTCCGCCATCGGACTATGCCAGCTATAGATATGGCTACGGACACAGTTACAATGGTCATTGGAATAGACATGCTAGTACCGGTCCAGGATTCTCAACAGAGCCACCACAGCCAATCTACGTCACACATAGCTACAACACATATCGTCCATCACCATATGTTACTAGTTATGAGTATATACAATCGCCACCTCGACGAACATTTTATAACGGCAAGATGGATCGCTACAATGATGATTATCATGACAACAATCGAAATGGGAACATCACATCTATGTTCAGTGATGAAAATCCAAATGCATGTAGGATAGTGTAAAAAGGGTCAGAGAGAGTGTGAACCCCTTGTTTTTTAAGTTACCGGAAAACTCAACAAAACCAATATGAACTATTAATAATTGTGCGCTCATTCATCAGATAAAAAGAGCATTACTTTCCGAATTGTAGTCCAAAAAATTATACGCATTTTAGATTTTGAGTTTAATTTTTAAAATTAAAAATATTTGCAAAATAATCAAATATATACATAATTTTTATTAGGAATGATATTCCAATAAATTTGGTTAATTCTATGGTAGAATTTATTTTTTGGATAAATTTTTTAGTGAATTTATAAACAACGTGTTTTAGATATATTATTTGATGAATTGAAAATTTATAATTCAATTAATATTTAAAACTTCTAATGTGTTACTTATTCTTTGATTAGTCATTCTTTCAGGCGTTCAATTATAGACTTACTGTTCGCTGTCGCAAGTTAGCATTGTTACGATGAGTATATAAACTATCAATGCCCACAGGCCGAGATTCCAATTTTAACTTTATTTTTTTTGTTCATACTTTCACCTAAAATTCATCCAAAAGTCCAACACTCGTGCTCTCTATTTTATTTCGGTAAATGGAACTTTCTTTATATTCAATTCAGCTATTAGAAGAATTAATAAAGTTTATTTGTAAACTTAGTTACATACTAATTTTCTTATTACAATTACGGTAATCTATCTCACGTTCACACTCTTAATATCAGCATTGAATAGAATTTCGTAACGTATCGGCCGGTACCGGTGATACCGGTGAAAAATACTGGTCGGTACCGGCCAATTTCGGCTATACCGGTCAAATACCGGTCGGTACCGGAAATTTTAAAAAATTGGGAGATCTTTTTGCAAAATTTTCAAATTTTCCCTCCCTTCCTCCTACCTCTACTTCCCCTTTTTTTTTCAAAGTTTTTAAAATAATAATAGATATTTTATTACTAATAATAATTGTAAATTAAATAAAACT
>JANSVA010000217.1:22534712-22548662 GCA_025504915.1 Erythroxylum reticulatum
TAATCCATCTACTAACTCCTTTAAGCTAACTTACTTCTAACCTTCTCATATTAATTCTAACTTAATTCAAATCCTTCTATCAATTTCTAATCTCTATTTATGCCACTAAATTAATGACTACGTTTAAAAATAATCAGAAAATGGAATAATCAACCAAAACCTAAATAAAAAGCTAAACAACAAATCAAAAAAATTCGGGGTCCAACATTTAAAGTGTGTTATAATATGTTAGCTGTAACATTTCCATTTGGATATGCAGTGGTATTTTAACCATGATTTGATCTGTAGATATCCAAATGGGATGATTTTTACTTTGTATTAAATTAGAGACATATGACTACATTTTTCATGCAGACATTGAATTCAAATTTTATCTTTAATAGTTTCAAATTTTGACTTGAAGTTGAGTACTGGGTGTAGTAAATTGATGGATGAATACATGTGTTTGTGTTCTGTTTTGAGAGTATGAAAACCATGAGTGATGAGTTGTTATGTAGATGTTATGAGCTATGATTAATGGTATAATGAAAGTTAAAGTTATGTTAACCAAGATGTTGAGTTATGTTCTTGAAATGAGATGAATTAAGGTGACAGTTAGAAGTGCAATGAAAGTGGAAATGAAGATGAATATGTGCAGAAAGTTTATGATAAATGTATATATGTATATATGTATATGTTCTGTTTTTAGTGTTCATGATCAATCAAGGATTATAATTTGTTTGTGGATGATATTGAGTTGAAATGGAATTAATAATGATGGGGAAATGATGAGTAATTAAATTAGAAATGATAGACCAAGCATAAGGTGTTGAATGTAATAAGTAAAGAATTTGAAATCTGAAAAATAAGGATGCAATTAGATATATGTCTAGGAAAGAGGCATAACCTTTGCTGTGGATCTTGGATTGAGGTCATTTAAGAATGCTTATAAAGAGGACTTCGAGTTCTACAACTTCTATGAGACCCCGAGAAGATATTTTTCTGTATAAAGGGTCAAATTTTCACATTTTTGTAAGTAACCTGTGAAGGTCTAGTCTGCCTAACGGACATTCACTGTCTATTTGGACTTAAATTAGGCTTAAATGGAGCTTAAATTGAAACTAAAATGATGCTTGGATTAAGTGATTAAATGTATGATATGTTTGAAGTGATAATGGAGGTTATAACTTAGTCAATGTATCAAAGGCATGAGTATAATGGGAATGAAGATGTTCATTTGATTATAGTTATGATCCAAAGGACTTGAGTAATATGTATCAAGTAAATGTGAATGAGAATTTGGTATTATGAGAGCATATAATGTATATATAGATATATATATATTGGTTGCATGTTAAAATTGTCTGTTTTATATATGTGATATTTTACATGCAATTTTGTGTTTGATGAGAAGAATGAAGTTAAAATCCCTTGTTAAAATATTAAGTACACATTGAGAAAGTGATTGTTGCCTTCCATTGTTATAAGAATAAACCAGAGTTCTCTTAATTGTAAGCTTGTTGAGCAAATTCAAGGGCACTTTAACCTGAACATATTTAATCTTATGACAGTGGGTTCTACTTAACTAAATTTGTCTGATTTGGATGAGCAAACTCATGATTATATGAATTTATAGGTAGGGTTACAAATGATATATAAGATATGTTTTGTCAAAAGTTATCACCTAACGGATCTAATAGTCATATGAGATGTGATTGATAAAGTTGTTATCTACCCAATTTAAGTTTAGTTGGTTTATTAAGCAAACATAAGATCAACTATATTTGAATTGGATCCTAGCTCACTAGAAAGATTAGAGAAATATTTTTGAATAGTAGTGAGGGTTATTATTTTGATTAAAATAGTGGGAGTAACCAAATACGATTAAAGTCCTAATCTTATTTGGTAGTCATGGCATATAATTAATTACTTGTTTTTCTTACATTCATATTATGTTTTGAGTAGAATTTACCTTATTTAGTATAGTTGACAATAAGTTAGTGAACCCAATTTCTTGAACATAAGATATGTTTGAGAAGAGTTCTTAAAAGTTGGATAGAAAATTGTATGTCCATTATGTTATTATGCTATAATCCTTGTTGAGGGTTCGGTGACAAAGTTTTAGAGATATGTCAACATCATATAGATGACAAAATGTTGACATTTTGAGTTGACGAATGTCTTTTAGACTTTGATGACAACATTTAAGATGTATGTCAACACCATGATAGCAAAATGAAAAGGTTTGCAAGGAGTAGAGATGAAAAGTGTAATACCTTATTGGAATTATTCCACTTAGTTTAGCCTACTAAAAACATAATTGTGGACTACAATTAAAGGCTTTGCTATAGTATGATAATAGTTTTCATAAGAAGAAAACAATTGCATGACTTTTCTTACCTATATGTGATATGATAGAGACCATATGTATTTCTAATTCATGCTTATAAGTATTTGATAGTGAATTTGGATTCAACATAATTGTAATGTTCAATGCATGGTTAGAAATAGATTGTTAAGTAAAAGTAATTAATCCAATTTTATACAAAGAGTTTGTATATGTTGGATCAAAGGAGACTTATTCTTGACATAAGTGGCTAAAATTAAAAGTTGGATAACCGAGATTATCCTTTTGTGCCATATTGGTTAAATCAACATAACAAGAATCATAAAGTTACATATTAAGATATATGTATCCTTTTGATTATGAATCTTATGGAACTTGTATAGTTGAAGAATAACCAAATCAATCTTTGGTGAAAGGATGATGATGGTATTGAATTGTTAAATCTTATACATATGATGTATAAGGTGGAATAACAATTCATAAAAGGATTATATTTATATTTCATTATATTACTAATGACTTTATGAGATATAGTCATATGTCTTAAATGAAATAACGATTTACAATTTGGAAAAGTTCAAAATTTTTAAATCTAATAAGAACTTAAGCATTGAGAATGCCAAAGCACTTTGATGAGATCGTTATGGTGAGTTTTATGCTTTTGGTTTCTATAGGGAATGAGATTTTTGGTGAATACCTTCACAAATAAATTTATAAGAGTATGGATTTATTATATAAAGGAGAAAAAATACAATATGAGATATTGTATGATGCAATATTATTTCTTCTATAGTTATACCAAATATAATGACTTACCTTCTATAGTTCCAATTGAATCAAATTAGCAAGATTTCATATTAGATATGAAATGTTAAGTCTTTGAAAGAGTCAATGTTAATGATTTAAGGATGTAATGGTTAGTTGAAGCATATATTACCCATTAAGTTTAGAACTAATTGGATAATAAAAGGTTATGAGATATCTAAAGAGTTAGATATAATATTACAAACCAATTGAAAGAATTGCTTGATTCAATATATACTTATAGGAGAATAGTTCTCAAGATAAGTAGTGGGAGTAAGATGAAATTTGAAAATTGTAAATCTCATGACCATACATCAAGTTAGAACTATTGCTTTTATTAATACATTTGATGTATAGTTGAAAGGCTATGAGACGTTGAAAGATTCACTTTCATGATGAATTCAAAGAGTTTGTTTTAAGATGATTGTGAATTTATCATGCAAAAGGATTCATGGGAGTATAGTTGTCCTCTTTAGTAAGAGTATGTGGAGACATACTGCTTATAGAGAACAATAATTCTAACTTTCAATTATTGAAAACATAATTGTCTAAAAACAACTCTTGTTGGATATGAAAAGGTAATAACCTAATTCTGGGAATTAAATCTAGAGAGATAGATTGGACGTTGTTAACTTATTCTAAGTCCAAGTACATAGATAATGTACTAAACATGTTTAGTATTTGAGATATATATGATACTTGTGAAGTATTAAAGATATCAATTATTTTGTGTATAAGTTGATACTTGAGTTCAAGGTGATGAGGATATAACTTTAAAAGTAAATCCTAATTAAGGTTTATTTTATTTAGAACAATATTATTTTAAGATAAAAAAAGTTCCAATGTAGCAATGGTTGCTAATTAAGTCATAATACATTTTTCATTTAATGGAAATGATTAATTAGATCAATAAATTCATTAGCGAAATTGATATAGTTTATTGCATTGCTCAAGACAGTAATGTATTATGGAACATTAGAGCCATTAGGCATGCAAAAGGATTTAATGTCTCATCAAAGATTCAAGAATGTATTTAGGCTATTTTTCTTAATTATGATACTAATTAAGATGGGAGTTGTAAGTTTTTAGTAAGTGCTCACTGTAGAGAATCTTGTAGAATTCTCTCATTAAGCCACTGTCTCAACAACAGAATAATCATCATATGGTGATATGGTATGAGATACTTAAAATATTGGCTTAGTGTAAGTGGGAGATTATTGGTTTATGCCTTATAGCCAATCGCTTTAATTATAGTTTAGTGACAAACTATTTAAAGACATTCTTTATCTTGTACATATTTAGGTATATATGATAAAATCATGGGATAATTGTACATTACAAATGAAATTATAATGAGATTATAATTATGAGATTTATATTACATTTATGTATTATTCCTAATTATTCTTAGTCATTGTTCTATTAAGATTGGACATTAATAGAACGTAAAAAGACTAAAACACATTTTGTTTTTCCTTATAAAGAAAGTAATCGATCTCATAGGTTAAAGTATAGAGATATTTAAATAAACATACGAGTTCTTATAAGAGAACAAGTTCACTAAATAGACCTGACATAAGAAATCCAATTGGAGCATTACTTATATGTCTATGGAATTCTCATTGTGATGATAGTATAAGTGATCCTTTGACTTGAGGTCACCAAAGTTATCTTATATAGGGATTGTTATGTTTTGATACTACTTATGATCTATTTAATCATGGATTGTTTAATTGGTAGTCATTAGCTGTAGCATGAACTATATGGAGGTAGCTGAGTGATCAAGATAGGATTCATCACCCTAAAGTAATTAGGGAGAATATTCCATTGTTCCCGATTAGCATTGATTCGGGAAATCCTTGGCCAAGTGGGAATGACATTTTATAAATAGTTTGCAAATGTCATTAATTGAATGAATAAATAATGGTAGAGAACTAATATGATTGGACTTAAAATATAGTAGACACTAATTTCATGCTCTATGTCTAATCGAAACATTGTATGATGAAAAGATTAAATTATATGAAAAATCATGCACGGAAAGGTTAGTCAAAACTACTTTGACATTCCTAAATATTTAGGTGATCGTGATACGTTGCTAAACGTCAATCTTAATCTATGATTATAAATCATTTAATTGGAGAATTAATCTAATTCTAATTATGAATTATAATTAAAATTTATAATCACTGCCAACATATTTGGGAACCTAATGGGTTGCACATATAGAATGGGTTGAAGAGAGCAAAGCTATTTTAATCAAGTTGGACTTGATCGTAAAGTTTAAAAAACTTTATGATTAAATATGAGATATTTAATAAATAAGGATCAATATGAGATATTGAATCTTATTTGGGCATAATTGGTATTTAACTAGAATTATTTTTAATTCTAATTAAAGTTTAATTGAAATTATAATTCAATTTCAATTAAATTAATAAAACGTCCAAAACTTATTATAAATAGGCTTAAGCTCTATAGAGCTAGTACTTCTTGCTTAACCCTCTCTGTAAGAGTTACAGAGTTTTCTCAACTCATTATGTGGATACCGTTAGAGGTCGGACATTAATGCGGCTACAGTAATTGAGATAAATCGGTTTCGATAACGGTTAGAAGGATACGACAAGATAAAGGTCAAGCTTCGGAATAAGTTACAAATTAAGTTTTCGCTTTATTATAATTTGTGTTATCGTTTTATAGAATTAAAGAGATCTTGATTTAGGGAGATCAAAAGTTATAAAAAGATTTGGTAAATATTTCGCTGCAATCGGGATTGGATTCTGACCCGGTTTCACAATATTAGTATGAACTAAATTAGGATAAGTCTAGATGGGAAGAACCCTAAAAATAATGGCATGAATTATAAGATTTGTACACGATTATAGATATAGTATCACATAAATCTTATGGGTTAGAATCAAATGCAATAAAGAGATTTATTCTATAAGGTTTTGATTAAAAAAAAGATTTCAATAAATTAACTTAAAGATATAAATTGTATTTCTTGAGAAAGACTATAATTATAACTTTAAAATTTTAATCGATCCAAAAACCAAGAATTAATACATGAATTAAAGGATTATACATCTAGATATTGATTATTGATTGATTGTTTCATTCTTGTTTATTGCTCTGGTTTATTGTTTTAGACTAGTAATTTTAATTCTTTTAATCAGATAATAGAAAGATAATTAATTACTAGTAATTGTAATCCTTAGAAAATGATAGTGATATTCACCAAACTATATTGTAAAAACGATAGATGCAATTGCCTAATTGATCTTAATTCTTGCTCGAATTGTGATCATTTTCAGCTATGGGGTGGGAGAAGGAGGAACAATAATTTTGTCATAATCTAAAACCATGAACCATAATCTTCCTCTTAAAGCCGTTCTTGAACTCTGTTAGAGAGCTCTTCTAAGATAAGTCTTAATGACTTGTCTCCAAAATATTTTTCCAATCTTCTCTTTGGAGAATTCACAAGGATCTTGTCTGTATCCGAAAAGGTCGCTCAGAAATCTTCATTGACATAGGCCACATCAGGCCATCAAAAAGCGTTTCATAGAATGCAAAGCAAATTTGGAAATAATTAAAATTGAACGGACAAAGCTCCTGACCAATGAGACAAAGAAAATACCCAAATTCGAAAGAAATTAATACGAACAAGTTATATACTAAATGGACATGAGAGCAAAAGGCAAAGCTGTTTTATAGTTGGATGATCGCTACCAAAAATTTCCCTACACATGAATAAAGAAATGATGCTGTACAAATGATGTGCATATAAAACCACAGAATGGGGTAACAAATGCTTTGGACGCGTCTTATTAAAAAGAATGTGACTGTACTGTGAAGGAAAGGTTCACAAGGTCGCAGATTTACCGTAAGAATCAAAGAGGGTGTAGCAAATGGAGGAAGAAGTTGAATAAGAAGTCTCAAGTTCAGGGCATGGTTGGGGTTCCACAAACTCTGAAAAGCCAATCACATCAGAGCATAGCCATGTAGATGAGGAGGCAGAAGTTGCTAGGGAGACATTAAATAGGCAAATAGAGGTGAAAGGAGATTCATGAATCCCTGTGAAGTTCCCTGGGATAGTGATGTTTGAACCAATAATGTCCTGCAAAGTTATCTTGTCAATAACAGGGAGAGCATTGGGATCAAATTTATCATCTGGATGCGACCCGCGATCACCTAGTGCAGCAAATGCTATGCTGATGTTTTCCAGTTCAACATTTGATATGATGATTCTTTTGATGTACCCACCTCTGCCCTTGGTTGTCCGGAACTCAATACCACTAATGGAGTCATATATGTCGATTTGCTCCACATGCACGTTAGAAATGCCACCAGACATCTCACTTCCAAAGGAAATAGATGATCCTGAAGATGATTGAAGATGGACCCTTCTTATGTGCACATCTGTGGTAGGCCTGTTGTAATCAATGCCATATTCATCCCACCCACTCTTAAGTGAAATGGCATCATAACCCATTTTGATGCTGCTATCCTCTATACATACCTTATTTGAAGAATCTGAAATTTCAAAAAAAGCTATTCAGTATAATAAGATTGCAGATTTATATGAAGCCATTCTCTTTTGCGACAGAAAAACCTCTTCTGTACAATTACTTTTCTTGCCGGGGCCACTGCATCAAGTGATTCGTATATTTTATGAGGTTATGTGGTACTACTACTGCTTTTTATGACCATGTTGATTACAGATGGCATTCCAGGAAACTTCAAACTATACTAATGAATATTCATCCCACAAACCTGGAACTATCCCGATGGTGAAGACAGATTCTGGGCTTGCAGAGACAGAGATATTTTGTACAAGCACATTACTGCACCAGAACCCATTATACAAATGTCTAAGCCTGGCCAACAAGTGATGAGTTGAGTGTAATAGGAAAATTGGGATATATTACTAGTAAAAATTACCTGCAATAAACTGGGTGTATGCTATATGCAGGAGCATCTAAGAAGGAAAGATTTGATACTATTATAAGTTCAGAATCTACAAACTCCACAAGATTTGGGCGGGTGTAGTTCAAGGAGTGGGACTTTAACCATTCCCACCAAACTGAGCCCTGCCCATCAATGGTTCCATTATCACCTACAACAGCTTATTAGGGTAAGATCATTCCTTTCCTTATATTGGAAAAGCAAACAGTGTCAGAAACCAAGCAATTACATATAACACTTACCAGTTATCACTACATCCGTCACCTTATATCCGTTTATTAAACTTCTATACCTATCGCCAGGAAGATCTATCCCACGGCCATAGGAAGGCAAGGGTTCAACTACTTCCCAATGAGAGGGATCCTAACAAGCAACAGAAGAGAGTGAGGAAATCCAAGGATGCAACAACAATGAACTCAATTGATTGAAGATTGTTCCAATCAAAGAATCAAGTGTGGAACCACCTGAGATCCAAGGATGACAGCACCTTTCTCCAAGAAAAGTGTGAGATGGCTGGTGAGATTGAAACTTCCAGTGAGCCACTTTCCGGGTGGCACGTATAGCTGAGCGCCACCCTTGTCAGCAAAGGATTTGAGATAGAAAATGGCATTCTGGAAGGCTAAGGTATTTAAAGTTTTTCCATCTCCAACCGCACCAAACTCCAAAATGGACACGCTGTGTGGTCTTGGTTCCAAACTAGGCTTATTGTCACACAATCCACTGCTTCCTTCTCCAACTACAGTTCCACTTGCATCAATCAGTGCCAGCAGTAACAACAATGCAACCTGAAACATTGGAAACTATCCTTGAATATTTTGTACAGTTGTAGATTCATCTAGCTCAATAAAACAACACAAAGCGACCTCAGTTGAAAGGACAGCATTGGAGACCAACCAGACTCTTTCTCCATTTAACGGATTCAGAATCTGCAAGTCCGACTATTTGTAAGCTAGTTACAGACTGTTGGCCGAGCCAACCTCCGGAAACAAACTCATAAGTAAACAAATTGGCGACTCAACTGAAAGTTGGAGTGAGGTCTGGAAACTCCATAAAAGTAGTAAAGCAAACACAAGAAAAGCCTCCAGAACTAAAAAGCTAGAAGATGCCAGGAAAGGTAAGATGACCAAATGAGTGGCAAGGAACAAGAACAAGACGAACCAGACAATAAGAAAAATATAAAGAACCCGAAAATTCAAGATAAGCTTGCACTCACAAAGAGGGAGGACACGATCGAAACTGAAAATCACAATCTCAAGGGAGGAAGAGAACATCACCAACATAATAAAAATGTGAAGCAATAGCAGTGTATTTATAGCAGCAAAACGAACTGGATTCTTAACAAGATCAATAGACGAATCATTAAGAAGAGCACATAACAAATCAAACATATACTTTGAAAAATCTCGAGTTCATCGACATAACAACAAAAAACAAACAAGTTGTTTAGATTTGCGAAACCCAGATTCATAAAAACAAAAGAAAACATACTTACTGGCACCTTCATGGGTTCAAAGGCTCGGCACAAAAGTGACACCCAAAGGAGACAAGAACAGGGTCCAGTGCAAAACAGTGACAGAAGGAACAATTAGGAACACCCCAAAAACAGAAGCGAAAGGAAGGAGAGAGAGAGGGAGAGAAGAAGCACCAAACGCAGAGCAGGTAATTGTAGGATTGTGAATTATGAGCATTAATTATATATAAATGAGACAGAACAAAAGAAGTGAGGGACTTAGTACAGAGAAATTAATATTGTTTGAACGTTTATTATTGGTTTGGTAAGTAGGAAATGACAGCTTTCCATGCAGAAACTGCAAGAAAAAATTATTTAAGAACAAGCTGAATGAGTGGGGGGAGGGAATAAAGGGCCTTCAATAACACCGTATTTATAGCACTAACTTTTAATACATCTCATTAAGAACGTCTCTCGCCGACAAATTTGGTCATTACCATTGAACGCACGCAGGGGGTAGGAGGACTAAGAGAGACAGAAAGAAGCACCTGTTCGTACTGACACTTAGTTGGGTGACATGGCAACTGACACGTACGCAGTTTATGTGAAGGGTAACAGTGGGATTGATTAACAACGAGATGCACTTGAGACACCGCGGCATGTGGGTTGACAGGACAGACAGAGAGAGCAAGAACGGGGGGTGGGTGGGACCCAGTTCAATCATGTTTGGAATTGCTAGCCTGGCTTCAATCACTTGACAGAACATAACAGCACTACTCCAAAAGTCCAATCCACCGCAACCCAGATCACACACAGTTATGCTCATCGGTCAAATTTGAGCAAATTGGTTCCAATGAAATATGATAACTAGAAAATTTACACACTGTCCTTCAATCCAACTAAACAACTTTCTTCATTGATTGAGACAGACGGCTTTGGAAGTCTAAAGAAAACGAAACGCTTTATGAATTTACCCAAATCTTGTGCTTTCAAATTAAAATAAAGCAGGTAGCCGTAGCACAGTGACCAGGTACATTACAATCTTATCATAAAAAGTTTAAACAAAAATAGGGATGTGATCAAGCAAGTTAAAGTTGTTGAGTTATTCCAGTCACCTCTGCTCATAAATAAGAGTAATGAGCGGCAGCATCCAATGTTACAGGTCGAGGTAAGCTAGCAGAATCCGATGTTATGTCAATAATATTACAGCTCCAATGCCGCTTTTTTATCACATATTTGACCACACACCATCAAGGATTTTGGGACATTGACTTCTAACACCAATCCTTTCTTTCACGCCGGCTTGCGTCGATTAGATTGTATCAGTATTTGTGTATTTATTTTAACTTAACGGATTAAATACTTGGCCCATTCTTGTTTTTGGATCTACAGGCCTTTCAAATTGGATTTGTTAGCCCAAATTTCATCTCCATCCTTAAACCCTCCACACATCCCCAACCGATGGCCGCTTAACCAGCAGACCAACTAATTTGTGACAAACAACAGAGCCAATACCTTCCGAGCTCCAGCTTTTGCTTCAATGACGCCGAATAAGAAGAAGAGGAAAATCTCAACGTCAGATGTTAAATCCCTTTCAGATGACTCGGCATCCAAGAAGACCAAGCTCGGTAGCTCTAATGCCTCCAAAAAGGAACTCAAGGAAAGTTTCAAATTTTCCAAGAAACCCAAGATACGGAATGGCCCCAAGTTCAACAAAACTAATTCTGGCGACGGGAAAAACGAGATTTTATCGAAGCGGGACCGCAGGCTTCGCGCCAAGGTTGTGCTGGTTTTGTGTTTTTTTTGCCCCTTTTATTAGCTGACTACTGGGTCTGGGATGTCTCTAGCGTTCCGTGTTCGGTGATTGAATTGTGAGTTTTTTTGTAGGAATTGGCGGAGGCTAGGAAGAAGAAACGGAAGCGACATTACAATCTGGAGCAAGTATGTTAATAACTATATTCTTCATATTCCCTTTGCAGTTGACAGTTCAGGTGTGGGCTTGTCTTAGCTTTATTTATTGTCTCTGACGACTATGGTCTGAAATGATTTGTTCTGTATCTGAAAGGAGCTTGCGTCTCTTTGGGAAAAGATGAGGCACCGCAATATTGCCAAAGAAGAAAGATCCAAGTATGTCATTTGTTCTAGCAAAATTCGGTCGTAGTAAGTTGTAATTGGTCTGATAATTTATTATTGTTTTCTATCCATTTGTCTCTCCCTATGATTTCTAGGTTAATTACTGAGGCTGTACAAAAAATGAAGGGAAAGATTCCAGAAATTGCTAGCTCCCATGTATCTTCTCGTGTGCTGCAGGTGGATTTTAGCTTTGACCTCCTTTTTTTCTCTAACTTCACTTTTCTGTTTTGCGTTTCTGATCTCGAATTGCTTGCTTGTAACTTCTTCTCATGAACCTCTTGTATTTTTGGCTCTTATTCAGACATGTGTTAAGTATTGTTATCAAACAGAGAGGGATGCTGTTCACAGTGAACTCAAGCCGCATTTTCTCACCTTGGCATGCAATACGTATGCAGTTCATCTGGTTAACAAGATGCTAGATAATGGTATGATCATGTTTAAAAGAATTGATTGATATGGAAAGGAAATCAAAAGGCTAGTTTTATATGTTCTAGATCATCAAGTAACTTGTTTTTGGTCCTGTTCATGCATGATTTTCATGTCTTCTTCTGACAGCTTCCAAGAAACAGTTGGCTGAGTTTATCTCTGCCCTCCGTGGACATGTTGCATCTCTCTTGCGGCACATGGTTGGATCTGTTGGTATGTTGTATACGGTGCATTTTGTTTCCCAATTTAATGTTAATGCATCTTATATTTTCTTTGTTGTGCCTCTGCTTAAGTTAGCCTTTTCCTGGCATGCATACTCCTAAAACATAGTATGTTAGACTGAATCTTGATCAATCTCTCTCTTATTCTTCCAGATGCATTCTGTATTGCATTTCTGGACTTGTAACCATGGAAGCTTTTGTCATCGTGTTTGGTTTTGGGTTCTGTTAATCTATTGAATGTGGCTTTGAAGTGTGTGCTTGACTTTTTTTTAAGTACCTGCGTTAGTGTTGTACATCTGGTTGCCTTTTTATTATTGCAATTTTCATGTAGTGCCATAAGTTGTTTAATTTTCTATGCAGTTGTTGAGCATGCATACCAATTGGGAAATGCCTCTCAAAAACAAGAGCTTTTGTTGGAGTTGTATTCAACTGAGCTGCAGCTGTTTAAGGACCTTGCTTCACTGAAGGAAACTAAGTAAATGCTTCATAGTTGCCTATTTCTGAATTATCATACTTGGCTGCTTTGACCTTTTATTACATTACAATCACGCTCCTGTTTGCTTCTTGCCATCTAATCCTAGGTTTTGATTGTCTTTCAGGTTGCTAGATGTGATCTCAAAGCTGAGCTTGCAAAAGGCTTCAGTCTTACGACACATGAATGGTGTTATACAGCCAATTATAGAGAAAGGAATAGTCGACCATTCGATCTTACACAGGCTGCTGATGGAGTATTTAAGCGTAGCTGATAAGGTGGTATTAACTTTTATTGTCCCATAAATTCTAGAAATCTTCGCTTTCCTGTGAAATTTTTCCTTGAAACTTGTGTCCTTTTTCTCAACCTGTGTTTATTGGTAGTCTTCTGCAGCAGAGATGCTGCAACAGTTGTCAAGTCCACTTCTGGTTCGAATGATTCATACAAGGGATGGATCTAGGCTTGGAATTTTGTGTATCAAACATGGCAGTGCAAAGGTTTGTTTCAGATTTCTGATAGCTTATATTACAACAGATGAGCTGGTGGTTCTTCAATTTGACCATATAGAGTGTGATTTCCGAATTTTGAGTAAGCTGTCAATTGCACTTTGTTTTCATTTCATTATATTCAGGAAAGAAAGAAGATCATCAAAGGAATGAAAGGCCACATAGGCAAGATAGCCCATGATCAATATGGAAGTCTGGTACACTTTTTTTTTTTTTGGGTACTTAACCTGCATTAGGTTGTTGTTCTTGGTTTATTTGTTGTAATTTATTGATGTATCTGTTGCATTAAAGATCTGAATTTACAAGATTTTGCATTCAAATATTTATGGAAGCCTTAGATATACTTCCATAATCCTAACGTATATCCTTCAACTTAAAAGTATGTCCTTACAAGCTTTATTTTAAGTTCAAACATATCTCTCTTTTTCCTGGAATCTTCTCCTTTGAATTTTGTTTTCCTTTTCCTTTTCCTTTTTTTGGGGGAAGGGAGGAGGGAAGAAGGGTGGAAAGGGGTGGGCATGGGCAGAAAAAGGGTCAAAAGACCATGCAATTCAATTGGAATAGAGAAATGACATGAAAAACTCATGGTTATCAATATGATTGAGTGAGCTGTGACATTGTCTAATTCTTTATAACTATGGTTCTCT